>QLOD02000016.1:15018689-15029615 GCA_003260245.2 Sideroxylon spinosum | reverse complement strand
AACAAAAAGTTTTTGAGAGCTTTTGTAAAGAAAACTAACAAGATGTGAGAGAAAAGGGGTAAAATAAGAAAACTACCTAAAATTTTGGTTAATTTGACATTTTATGTCAAGTTTTAATCACTAATTTTATCAATAAGAGATCAACGTTGGCAACATTTCAAAATAAGTAAAACAAATGTAATTTTTAAATGTTAGTACCAATTGCAATTACTCAAATATTAAGGGGCAGTAGGCGTAATTTAGCGTTTGATTTAATTTAATTAATTAAATTAATATAAAATACACTTTATTAAATTCAATTATTTTCTTAAAAAAATTAATTCTAAAAACAAAATTGAATTTCCAAATGCAATTTCAATTTTTATTTAAAAAAAATTGAATAATTATATATAATAAGAATTAAAAAAAAACCAGTATTCCCAAACGAGCCCTAAGTGTCTAAATGCTATTTGATTCTGAAAATTAATACACATTCTATAACATTTTTGAAGCCTATCTGATATTTCTGGACGCCCGAGCTTCTAGTTGCTTACACGTGGATACGTACACACGCTTTTATCTAACATGGACATGTCATCTTCAAAATATCTATGCTCCTTAGACAGTCCTTAACAAATTTTGAGCACTGATGTTGTCTTTATTTGATTTCAAAAACGTTCATTAAGATCAAGAACATGTATGTACTTGGATATCATGGCAATTTTGTGAATTCTCTTTTGCTTTCATGAATGGAAGAATTGGTATACAAGTAGAAATGTGAACCCTATTACCAACTATTTTGACTAAACCTTTTAGGGATCCCCTGTAATTAACTTATGGTATTAGTGTTGACCCATGCAATCGACTGTGTGGGCTAGAGGGCACTCCGCATCCCAAGGTTTGCTTCTAGTTCTAGCATCCAAAAGCTAACCAACGATTAATTGTGAGCCCTCGTGAGGAAGCGAGATGTTTAAAGAACAAAAGCTCCCCAAAAAGGGCTAGCCAAGAAATTGACAATTAGATTCATAACTCCAACTTAAAATCTAGTACTTACAATTCTGACATACAACACACACCACCCACAAGTCAAGGACATCACAACCCACCACCACCCCCCCCCCAAAAAAAAAATACCCAACATCCTCGCAAGGGCACATGTTCAATCTCTAGTTGGCTCATCGGCACCACAAAAAGAAGCCAACCTAATAAGTGCAATGCACTCACACACATAAAGTTGCATGCAACGATTGGTGATATCACAAGTAACAACCACGGGAGCTCCCTCAAAATAGCTAGCCAAGGAGTTTGCAATTGGGTAGATTGCTGTTGGTTATATATCCAATTTACGCTTCTGAAGTGGGACTTAGAATGCCACCACCTATAGAACAAGGTGCCATAATGCGTGTGACAAGAGATTGTCACAATGCATACATGCTTGTACAAAAGATTGAACCATAATAACACGAAAAATAATAAAAAGTAAACATCATGGGCTGAAAAGAGACGAGGAACAAGAATTTTTCAAATGATGGAAAATATATAGTCATGATTGAATCTTCTATTTGGTCATTGATCACCATATATAAAGCATGGACACTCCAGATTGGGTACGATATCGTAGTTCCATATTATGGGATAGGCATACACATTGAATGGGCCAAAATATGTGTAGAACATGTCACGTGGCATACCCAATTTTTTACCATAATTTTTTTGTCAAATACAATTGAGACACGCTTGGAATTGATTGACCAAAGCCCCCAAAATAGTCTTCTATCCCCTCTTTTGTTGGTGAAAAGTATTTACGTTATGGATTGAAATGTTGAATTAGTGTTACTCTTTCCAATATTTTTGGTAATTTGTGAATTGTTAAATTTTAATATATAGCTAATCAAGACATATTTTTTTATCATATTCCGGCCATGTGTATACTCATCTCGTGTTTATGTCTAAGGCAATTAGGAGACATGCATCCAAGCAAGGCAGTCTACTTGCTATCTAATATCACCTCTCCCCCATTTTGTCTTGGCTTCTAAAGTCAGCAACATGACCGTTATTCATGATTACAACCTAAATAAATTTACTGGTTTTTCCTTTTGAGAATTTATCTTCCTCTTTCAATCTCCTGTCACTTTCTACAATTTTGTCCTTGTCAACACACAACATAAAGAGTAATATGGCATAAGGACATGCAAAACGAACCAATGAAAACATGACATAGTTCCAAAGCTTACCTTCCCCTGACCTGCCCCAGTATTTCTTGTGCTTTTGCACCATATCCAACTTCTGCGCCATCCTGCAGAGTTAAAAAGGAGATAATTAGGTGCTATTGGAGTAAGAAACAGAAATGTTCAAAGAATCAAAAAAAATAACAAGGAAAACAATCACACCTTGGCCCAGTAAGAATTATCTTGGAGCTTATCATCAGCAAATTCCACCTCATCAAGTTTTACCCTTTGAAATGCATTTGCAGTCTTCGGCTGCAAAAACAGCAACCAGACAGTTAGCAGTGACACTTGGGGGGGAACATTTTCTAATCCTAAAAAGTGAGGCACCATGTCCGATGTGATGAATGTCCAATTTGTGGAACATCTAATACATCATTTAACCCATTGACGTAAGGTAGCACTAAGAAACTTAAAATAGTGCAGCCCGCAATTTGCAATTTTTCAGTTTTGGTTTCTAAAACTTGCAGCTCAGTTTGGAAAGGGTGGAAAGAAAAAGGTAGTCAGTTTTAATTTAAATTTGGCTTGGTAACAAAGTAATTAGATAGTGAATTTTGAAATAATTGCCATTGCATCTGGACACCTACTGATTATTATTGTGGTGTTAATTCAAAGACCAAAGGGCAGAAAACATGAAGGATGTTAGAGTTCAATAGACTAGAGTTTTGGTAATAGGGGCTGCTCAGAGGTTGTGAACTATGCCTAGTTACTAGTGACTTGGCTGACTAATGGGAGAAGAAGACAACCAACAATGATACAATGTGCTTCACCCGTGCAAGGATTAAAGAAAAGTCCCACAAACAATATCTCAAAATCTCACTGACACAAATGAACTATCATGAATAAAATGATTCTACAATTTTTCGAGTGAATATCTTAATTTTAAAGACCAGGACTAGGACAAATGAATAAAATAGTGATCTTTTGGCCATGCAGAGTACATAATGACACCATAAGTAATGATCCAGGAACTTGAAACATAATGGCAGGAACTATTACCTCAGCACGTGTCAAACAAATCTAGAAATTACCAAAATATAAGTAACTCTAAACCAAATAGAACACTAATAAATATAGCGGTCATATTTTTTTTTTTTTTTTTGAAAAAATAAATAAATATGGCGGTCATATTAACTCGAAATAAATAAATAAAATACGTAAATTAAGCCTAAAACTAAATAACGAAATCCCAATTAGGCCACCATGTAACTTCAAATTTTTATCTACTTTCTTTGGTGTGTTTACTTTTATTTTCTTTGTTCTATACAATTCCTTTCACTTCTTCCATTCTTACTGCTCTCTATTTGTCTTCCAGTCAGTTTCAACACTGCTTCACCACTGTGATTATGATGGGAAATCAGAAAGAAATTAAACCAAGAAGAAAAGAAAATAGTCGGGGGGAAAAACAAGAGGGAGCAGAAGGAAAAACAACTCTCAAGCTACATTTTATCCAAATATTCAACCAAAATCATCCCAGCCTTTATAGAGACAAAACTAGGTAGACCATGTGTCATCTTGAACAAGCTAACTGATGAAACATCTAGAAGCAGATTTTGGTACATCTTATTGCCAGAACCTTCTAGTAGGCCATGAATTTGTTTGCATTAATGAGGAATCCAAGAATCAGTCCAAGGTATTAATCTGAGTTTATTCTTGGCCTACTCTTTTTGAAAAGATATTCTTGGCTTACTTCCAGCAGCCATTTTTCATCTTAATTGGTATGGATTCTGATTTCTCAGATCTGTCCAAAGGAGGAGGACGCCTACGCCCTCATTTCTTCGTCCTTATTACTTCCCATTCACCCCATTCCATTGAATACTAAAATCCAAATTACCCTAGGCCTGTTGTTCAAATAAAAGTAATCTTTTGCACTAGTTTGATTCAGAGTATCTGGAATTGCATCAGTCAATCAAATCTGAATTTCTTGGAGCTGGATAGCTGCAGGCTGTTCGACCACTTATAATTCCAATGGCAACTTGAAGTGAAAGGGATTTCCGAGGAAGATTTACTGATCGCCAACGAGATAAATTGCTGGAATATTTTTCTCAAGAGTTGCAGACCCTTTCCAATAGAGTTAATAATTTAGAATCATGGAAAAAAAGCAACATCACTTAATCAAGTTGCAAGAGAAAATGGAGGCGATGCTGATCATCAAGGAGTTCTAAATGAAGATCAAGATGCTGAAAATAATGTCGCTGCGCCTATAAGAGCTGCACCTTGACCTGCCCCATTTAATAGAAATTATCAACACAACCGGGCTCCTATGCTGAATGCTTACGGGCAGCGTATTGGACCAAATGATAATTACTATGACATTACTACGAAGGTGCAGGTTGATATTCCAGACTTCTCAGAAAACTTGATCCTCACTTCTTCAATGATTGGATGGTAGCTATGGAAGATTATTTTGAATGGTATAGAATGTCCGAAGATCATAAAGTCCGGCTAGCAAAAAATGAAGTTGAAGGGGCAAACACGTATGTGGTGGCGTGGTATTGAAGATCGCATGAGTAGACTTGGTCTACCACCTATTCTTCATTGGGAGGAAAAGAAAATGAAGCCACCAAAAAGGTGTCTTCCTCTTGATTATGAAAATTCAATTTATGAAGAGCTATTGCAATTAAAGCAAGGCACAAAGACAGTTGAAGAATACATGGAGAAATTCAACAATCTAACAGTTCGATGTCATCTTAACGGGGATGATCGTCAGCTTTTGTCATGCTACAAAATAGGACTGCGTACTAAAATCAAACAAGAAATGATAACCATGTGTTCTTTTAGCATCGATGAAGTTTACCAAATGGCTTTAAAGGTGGAACAGCAACTCCAACTACTACAGGTCAAGCGTGTGGGATCTCAAGCAGGAGCTTTTGCTGGCAAGAAACCAAATCTTGCAATCCATTCAGCAACCAACAATGTGATTACTCAGAAAAATATGTCCAAACCTACACACTCCAAAGGAAGATATGCTGCAGGAAATTCCAAAAAACAAAGTAAAGAAACCAAGTGTTTTAAATGTGGTGGGAATGGACATTTTGCATCAATGTAGCCTACAAAGAATCTAAATCTTTGCGAATGGAAGAATGCAATGGGGAATCAACAAAAGGATGAAGAACCAAAGATTGAAAAACAAGATGACGACGTATATGATGTTGAAGGAGTAAGATAGGTGACGATGATGATGCAGCATCTCTTGACAACACCAAAGGAAGCAGCCACAAATGATTGGCTTCGTACAAATATTTTTCACACAAATATGAGCTTTGGAGATCAGGTTGTAAAACTCATCATTAATGAAGAAAGCTGTGCAAATGTTGTTTCACAAGCGCTTGTTGATAAACTCAAGCCCAAATCCCAAGAGCACCCAACACCATACAAGTTTGCTTGGATTAATGACACATTCATTCCATTCAACAAGCAACGCCTTGTGACCTTTTTGATTGAAGATTGTTACAAAGACACCATTCGGTGTGATGTTATTCCAATGAAAGTTGCTCACATTTTGTAAAGACGACCTTGGTAATATGACAAAAAAGCTTTGCATGAGGGGAAGACTAGCACGAACACATTTTTGTACGAGGGAAGAAAGATAAGGTTATTACCAATGAGAGATTAGAAAGTCCAAGCTAAGCAACCAGCAAAGTAAAAAACTGTTTACACCTTGTCAATGAAGCAATTTGTAGGAAAATCTGAAAAAGCGGGTGTTGTTTATGCTTTAGTTGGTCATGAAAAGCAAGAAGACAACCAACAAAATAAACTAGCACCTGAAATGCAAGAACTATTATCAAAATTGCAAGATTTATTTGGCGAAGGGTTGCTAAAGAGGGTGCCACCAATGCGGGATATCCAGCATGCCATCGATTTTGTATCTGGAGCATCACTTACAACCTTGCTAGCCTATCGGATGAGTTCAACAGAGCATGAAGAATTAAGGAGGCAAGTAGAAGATCTTTTGTCTAAAGGCTTTATTAAGGAAAGTTTTAGTCCATGCGTTGTCCTATCATTGTTGACACCAAAGAAAGATGGAAGCTGGAGGATGTATATTCATAGCGAACAATCAATAAAATAACAATGATGCACCACTTTCCCATACCAAGGCTTGATGATATGCTTGGCTTGATGACTGGGGGAATAGTATTTTCAAAGATCAATCTTCGAAGTGAATATCATCAAATTAGAATTCGTCCCAGAAATGAATGGAAAACTGCATTCAAGACAAAAGATGGCCTTTGTGACTGGTTGGTGATGCCATTTGGGCTTTACCAATGCTCCAAGCACTTTCATTACGGTTATGACTCGTATTCTACAACCATATATTAGAAGGTTTGTTGCTGTATATTTTGATGATATACTGATTTACAACAATAGTAAGGAAGCACATTTAGACCATTTAAGGCAAGTCTTGACAACTCTACAATCGGAAAAACTCAACCCCAATTTGAAGAAGTGTCAATTTTTAGCTATTCAAGTAAATTACTTGGGGTTTGTTATCTCCTCTAAAGGTGTTGCAACTGATCTAGAAAAGATCAAAGCCATTCTTGAGTTGTCGACTCCCAATTCCATAAGTGCAATCAGAAGCTTCCACGGTTTGGTTATATTTTATCAGCGATTCATTCGCAACTTATGGCACCAATTACTAAGTGTCTCAAGAAAGGAAATTTCTTTTGGACAAAGGGAGTTGATAAAGCTTTTCAAGAAATAAAGGCAAGGATGACAATAACGCCCGTGCTTAAGTTTTCGGATTTTGATAATATATTTGAATTAACATGTGATGCTTCACGTATAGGCATTAGTGCAGTCCTTAATAAAGGACACCCCATTCCCTATTACAGTGAAAAGTGAAATTAGACAAAGAAGTATTCTACCTATGACCTTGAGTTCTATGCCGTGGTATAAGCTATCAAGCATTGGAAGCACTATTTGTTCTATAAAGAATTCATTATTTACTCAGATCATGAGGCATTGAAGCATCTAAATTCCCGGAAGCATCTTAACACTAGGCATGCAAAGGGAAGCACGTATCTGCAGCAATTTTCTTATGTCATAAAACACTTTGGAGTCTGAAAATAAGGTGACAGATGCTCTTAGTAGAAAAGCTACTTCGTTAGCTGTTATGCCCATTAATGTGGCTGGTTTTGAAGAAATAAGAAAGGACTACCAAATGATCTATATTTTGGGACCATCTACAGAGATTTGCAAGCAAACCTCGCTATGAAGCATCATTATTTCAACCTAAAAGATGGTTACCTCTTCTATGGTAATCGATTGGGATTACCCAACACCTCCATTCACAATTTTGTTACATGAGAGCTACATTTAGGAGGTTTTGCTGGACATTTTGGGAGGGACAAGACAACTAACCTAGTGAAGGATTGGTTTTATTGGAATTGATTAAGGCGCGATGTGGAAAAGATTATTTGGCAGCGTCGTGTTTGCCAAGTTTCTAAGGCTCACAAGCAAAACACGGGGTTGTACCCACCCCTTTCAACGCCTCAATTGTCTTGGGAAGACTAATCTATGGATTTTGTTTTGAGTCTCCCAAAGACACCACGAGGATTTGATTTAATTTTTGTGGTCGAAGATCGGTTTTCCAAAATGGCTCATTTTCTTCCTTGTCGGAAGACATCAGATGCATCAAAAGTTGCTCAAATCTTCTTTCGTGAAGTGATGAGACTACATGGTCTACCAAAGACAATAGTCTCTGATCGGGATGTTAAATTTGTAAGTTATTTTTGGTAAACCCTATGGAAACTCATAGGTACCCAACTAAAGTTTTCTAACAACAAAATTTGCTTATAACTCCTTAGTCAATCGATCTACAAGTCGCTCTCCATTTGAGATTGCTACAGGTTTAAAGCCACGGCAACCCATTAACTTGGTGTCATTACCTGTTGATGTGCTAGATCTCGTCAAGAAGCTGAGGAATTTGCCAAACATATTCAAAATGTTCATGAGGAAGTTCGTAAGAAGATTGTATTGCGGAATGAGCAATAAAAAGTGTTGCAAATGAACACAGGAGGTTTGTAGAATTTCAAGTTAGGGATAATGTCATGATTCGCCTACAACCTAAACATTTTCCAAAAGGGTCATTTCAGAAGCTTCATTCAAGGAAGGCTAGTCCATCTAAGATACTTAAGCATCTTGGAACAAATGCGTATCTAATCGTGCTTCCAGAAGCGTTTAACTTCAGTCATATATTGAACATGAAAGATCTTAGTCCATACCATGGGGATGATCGAGTTGCAAGTAAAGATAAGATCACTCATCGTCTTCCAAATATGACGAGAATCAGATATAATTGAAGATATTCTGGATGAGCAAGTTGTCACAACAAGGCACGAGAATTACAAGAAATTCCTAGTAAGATGAAAAGGCAAGCCAATATCAAAAAACACTTGGATTACTGCTTCCGATTTTCAGCGCATTAATCCAGAACTCTTTGGAAGATATCAAACTTTAAACTCATCGGAAACAAGTTTCCTCCAACCGGGGGAGAATTGATGAAACATCTAGAATCAAGTTTTGGTAGATCTTATTGCCAAAATCTTCGAGTAGGTGGTGGATTTTGTTTGTATTAAATAAGGGGCCCAAAAGTCAGTCCAATGTATTAAATAAGAAGTCTAAAAGGCAGTCCAAAACATTAAATATTTTGAATGTTCTAAAGCTGCAGGTTGCCTATTATAAATAGGAAATACTTGTAAGCATTGGGCAGCAATAAAAGTTCAATCCGAGTTTATTCTTGGCTTACTTCCAGCAGCCATTTTTCATCTTAATTAGTACGAATTCTGATTTCTCAGATATGTCCAAAGGAGGAGGAGGACTCCTACACCCTCATTTCTTCATCCTTATTACTTTCCATTCACCCCATTCCATTAACTACTAAAATCCAGATTTCCCTACGCCTGTTGTTCAAATAAAAGTCATCTTTTGCACTAGTTTAATTCAGATTTTCTGGAATTGCATGAGTCCAAAAAATCAGCATAAATATATAACCAAAAAAAATCAAACAAATGACCTTCAATGTATCTCCCATAACAATTCAGATGGCACATCAATTGTCCGAGTGTGGAAGAAACTCAAACCCATCAAGTGGCAAACATGGGCTGTAAAAGTCAATCTCCTAACCACAAAATAAGTGTCTATGCAACCTTCTTGTGAAGCTGATAGACACGCAAGACGATGCCAAAGGTGGTGTCCCCACCATCTCTCTTGGGGTGAGAAGAACTTGAGCCAAGCGAGATATCTGATCAAGATCAAGTTGATGCAGTATAAGGCGGGAGTTCTAGGAGGAGTCAGAATCTGGTTAGTCAACCCATCGAACCAAGTAACACTAAACCCCCCCCTTCTTTTGTGAAAACAATCTAATCACCTAGAATAGCATCAACTCTCTGTATATGTCGGGTAAGAAGGCAAAGGTATAGGAATAATAGAAGGATCATTATTAGAGGAAGCAGAAGGGGGAAGGGTCAACCAGGGATGTAGCGCCTAGAAAAAGCAACCAAATCCTCGACATTAAGACCAGCTCGCTTTAAAATTTTAAATAGACTAGCACTCCGAGATCACAATTTGGAAGCCATCACAAAATCCACAATTTTAAATTTCACTTGCCGCCTACTGGCATTAGCACAAAGTTTGTAATAAGCTTTACTAGCTTCCAGTTGTTTATTAATCTCAAAATGTAAATCATGCAAGTGTTGGACAAATACCTCAGTAGTCATAAACACACAAGTATGCGGAGACATAGGAATAAGGTCTTAAGGCATTTGAGGTTTATATCCAAGCACATTCTCAAATTGAATCATAACTAAAGACTTATCCATGGAGCTATTATAGGCAAGTTAAGCAATGAAGTGAATCAAATCCCAATTCCTAATATCTTCCTCGACTAAGCACCTCAACAAGTTTCCAAAGCTTTCATTGACAACCTTTCTTTGACAACCTTATTTTTGCCTATTCATTTGGGAATGGTAAGAATCGGAGAATTTGAGCTTATTTCCAACTAAGGACCATAAGGTTCGCCAAAAATAGTCGGTAAAACAAGCATCCCCATCAGACTCAATAGTCTTAGGGAGGCCATATAACTCATCAATCTCATCAAAGTACGGTTTAGCAACTTTAGAGATATCAGAAATCTTACCGCAAGGCATGAAGTAAGTCATTTTAGAAATACAATCCACAATAACAAAGACTAAATCATTTTTCTTTTGGGTCCCAGGAAGTCCCAACACAACATCCAAGCTGAAATCTTGCCATGGACAACTGGGAACTAGAAGGGGAGTATGAAGGCCAAAGTTTTGCTTCTTTTGTTTGGCCTGTGATAGAACACGATTAGTAGGAAAACTTTTTACTTGTATATTTAAAACCTCAATAGGGGTATATATATATGTACAGGGATGTCTTTCCATATTCCTAAAGTCTAGGTACATTATACATTTAATACAAATATATGTACTACATTAAATACAAATACATGTACATTAACACTCCCCCTCAAGCTAGAGAATATATATCATATGTTCAAAGCTTGTTACAAATGAACCTTACTTAAGTTCCTCCTAACGCCTTAGTGAATAAATCTGCCAACTGATCATCAGACTTTACATGACTGGTTTCGATGACATTTTGTAGAACCTTTTCCCCCTGACAAAGTGACAGTCAACTTCAATATGTTTGGTTCGCTCATGGAACACTGGATTGGAAGCTATGTGGATAACAGCTTGAT
>QLOD02000016.1:14989154-15004954 GCA_003260245.2 Sideroxylon spinosum | reverse complement strand
GTGAAGTCCTGTGCCAACGTGATAAAAATCTATTTGGTACGAGAGAAAACAAAAAAGAAAATAAAGGGGAATCCAAGGAAAAAAGATTTGATTTTACATTGTATTTAGAGGAAAACCTATCTATTTTTTTTGAAATAAGACCCAAATTCATACAGACGACTAATGGAGAAATTAAGGAATTTCTTATCACGATTGGTCTATACCAAGACTTAGCGTTAAGCATGTACTTGTATGCCCTAATTATGGATGAAATTACAAAATATATTCAGGATGAGATAACGTAGTATATACTATTTGCAGATAATATTGTTTTAGTAGATGAGACGAGAGAATGAGTGAATGCTAAGTTAGAATTGTGGCAGGAAAAATTAGAGACAAAAAGGTTTAGGCTAAGTCACTGCAAAACGGAATATATAGAATGTAAGTTTAGCTAAAGTAGAACAACTGGTGGTATAGAAATAAGTTTGGGTACACATAAGATTGTAGAGAAAGAAAACTTTAGGTATCTTGGATCTAAGGTGCAACAGGATAGAATGATTGATACTGATTTAAGTCATTGGATTCAGGGTGGGTGGATCAAATGGAGGAATGTTTCAGGGGTCTTGTGTGATCGGAAAGTCCCCTTCAAGATGAAATGAAAGTATTATAAAGTAACAGTGAGACCAGCATTGTTATATAGGTTAGAGTGTTGGGCAGTAAAGTATAATTATGTTTAAAAGATGGTAGTTACGGAGATGAGAATGATAAGATGTATGTGCAGGATCATAATGAGAGGTAAGATTAGAAATGAAAAGATTAGGGGTAAAGTAGGAATAGCACCGATTGAAGATAAAATAAGAGAAAATCGTTTAAGATGGTTCGGTCATGTTAGAAGTTGTCCAATGGAGGTACCGGTTGAAAAGTGTGAAAGTATGGAGATTACTAGAAGTAGGAGAGGGAGAGAGAGACCTAACAGAAGTTGGAAAGAAACTATTAAACATGACATTATTTTCATGGATCTAATGGAGGACATGGTCCTAAACAGATTTGATTGGCGTCATCAAATCTATATAACCGACCTCACCTAGTGGGAAAAGACTTGGTTTAGTTTGGTTTGGTTTTAAGACCTAAATCCAACAAGACACGTAAAAAACGTGAATTGTTGGGAATAGATATAAATCACATACACTTGAACATCCGGATGTGGGATACCTGCTCACTGTAGCTCTTTGGGTTAAAGCCCAGACTGAGAAGCTTATCTATTGTTGCAACAATATTTGTAACAGATGCAAGTAACTCACCAATTGGGCTTTTGCGCGAAATTTAGGCCCGATGGTGGATGGTAAGAATTGAAGTATATTCTGGAAGGCTTGTCTTTGGGCTGGAATTGTAGTGTCCATTATTTAATATGACCCATTCGATATATCAATGCCATCCAGCAACCTCCGCCAGATCTATACTATACATCTCTCCCAACTTCTTTTCTACTGCTACACCATATTCTGCAGCTCTCTCACTCTTCTCCATTGCTGCAATTCCTTCCTCAAATACCGGTAGCTGCACCTCTTTTTAGTTACACAGCAAACAACGACTGATATTCTTCTAGTCGCAATTTCACGTTTCACTATAGCAGCCCTCATAGAAGAATATAAATATATATGTATGAGAGATATAAGATTATCGCCATGAGATCAGCAAAGTCATATCCATAGAACTCCAGGATTAGATTCTGAAATATATATAAAATTGAAATCTTTCACCGACCCTGTTATTAATTGAAAAGAACCTGAGTTTGCCTAATATTCTAGCAAGTGAATCTGACTCACAAAGATATATGAATTTGGCTCTATACTCAACAGAATCAATTAATGAAAATTGACTGATGACATATGCATCAATAATTCCACATCGATACTGTGCTTTTAAAATATTCATTTACATTTATTTTTGTTCTTTTTTGGGTTATGGGTGGGTTACCTATAAGGCTACAATTCATTTACGCCTTTCCCCGATTAAATTCCCACGCTGAAAGCTCTAATAAAAAACATGCAAGCAGGCTTCTTGTTTGCACATCATCTTATTTTAAACAATTTTGTATATGCTCATTGTAATTCCTATATGTACAATTTTTTTTTAATTAATCAATAAAAATATTTTAATTTTACAGATTATGTATATTTACTTATTTTTTCTATTAACTTTTAATCAATCTAATAATTAAATTTCAAAATTTGTCGTTCTATAACTTTGAGGAGAAAGATAAAAAAAATATATATATTATATAAAATGACCAAACTAAACTAAACCAAATCAAGCATTTTCTTACTAGGTAGAGTCGATTATATGGATTTGACGATGCCAATCAAATCTGTTTAGGGCCGTGTTCTCCATTAGATCCATAGAGGTAAGATCGTGTTTAATAGTTTCTTTCCAACTTCTCTTAGGTCCCTCTCTCTCTCTCTCTCCTACTCCTGGCAATCTCTATGTTTTCACACATTTTAACCAGTGCCTCCATTGAACGCCTTCTAACATGGCAGAACCATCTTAAATGATTTTCTCTTATTTTATCTTCAATCGGTACTATTATTACTTTACCTTAATCACCTCGTTCCTAATTCTATCTCTCCTTGTGATCCCAAACATCCATCTTAGCATTTTCATTTCCGTCACTGCCATCTTTTGAATATGATTATGCTTTACTACCCAACACTCTGATCCATACAACAACGTTGATCTTACCGCCACCTTATAATACATTCCTTTCACCTTGAGGGAAACTTTCTGATCACACAATACCCCCGAAGCACTCCCCTATTTGGTCTATCCGGCCTGAATCCTATGCCTTACATCAGTATTAATCCCTCCATCCTGTTGTACCATAGATCCAAGGTATCTAAAGTTTTCTTTCTCTATAATCTTTTGTGTGCCCAAACTTATTTTTATGCTCTTAGTTATCTTACTTTGGTAAAACTTGCATCTATATATTCCGTTTTACATCTACTTAGCCTAAACCCTTTTGTTTCTTACATTTTCTGTCATAATTCTAACTTAGCATTCACTCCTTCTCTCATCTCATCTACTAAAACAATATCATCTACAAATAGCATACACCACGGCACCTCATCCTGAATATGTCTCGTAATCTCATCCATAACTAGGGCAAATAAGTATGGGCTTAACGCTGAACCTTGGTGTAAACCACTCGTGATAGGAAATTCCTTAGTCTCTCCTCCAGTCGTCCATATAAATGTCACGGTTGTATCATACATGTATATGCGACACACTCATTTCTTTTCCAATACTCTCCATAGAATCTCTCTAGAAACCTGGTCATAGGCCTTCTCCAAATTAATGAACACCATGTGTAAATCCTTTTGACATTCTCTATACTGTTCCGTTAACCTTCTTAGGAGAAAGATAGTCTCCATGGTTGATCTCCCAGGTATAAAACCAATATGATTTTTTGAAATGTTTGTTGTCATTCTTAGTTTTCTCTTAACAACTCTCTCCCATAATTTCATCGTATGGCTCATCAATTTAATCATGCGATAGTTTGCACAGTTCTAAATATCTCCTTTGTTCTTGTGTATAGGTACAAGGATATTTTTCCTCCATACATCAGGCATCTTCTTGCTCTTTAACACTACATTAAAAAAGTTTTATCAACCAATTTATGCCATCCTCCCCTAAGCACCTCCAAATCTTAATAGGGATACCATCTGACCCAACCGCTTTCCCAATCTTCATTTTTTTAGTACTTCTTTTACTTCCTCCTTACTGATTCTCCTATAGAACATATGATTCACTTCTTCCCTAGAAGTGATAAGCGACCCTAATTGTATGTCACTACAACTGCTTTTGTTCAATAACTTGTAGAAGTAGCTCTTCTAACACTTCTTTATCTCCTATTCCTTTACTAACATCTTTTCATCCTAATTCTTAATGCATTTAACTTGATTTAAGTCTTTGGTCCGCCTATCTCTGGCTTTAACAAGCTTGAATATCTCTCTTTCGCCTTCCTTAGTGTCGAGTTGCCTATATAACTCCTTATATGCTTTTGCCTTAGCCTCACTAACTGCCTTTTTGGTTTCTCTTTTTCTTTCTTCATACCTCTCCAAGTTCCTTTCATTTCGATCCTTTTTGCCAAAATTGAAAATGCTCTCTTTTAACTCTTATCTTATCTTGGATAACTTCGCTCCACAACCATGTCTCTTTCTATGCTGGAGCACCCTTTTTGGATTCTCCTAAGACTTTTTTCCCTACCCTCCTAATATACCCTGCTACCTTATCCCATAAATTATTTGCACTTTCGTTTAACCTCCAAACGTCTGCATCTAGTACTCTTTCCCTTAATATTAATTGCTTGTCACATTTCAAGTTCTACCATTTAGTCCTTAGCATCTATACATCTTCTTTTTTCCAGTCTAACTTTGAGTTGCACATCTATGATCAACAACCTATGTTGGAAAGTCAAACTCTCTCCCGGTATAATCTTGCAATCTTTACAAACTAAGCAGTCTCTTTCCTAGTTAAAAAGAAGTCGATCTGTATCCTTGAGGAGCCACTTTTATAAATCACCAAATGTTCCTCTCTCTTCCTAAAAAAGGTGTTCGTCACCATCAGATCATAAGCCATTGTAAACTCCAAAATATCATTCCCTTTTTCATTTCTATTACCATATCCATATCTCCTATATACTCCTATGTATCCATCTACGTCACGTTCTACATGGCCGTTCAAATCTCTTCCTATGAAAACCATTTCTCCTTGGGGTATTTCTAGTAGCACTCATTCCAAGTCTTCCCAAAACTTCTCCTTATGTCTGTCTTATAATCTATCTTTTTTTATGGAATGAAAGGTTTACACAAATTAATTCATAAAATGTTCTTCTTTATATTGATATAATATTATTAAACATTAACAACATTTTCATAGATAGATATATAATGATAAGGATGATTATAAAATAGAAAATACCTTGACTTTTTAAAACTAAGTAATGTGTGTATATTTATTTAATTATGGAGTAATTTTTATCAATATAGGATAAGGATGATTATGAAATAGAAAAACATATTTTTTATTTTTGAACGTGAGGAGTGAGACATTTTAAATTTAAAATTTTTAAATTTGAATTTAAATTTGAAAGTATTGTAAATTAACTATTGTAATCTTACTTTTTAAAACTAAGACGTATATATGTATTTAGTTTTGCGATATTTTTGTTAATTTAAAAAAATAAGAGCTTCACTAAAAAAATTAAAAAAAATAAACTTCATGAAGAGGAAAAAATGGTAAGAGAATTAATTAGTGAGAAAGTAAAAAATTATTGTATATCAAGAAATGCCAACATTTATAATTGTTAGAATTCTATATGGTATACTTTGATGTGCAATAATATTATATAACCTATCTTTTTTTGGTGGAATAAAAAGTCTACACAAACTAATCCTGATCTTTTTTATATCGAGATAAATCTTATTTGACATTAACAATATTTTAATAAATACATAAGGATAAGGAAAATTATGAAATAAAAAAAACACTTACTATTTAGTTTTGGGGTTATTTTTGTCACTATAAAAAGGATAAGGTTGATTATGAAATAGGAAAATATACATTAATTTTTTTTAAAGTAGAATTTGAGAACTAAATTTTTAAATTTGAAATTTTTGAATTTGAATTTGAAAATGTTATAAATTAAATATTATATCTTACTTTTTAAAACTAACACGTGTATAATGTACTTAATTTTGGGGGTATTTTTGTCAGTTTAAAAAGTAGGAGCTTCACTAAAAAAAAAAATAGTTTCATGAACAAAAATTTCTATCAATTTCTGATCCTTCATTTATAATGGTACTAGCGAATAACTCGTTCTTACGATACTTCTCAACTAAAATTAAATATATACGTATTTTTGTACCCGTTCTCTCTACTCGAGCAACAAAATATCAAAAAATAAAATTTTTATCTTTCTCGATACCACTCTTCAGCTATTATTATTGTATTCAACTCAACATTCTATAAGAATGTAAAGTGACCTAAATAGTGGGTGTAAGGTTGAGGGAAAGTTTTGGATTTTAAAAGATCTTAGCCATTTGTTGAAAAATAAATCTCAATCTCAACCATTGAATCTTAGTTTGTAAGAGTGACATTTTTGAAATGTGTTATGTTTTATTATGTATATATACTCAACCTTATCAATTTAAATTTAAAATTACAATTTAGAAAAAAATTACTCCATAAATACTATTTTTATTCAAATATTTGTAAGAATAAAAAAAATAGAATGATGAATATAAAAATATTAATTAATTTTATAAAAATAACTTAAATAAAAAATATAATTATTATTAATTACATATGTTTTATAAAATAAAACAAATCTAGTCAATATGACTAGTTTAAATTAAAAATTAGAATTAAAAAAAACCATTGTTAAGCCTAATTAATATGTGATATATATACATATATATATATATATATATATATTTTACTTTTAAAAATATAGGTGTGTTGTTATAAGAAAAATAACCCAATTATTATTTAACCTTTTTTTTTGCATTTCCTAATTTAATGCTATTTTTATTTGTATTTTTAATTTAATTACTAATATAATGAAATATATAAATCTAATAGCTATATTAAATTTTTAAGCAAGTGAGTCTGCTTATAGAATTTATAAGTAAGTGAATTTCTTTTCAGAACCTAAAAATGTGGATCCTTTTTCAGAACTCATGAGTTTTTTATATTTGTTAAAATCATATTTTACAATTTTAGTACTTTTATATGCAACAGAAAAAAGTGAGGTTTGTAGTGTTTTGACGATATGGGACAAAGAAACAAAAGTTGTGAGTAGTGGTTTTGATTTGTAACAGATATAGAAAAAAAAAACTAATCTCAACTGTCGGATCTTAATTTGTGAGAAGGACATTTTCAAAAACTGTCCTGTTTTATTATATAGTGTCACACCCTAGGTTTTAACAGAAAAACCAGAATATAATAACCAAACTATTATATAAGTTCTTCCCTAATCTAGCTATTTAAAAATATTAACATATGCCGGGCCTTATTCTAACTGCTAATTGTTGGTCTGGGTCGGTTACTAGTCTTCTTCATCCTCAATTCTTGCTATCAAACGGTCGTTCGGTATAAAACCCATAAGACGGGGTGAGCTGCTAAGCTCAATAGGAAATATATTTAAATAATATCAATAAGTATTTTCATATAAAGACAGATATTAAGTGCTTAAAACAATTGTAATTATCAAATAAAACAGACGGTAGCATTATGAATTAAATAAATAAATAGTGCAATGCTAATGCAAAGTTACCCCCTTCCCATTCTTATGACACATTGCCACCCTTATAACCCCTCAATAAGTTCTTTATACAAAGTACATGAAATCATTATAATATTTATAATAACCTCTTCCCACTTTTATGTTACCACACCACTCTTATAACGTAATTCTTTTATCTCAACATGATGGCATGAATTCTCAATATATAATCAATAATAATCCCCACAGAATTTCCAACAAATTTAAGAATATCTGAGAGCAACTTCTTAAATCCTGTAAAACTTAGCTCTATTATTATACATTCTCCAATAGTGTCACAATAATCATGCAATATAATTATATTTTCCTATCATACCTTTATACAAAATATTAAGTTTGAATTGCAAGAATAAATCTCCTACCTGAAGGATCCAGTAATCTTTATTGATTTTTTCTTTGATCTGTGTTACATTCTATGTAAATAAACTATGGCTAGTCAACACGTATTCATATACTGTTGTCTAATTATTCTAATTGCTACATTTAGTTTAGGAGGTTAATAATTTTTTTTCCCGTTACCAAGCAATTTCGTCTAACTTTTAGATAGACATTTACTTCCTTAACTAATTAATTATTAGTGATTATTATTATTATTTACTTATTTTAACAGAAGAGACTCATATCTATTCGAATTTTAGATTAAATATCCTTAACTTGGTGACTAAATATATAAAGATATAAAATAAATATTTAAGTTAATGGGCATAAAAATTAAATCAAATTAAATTAAGAATTTTTCTCTGAAAAAAATCAAATTATAGAGGTGGTTGTTGTTGATTGTCCCCGAATCTAAATTTTAACCCAAATAAATTATACACATCAAATATTAAACCATTCAAATTAATTAATAATATAAATCTAGTAAATAAAATACTATCGTTACATCTTTAATTTATTTAATCTTTTATGGAATCAATACAATAAAATAACTTACCTTAGTAAGATTTGGCCAAAATTTCCAATCTTTCCTTCTTCTGTTTTCCCTGTAACCATTTTCTCATGCTACATTTTTTTTCTTTGTGTTTTTCCTTCATGCACAGGTGCTTCATATATATATATATACATCCTCAACTCCACTGTCTTTAATATGTCATCATTATTATTATATAAATAAATATATATATATATTTTCATGGCTGTCCACGTTGCCTAGCTATAAGCTAGGATTGCATTCATGAATTGCACAACAAGGCTACTAGCATTTACTAATCTCTACTCATCGATGGCCTGTGTCCCATTGATTACCGTTATTAACGCCCATTTCCTTGGCCACGTGCCATTTAAAGAATTAATCTAGTTATTTAATTAATTGCTAATAAATTAATTACTTCACTAATTAATTAGTTTTAAAATCATATATTATTTCAACTAAATTTATTAACTTCACTAATTAATTAAGTTTAAAATCATATATTGTTTCAATAAAAATTTAAAGTAATACCATATTATCATAATTAAAATTTTTAGGCTTAAAATAAAAGTTAAATTAATAATTAAAAAAAAATTTGGATGCCATAGTTCTCCTCCTTTTAAAGAATTTTGTCCTTGAAATTCTTATCTAGCGAAATTAAATATGGGTAGTACTTCCGTATTTCCTCCTCATTTTCTCAAGTAGTTTGGTTCATTGGGTGACTTCTCCAAACCCCCTACTTTTATTTATTTATTATTATTATATTTTATAGCATCCATGTGAGTTAAAAAAATTCAATCAGAGTATACCGACTAGCATACCAGGAAAAAAAAGATTCACTATCATGTGAATAACTCGGAATATTTCATCCGCATTTCTGCCTCCGTTTCTTAGGTTGTTTCTTCAACTCCGTGATGTTGCCATAAAATCTTCACTAACGGTATTGTTTTATTTCTTAAGATTCTTTCTTTAGTGTCCAACACTCGTATTGGTTTCTTTTCATATGCCACATCTGATTGTATCTCCACATCATTCCAATTATGATGTGATTTGGATCGGGCACATATTTACATAACATAAACATATGAAAAAAAAATCATAGATTTGAGCCAATTCATGGGGTAACTCTAGTTGGTACCAACTTTTCGTATGATAAAAAATGGTCCAATATACCTAGGTGATAATTTACCATTTTTCCCAAATTGAATTATTTTTTTCCGAGGTTCACCTTTAATAACACCCAATCTCTCTCTAAGAATTCCCATAGCCTTCTTCGTTAACCGGCGTAACTTTTTCATCGACTCTGGACTGTTTTAAGACTTTCCTTGATCAACTTAATTTTCTCTGTGGTTTATTGGATTATATCTTACCCACAAAAATTCGACTCTCCTATTTCTAGCCAACAATTTGGTGATCTACAAGGTTGACTATATAATGCTTCATATGGTGCCATACTTATGCTTGCTTGGTAGCTATTGTTATAGTGGAATTTTATTAGTGGCAAATGTTCATTCCAACTACCTTAGAAGTCAAATACACAAGCCTGTAATATATCTTCCAAAATTTGTATCACATTTTCCGATTGTCCATTTGTATGGGAATGATAGGCAGTGCTAATATTACTAAAACTCATTATAGGCTTCACCACAACTATGAAACAAATCGGGTGTCTTGATCTGACACTAAGTCATGACACTATTGACCTAGGAACCCTATGCAATCAGACTATCTTTTTAATATAGTATTTGCTGAGAGTATTAAGAGACTTATTTGTTCTTATAGGTATGAAATGAGCCAACTTTGTGAGCCTATCTATGATTACCCATATAGCATCATATCCCTGTTGCATTCGAGGTAACCCTACAACAAAATCCATGGTTATAAATTTCCATTTCCATTCTGCTATAGGTAATGGTTGTAGTAGCCCTTCTAGTTTCTGATGTTTTACTTTCACTTGTTGACATGTTGACCATTTGGTTACATATCGCGCAATGTCCCCCTTTATGCCTTTCCAATAATACTGACGTTTCAGATCCTGATACATCTTAGTACTACCAGGTGCATAGCATACTTGGACTTATGCGCTTCTTCTATAATTTCTTCTTTCAGAGTGGAATCTTAGGTTACATACAGTCGAGCTTTATATCTCAAGTTTCCATCAGGAAATATTTTCCACCCTGACTTTTTCATTTCCTTGCTCAACTTTGGTCTTCAAACTTTTAATCTCCTCACTATCTTTTTGAGCTTTTATCACTTTTTCTATTAAAGTAGGTTGAACTACCAAATTATATATGAATCCTCGGGATTTTTGAGACTCCGTATATAACTCATATGTCCTTAGAGTCTCTAGCACATCATGTTTGTCAACAATTAGGCAATGTAGAGTTTCTCAATTTTTCCTATTTAATGCATCAGTAACTACATTAGCTTTACCTACATGATACCGTAACACAAAGTCATAATCTTCTAAATACTCCATCCATCTTCTTTGCCTAAGGTTTAGATCTTTTTGGGTCATGACTTATTTTAAATTCTTATGATCTGTAGAAATCTCAAATTTCTCCCTGTAAAGGTAGCATCTCCAAATTTTTAGAGCAAAAATCACCACTTCTAACTCTAAGTCATATGTGGCGTAATTCTTTTCATGTTTCTTTAATTTTTTAGTTTTGTAAGCTACAAGCCTTCTATCTTGCATCAACACACACCCTAATCCCTTATGGGATGCATCTGTATACATTATATATGACTTTTTAGGAGTAGGTAGTGTTAAAACTGGTGCAGTTGTCAATCTCTTTTTCAATTCTCGAAAGGCTTCTTCACATTTATCCTCCTATTCAAACTTAACATCCTTTCTAGTTAATTGAGTTAGGGGAACAGCTATTTTTGAGAACTCTTCTACAAATCATCTGTAATACCCTGCTAACCCTAGAAAGCTTTGGATTTTAGCTATAGATTTTGGTCGATCCCAATTTGCTACGGCCTTAACTTTATTAGGATCTACCGATATTCCAGCTTCAAACACCACATAACCTAAAAATTTAACTTTTTTCATCCAAAAATCGCACTTACTACATTTGGCATATAATTGGTGGTCTTTTAATAATTGCAACACCATTCATAGATGATCCCTATGCTCTTCTTTTGTCCATAGATATATTACGATACCATCTATGAATACTATCACAAATTTATCTAAATGTTCCTTGAATACTCGATTCATTAGATCTATGAATGCAGCAGATGCATCTGTCAATCCAAATGGCATCACCAAGAATTCATAGTGTCCATATTGAGTTCGAAGAGCTGTCTTTGGAACATCTATTTCTCTCACCTTTAATTGATGGTACCCTGATTTGAGATCAATTTCGGAAAAATAAACCGCACCTCGTAGTTGATCAAAGAGGTTGTTTATCCTAGGTAGCGGTATTTGTTCTTCATAGTCATTTTATTCAATTGCTTGTAATCAATACATAGTCTTAAAGACCCATCTTTCTTCTTTACAAAACACATTGGTGCTCCCCATAGTGATGTACTAGAGCAAATAAATCTCTTTCTTAATAACCATCCAATTGAATTTTCAATTCCTTGAGTTTAGCAGGTGCCATGCGGTATGGAGCTATTGAGATTGGTATTGTGATTCGATACAAGTCTATAACAAATTTTATTTCTCAATCAGGTGGTAATCCAGGTAATTCTTAAGGAAATACTTCCGAAAATTCATCAACTATTGGTGTAAGCTTTTCAACTTCCTGCCGTTCATTTTTTACCAAAACCTGTCCTAAGAATCCCAAATGACTATTGATTGCAATTTGTCATTTCTTAAGACTCAGAAGTGTAAATGGTAGCAAGATGCTCCTATCTTTAACAAACTTTACCCTATCTCCATCATCTGTCCACAACATCACTGTCTTACAAAAGAAGTCTATCATCGCATGGTATCTTGCTAACCAATTCATTCCCAAAATGACATTGAATCATTGCATGTCTGACACTATTAAATTGGTAGCAAACTCACGATTCTCAATTCTGATCACACTGGGCCAACATATTTTTTGTAGTTTTATTCTTTCACTAACTGGAGTATTGACATGCATTCTTGAATTCAAGGATTCCACGGGTAATTGTAAACTATCCACACAATTTTGTGCTATGAAAGAATGAGTGGCTCTAGAATCAAACAACGTTTTAACCAATGACTTGAATAGAAGTATGATACCTTCAATCACTGTATTTGACGCCTCCATTTTTAGCCCTAAAGTAAGTAGAGCATACATCTGATTCGATCCTTTAACTCCCTTTATTGGACCTTTTCCATGCTCAGTAAAAGAAATTTGTGTCTACTTAGGTGGGATAGTGGGATTACTAGATCTTGTCTAATACGGTTGCACTTGGAATGGTAGCTGATTTTGGTGTCTTGGCCTTGGAGTTACATTGGTGTAACCATATGGAAGTGGTATCTGAGGAGGTCGCGGAGTATCTATGGGACCCACTCTTTGAGTGTTACCCAGTCAAGGACACTATAGCCATAGATGCCCAAAACGGCCACAATTATAGCATCTCTTTGTCTCAATCTCACTCCTTGTTATTATCTGACTTCCCTACTGCATAAGGTTTTGGGGGTATGGCTAGTAACTGTTAGGTGTCCGATTTTGACTAGTAGCTCCATTTCTATCATTTCTTCAAGGTCTCCCTCTCCCTTGGTCGTTTCTTACATTTCTCTGTATCTCATCCTGCTCCACTATCATTGCACGATCAATCAATTGTGAAAAACTCTACCCCATGAATGCCATCACCTTGGAGCGAATTACAAATTTTAACCCATTTTGAAATCTCTGAGTCTTTTTCTCTTCTATGTTTACAAAGTTAGAAGCATACTTGGGCAGTTCTAAAAACTTGGATGCATACTAGGCCACTATCATAATCCTTTGTTCTAACCGTATAAATTCCCCCATCTTCATTTCTCGTGTAATTTCTTAAAAGTAGTGTTGATAAAAAATATCTGTAAACTTAGTCCATCTTATCTTAGTTACTTCTCTTCTTGCTTTAATAAAGTCCTACCAAAAATCTGCTTCCTCTTGCAACTGGTATGCGGCAAACTCCACCTGATACCCAGTAGAGGTCCCCACAATATCTAATACTTTACAAATTTGTTTTAATCTTTTTTTTTTTTTTTTAACTATGGTAGGATTAGCTTCTCCCAAAAATTCAGGAGGTTTTTGTTTTTGAAAATCTCGAAAACACATAACTTTCTGATCCCTTCCATTATCTGTTGGGGGTAGGTTCACCCCTAGTGGTGGTTTATGTATTGGGGGTAGAGGTGGTATCACTTCTGGCATAGGTGCCGGAGGTGGTCTTACTTGTGCTTGCACTTGTTCAGCTAAATTTTGCATAAACTACCATATTTGTTTCATAGTAAAAACATTCCTAGTATTTGGTGGTACTACGTTATTCATTCCTGTGCTTATATTCACTTCTTTCTGTCGTTCTACTGTTTCATTATCCATTTATTCTCTTGAGTGTGACATTCTGAAAATAGAATAGTCTGATTTAATATGTATATGTATATATATACACACACTTATCAAAGCAAACAACGCATTTGATAAATTATGAATTTCATTGATGTCATCCAGTCGGCTTAGAAAATATCCTTACATATATGTCATCTCAACTATGCAAAATATCAATCTATCCCTATAATTGAGGTGTATATCTGTCACTAGTCCAGTGATTTCCAAAAACTATGCAAAGACCAGTGTGGTAAAATACCATCCACAAAACTATGTGCAACTGCTACCTATCTCCCCTGCAGTAGTAGAACTCCAATCATTATCGTCATCAGACTCACCAGTCAAGTCAATAAAGATGGGTTCCTCCGGGTCCACTTCCTTTAGGTCTATTTCATTTGCATTATCATTCCTCCTATAGCAGCTTCCGACATCAGGGACATACTTGGGTGCCGGATTAGGTCCTAGCACTACATTAGGTACTGGACCATCAGCTGGTGCAAGGGTAGGTAGGGGAGCCAAAGCAAATGGTAACTGGCTCGAATCAGGATGTATTGGTCCCTCAGCCAATGGCTGATAAATCAGAGTACCCTCCTGTACCATTGTGTAAACTAAGCTTAAGAAAGCCTGCGGAGTGTCTAGCAACTGTAACTGTTGTTAAACTGTTAATAACTAGAACACAGTTTTCCTTCTAGTAATCTCGTTCTGGTAGTGTCTTGATTCAGGCACCCAAAATGTGGCAGTATGCCGAATATTCTGCCGAGCTAAGTCTCGGGCCCGTACCCGAATGTAATCCTGTTCTAATGGGTTAAGTTTAGCTATAACATCCCAATGCGTGATTTCCCACTGAGACCACATTACCTTGGATTCGCCATATACCCATTTTGCACCGTGGACATCCACAAGAAGTCTAATTAGTGCTAATGCTAACCCATAATCTTAAGAAATAAAATCTAAGATTAAATCAAATAACTTATTTCCTATACAAACTATTCGGATATGTACTACTTAGCTCTTAATCTTCTAAAGCCCATTAACCATTTTCTTATTATTTATTTATTTATTTATCTTTCTCTTAACCAAGGCCCTAATTTTGATCTATTAACTAGCTCTGATACCGATCTGTCATATCTTGGGTTTTAACAGAAAACCGGAATATGATAATCAAACTGATTACATATCTTCTTCCCTAATCTAGTTATTTAAAAATATTATACATATGCTAGGCCTTATTCTAACTGCTAATTGTCGATCTAGGTCGGTTACTAGCCTCCGTCATCCTCAATTCTTGCTATCAGACGGCCATCTGTATAAAACTCATAAAATGGAAGAGCTGCTAAATCCAGTAGGAAAAGAATTCAAATAATATTAACAAGTATTTCATATAAAGACAGATATTAAGTACTCAAAGCAATTATAATTATCAAACAAAACAAACGATAACAATAAAAATTAAATAAATAAACAGTCCAATACTATTACAAAGTTACTCCCTTCCCACTCTTATGACACATTTCCACCTTTATAATCTCTCAATAAATTCTTCATACAAAATACACAAAATCGTTATAATATTT
This sequence comes from Sideroxylon spinosum, assembly GCA_003260245.2. Classification (NCBI taxonomy): domain Eukaryota; kingdom Viridiplantae; phylum Streptophyta; class Magnoliopsida; order Ericales; family Sapotaceae; genus Sideroxylon; species Sideroxylon spinosum. Next base: position 14,989,639 of record QLOD02000016.1, on the reverse strand, counting down.
ACAATAATCCCTTTCAACCTTTATATCGCCACACCACTCTTATAACATAATTTTGTTATTTCAGCCTGATGGCATGAATTTTCAATATATAATCAATATCAATACCACACCATTTCTAACAAATTTCAGAATATCTGAGAGCAACTTCTTAAATCCCGTAAAACCCATCTTTATCATTTTATAATCTCCAGTATTGTTACAATAATCATGCAATACAATTATATATTCCTATCATGCCTTTATACAAAATACTAAGTTTTAATTGCTAGAATAAATCTCCTACCTAATTACTGCTAATTTCTTCTTTGATCTGCATTAAATTCTGTGTAAATAAACTATGGCTAGTTAACACTGTTGTCCCAAATAGCAACCCTAGAGGGGGGTGAATAGGGTTGCTTAAAAAAAATTTTTTAAATAAAAATTTCAACCCTTAAAGCAAATATATCAAGATAAAAAATAATAAAGAAAAATGGAATGCACTTAAA
>QLOD02000016.1:14966002-14989054 GCA_003260245.2 Sideroxylon spinosum | reverse complement strand
CTTAGTTATTAGACTTTTCAATTCTTATTCTATAACCTAGAAACTAAATAACATAGGCTCCTTGTGAATTCGACCTCAGACTCACCGAGTTAAAACTGCGACTACCCTCTTGCACTTGAGAGGTACGACCTAAAACATATTTTAGGGTCAGTCAATAATCCACCCATCTTCCTTGCCTTAGCATCAGATTTTCCTGGGTCACGACATACTTTACACTCTTATAATTTGTAAAAATCTCAAATTTCTTCCCATAAAGATAACATCTCCAAATTTTTATAGCAAAAATCATTGCTGCAAACTCCAAGTCATAGGTGGGGTAATTCTTTTCATACTTCTTTAATTGTCTAGATCCGTAAGCTACAACCCTTCCATCTTGCTTCAACACACACCCTAATCCATTACGGAATGCGTTCGTATACATTACAAATGAAGTTCCTGGATGGATAGTGTCAAAACTAGTGCAGTTGTTAATCTCCTCTTGAATTCTTCAAAGGCTTCCTCATATTTGTCTCCCCATTCAAACTTAACATCTCTTTGTAGTAAACGGAGTTAGTGGAGTAGCTATTTCTTAAAAACCCTTCTACAAATTGTTTATAATACCCTGCTAACCCAAAAAAACTTCGGATTTCAGTTACAGATTTTGGTCGATCCCAATTTGTTATGGCCACAACTTTACTAGGTTCCACGGATATTCCAACTTCAAACATAATATGACCTAAAATTTTGACTTATTTCATCCAAAAATCACACTTACTACGTTTGGCATATGATTAGTGATCTCTTAGCAATTGCAACACCATTCATAGATGATCTCTATGTTCTTCTTCTACTTGTGAATATATTAAAATACCATCTATGAATACTATCATAAATTTATCTAAATATTTCCTGAATATTCAATTTATTAGATCCATAAATGCAGCTGGTGCGTTTGTCAATCCAAATGTTATCACCAAAAATTCATAGTGCCTATATCAAGTTCGAAAAGCCATCTTTGGAATTTTTATTTCCTTTACCTTTGATTAATGGTATCCTGATCTAAGATCAATTTTGAAAAATACACCGTATCTCGTAGTTGATCAAAGAAATCATCTATTCTAAGTAGTGGGTGTTTGTTCTTAATAGTCACATTATTCAACTGTATGTAATCAATACATAACCTTAATAACCCATCCTTTTTCTTTAAAAACAACACCAGTGCTCCCCATTGTGATGTACTAGGGTAAATGAAATGAATTTCTTTCTCAATAACTCATCTAATTGAATTTTCAATTCCTTGAGTTTAGCAAGTACCATGCAGTATGGAGCTTTTGAGATTGGTACTATGCCTGGATACAAGTCTATAACAAATTCTATTTCTCATTCAGGTGGTAATCCAGGTAATTCTTCATGAAATGCTTCTAGAAATTCATTAACTATTCGTGCAAGCTTTTTAACTTCATGCTATTCGTTTTCTACCAACAATTGTCTTAAGAAACCTATGTGACTATTAGTCATAACTTTTCATTTCTTAAGACTCATAAGTTTAAATATTTGCAAGGTACCCTTATCTCCAACAAACTTTACCTTGTCCCCATCATCAGTCCTTAACATTACTATCTTACAAAAGCAATCTATCGCCATATGGTATCTTATTAACCAATCCATTCCCAGAATAACATTGAATCCTTGCATATCTAATAATATTAAATTGGTATCAAACTCACGCTCCTCAATTCTAATCACACTGGCCCAACATACTTTTTTATAGTTTTATTGTTCCACTAACAGGAGTATTAACATGCATTCTGTAATCCAAGGATTTTGCAAGTTAAATAGAAATATAGTATCTTTGATCACAACATTTGACGCTTTCCCTTTCATCTCCAAAGTGGGTATGATCCTTTATCTCCCTTTGCTGGACTTTTTCTTGTTTAGTAAAAAAAGTTTATGTCGGTTTAGGTAGATTGTGAGATTGCTAGATCTTGCCTAATACGGTTACACCTGGAATGGTAATTGATATCGGTATATTGGCCTTAGAGTCACATTGATGTAACCATTCAGAAGTGGTAACCGAAGAGGTTGTGAAGTATCTATAAGGACCTACTCGTTAAGTGTTGCCCAGCTAGGGACATTGTACTCGTAGATGCCCAAAACGGTCATAGTTATAACATTTCTTCATCTCAATCTTACTCCTTGTTATTATATACTTCCCTACTGTGTAAGGTTTTGGGGGTATGGCTACTAACTATTAGGTGTATGACTCTGACTAGTATCTTCCCTTCTATTGTTCCTCTAGGGTCCTCCTTTCATTTGTTTGTTTCTTACACTTTTCTATATCTGACCATCTTCTACTTACATTGCACGATCAATCAATTGTGAAAAACTTTGCCTATGAATATTACCACATTGGAGCGAATTGTAGAGTTCAACCCATTTTGAAACCTTTAGGTCCTTTTCTCTTATGTGTTTATATAGTCAGAAGCATACGTGACAAGTTCTAAAAATGTGGCTGCATATTGTCATATTTCATTGTTCTAACCATATGAATTCCTCCATCTTCATTTCTTAAGTAATTTCTCGATAGTGGTGTCGATAAAAGATATCTATAAACTCGGTCTTAGGGTTCAAATACTTGCAGTGAGAAAATTATAAAAGAAAAAAGTGGATAGTGGGATAAGGCCATATTGATTTTCGTGTAAATTTGTTAGTTAGTTATACAAGTTGTTTATAGTTGTATATACACTTGGCAATGTTAGTGTGAATTGGTTAACTTTATCATATATAAATTAATTTTTGTATTCATTTGTACTTACCCTTTATAGAATATTCACAAAATAAATTCTATCATTGCTCTCTATTCAGTATTTCCTTTATTTTTTCCGTTACTTTACTTGGTTTTCTTGGAAACCGAACAAGTTAAACCTACAAAATTTATCATGGTATCAGAGCTTAATGATACGCATGACTAAAAGATCTTCCATTGTTTTTATTGAAGAATCAAAAATAGAAATCAATCGAAAATTTTTCAGGTGATAATGCACATTTTTTTTTTATTTCTTTCAGATCTAGTTTTCTTTCTAGATCTGATTTGCTTTTAGAGATTGACTTTGTACATGTAATGGCTGAAGAAAGTCAAGCTAGTACGAGAAAAAATTCATATGTGTTGAATCCATCTTTGAATCCAATCAGTCCATACTACATAAATTCTAATGATAATCCAGGAATCCTAATTTGTTTAAAAATTTTAATTGGGAAAACTATATTTCTTGAGTAGAACCATGTTGATGGCTCTAAATGTGAAAAACAAAGTTGCTTTCGTTGATGGACCAATTTTGCCTCTAGTTAAAAATAGTGGTGTATTGTATGTTTGTTGGTCTAGATGCAATAATTTGGTACTTTCATAGGTATGGAATTCAATGCATAAGGAAATCAAAAGCAGTCTCATGTATGCTAATTCTACATGTCACATTTGGACAAAACTGAAGCATAGATATGTGAGAAGTGATAAAACTAGGGCTTTTCAACTTGAAAAATCTTTGAGTCCAATGTCATAAGTAAGTTTGTCTAGTACTGGTTACTTTTCAAAGTTCAAGTCTCTTTGGGATGAATACACTAGTTATCATCCTTTACCATCATGTTCTTGTGGAGCAATGAAAACCTATACCTGTGAGTTATTGAAGAATACTCACGACAAACAACAGACTAATTATGTGATCAATTTTTTAGTTAGCTTAAATGATTCATACTCAACTATCAAGGGTCAAACTATTGCTATCAGTTTCTTTGTCTTCAATGAATAAAGTGTTTGCTCTACTTCTCCAAGCGACAGCTTCATAATGATGTGATTAATATAGTGGATTCTATGGATTTGGCAAGCAAAGTAAATTTCAAGTGTGTTGTAAAAAGTAATGACACTAAAATATTCTGATTGTGGATACTTGGGACATACAGTGGAGTTGGTACAAATTGATTGGGTACCCTCCTGGTTACAAGAGTAATAAGGGACGAAGGAATGGTAATACTCAGTCTTTTGTGAATTCTACTTTTTTCATTGAATTTTTTGAAGTGCCTAATTCCAACAATGTGAGTTTTACTCTTGATCAAGTCTCTTAAGGTTTCTAATAGTGATTTACCTTCAGGTGCCACTGTACTTTTAGGTGAACATTTCACTTTTTCTTTTTTTCACAACATTTCAAGTTCTAAAACTTATAAAAATTCTTGGATTATAGATACTGGTGAAACATACCATATGGTTTATAATTTTTCTTTCCTAGAATATGCTAAGCCTTAATCAAATACTGTTGTTAAGCTTCCTAATGGATAATTAGCTGCAGTTTCTTGTATTGGCATAGTTTCCTTAACTCCTTGTTTAACACTCACAAATGTTTTATGTGTGCCTTCCTTTGGTTACAATTTAATATTAGTAACCAAACTCACTTCTACTAATTCATGTTATCGTTCATTTTTTCCCACTTGTTGTTTTATTTAGGATCTATCCTCACAGAAGATGATTGGGAAAGGTGAGGTTACAACTAGTCTTTATTACTTAACTGATAACTGTTCTACAAGATGTATCTCTTTTAAGAACATTTTCGGACATTCTTCTGCATATTGTAATAATTCTGTTTTTGGTAGTCAGAATAAGCAACATGCCAATATTTGGCACTTCAGATCAGGCTATCTGTCAGTAAGAAGGCTACATCTTATTCAAAGAAATAATCCTTATGTTGTTTCCATCCCTAATCAAATTTGTGATGTTTGTCCCTTAGCAAAACAACACAAGTTTCCTTTTTCCATGACTACTTTTTCTCATTCTAATATAAAGCTTTTGATGTTATGCATTGTGATATATGGGGAAGCATTTTAATATAATTTCTATTGATGGATTCCAGTATTTTCTTACCATAGTTGATGACTATACAAGATGTACTTTGGTCTATATGTTGGAAAACAAATCTAAAGCTTCTCAATTTCTGATATTCTTTTCCAATTTAGTCCAAACTCAATTTTAAACTTCCATTAAAGAAGTTAGATTTGATAATGGGCTAGAGTTTTATTTGCCTACTTTCGGTTCAGATGTGGGTATAAGTCATTATAAGACTTGTGTGACACTGCACAACAGAATGGTGCTGTGGAGAGAAAACATTAGTATCTTTTTAATGTGGCTCGAGCTTTTAGATTTGAATCTAACATTCCTTTAGAATATTGGAGTGATTGTATACTTACTACAGCATATATCATTAAAGGAATTCCATCTCATTTTTAGGTAATAAATATTCCTTCGAGCTTTTATTCTACATTCCTCCTTCATACAAGAATCTTAGAGTTTTTGGTTATCTGTGCTATTCTTCTACTTTGTCTGCTCATAGGTAGAAATTTGATTCTCATGCTAGGAGATGTGTTTTTCTTGGATATCCTTTCAATATAAAAGGTTATAAGCTTTTGGACTTGGATAATTTTAATGTGCCTGTTTCTAGAAATGTCATATTTCATGAAACTATTTTTCTTTTTATTTCAGATTCTAGTTCTTCCACTCCAATTTTTGATGATTTTGTTGTTTTCCCGCATTATTATTCTTAAAGTTCATATTCTTTCTATTCCTTCTTTGGTTTCACCTGTTAGTTCTAATGCTATTGATATTTCTAGTTATATTTCCGATTGTGCTCCTATTACCAGCAATCATGGTATTGATCCTAACCCTGTTATTGATTCTAATCTTATTGTGGACACTTCTCATCACTTAGACCAGCCTCCAAATAGAAAATCTTCAAGACCTAGACGTCCACCATCATATCTTGTAGATTATAGTTGTAGTAATATATAGCTTGTAGCTCTTACTCCTTCATCTCCATTAAATTCAAGTATTACAAGTTTGTATCATGTTTTTCATTTTCTTTCTTATAACAAATGGTCGTCTTCTCATTTTGCTTCTATTGCTTCTATTGCTTCTTATTTCTTTTACTTTTGAACCTAAAGTTTTCCATCAAGCTATTAAATTCCTTAGTTGGAAAGATGCTATGGTAGCAGAGATCAAAGCACTAGAAGCAAACCATATTTGGGAACTAACAGACTTACCTTCTGATAAGAAGCTCATTGGGTGCAAATAGGTAACAAAGTTAAGTACAAGGCTAATGGGACTATAGAACGACATAAGGCTAGACTTGTTACTAAAGGATACACTCAACAAGAAGGGTTATATTATTTGGATACTTTCTCTTCGGTAGCAAAATTAACCTCTGTTAGAGTTTTGTTAGCTGTTGGTGCTGTGAAGAATTGGTATTTGCATCAGTTGGATGTGAATAATGCTTTTCTACATGGTGATTCATATGACGAGATTTATATGCAAGTTCAAACTGCTTTTGAGCATTGTACAAATAACAAGGTTTGTAAGCTTCTTAAATCTTTGGAGGGTCTCAAACCAGCATATAAGACAGTGGTTTGCTAAGTTGTCTTCTTTATTAGTTGATTATGGTTTTACTCAAGCTATAACTGATCCCACTATGTTTATAGGGAAAATATCTCATTCTTGCATGGTTCTACTAGTATATGTAGATGAAATCATTCTAGTTAAATAGTCTAGCTAAGTTACAAGCCATCAAATTGTTTATTTGTTAGAAATTTACCATTAAGGATCTTGGTGATCTCGAGTTTATCTTGGGTCTTGAAGTTGCTAGATCAAAGAAGGGTATCTTTATTTCTCACAGAAAATATGCATTAGATATTTGCAAACCTGTTAATTGTCCTATGTAGTCTAATTTTAAACTTAGTGCTGTAGAAGGTGATCTTTTAGATGATCCTTCTTCATACAGAAGGTTAATTGGCAGGTTATTCTATCTAACCATTACTAGACCTGATATATCTTATAGTGTTAATCTTTTGAGCCAATTTCTATCAAAATCAGCCTCCTCTCATCTTCTTGTTGCTCAATGAATACTGAGATATATAAAAGGCACTCCTAGTCAAGGTCTTTTTCTTTCTATTTCATCTATTTTACAACTAAACTGCTATAACGATAGTGATTGGGTAGGTTGTATTGATACCAGGAGATCTATTATAGGTATTGGTGCTTTCCTTGGAGATTCTTTGGTTTCTTGGAAGACTAAGAAGCAATCCACTATAAGTAGGTCCTCTACTGAAGCAAAATACAAAACTCTTGTTTCATCCACATGTGAGCTACAATGGCTATTATATTTGTTAAAGGACTTGAATGTCCCTCATCCCAAGTTTACTTTGTTGTTTACTAATAGTAAATCTACTTTAGCCATTACTTCTAACCTGGTTTAGCAGGAGAGAACAAAACATATTAAAATCAATTATCATTTTATTCAGGAAAAACTTCATGATGGTATTATCAAACTTTTATATGTTTCTTCTCAGTATCATCCTGTAGATGTTTTTAACATGCCATTGAGTTCTGATCCTTTTCATTTTATCATTAGCAAGTTCGGAATCCTCAATATACATTTCTCACTTGAGGGGGGCTCTTGGAGTTTAAATACTTGCAATGAGAGAAGAAAACGAAATGCATAGTGGGACAAGGCCACTTTGATTTTCTTGTAAATTTGTTATTTAATTATACAAGTTTTTCACAGCTGTATATGCACGTGTGAATTGGTTAGCTTTATTGGTTATAAATTAATTTTTTTATTTATTTGTACTTACCCTTTACAGAATATACACAAAATAAATTTTGTCACTACTATCTGTTCAGTCTTTTCTTTCTTTTCTTCGTAACATTGCTTCGTTTTCCTAGAAACCAAACAAGTTCAACTTAAGAAATTTATCACTCGGTCCATCTCATCCTAGTTACTTATTTTCTTACTTTAATAGAATCCCACCAAAAATCTCCCTCCCCTTGTAACTGGTATGCAGCGAACTCTACTTGACACTCAGTTGGGGTCTCCACAATATCTAATATTTTACGAATTTATTTTAATCATTTTTCTACTCTGGCAGGATCAATCTCTCCCAAAAATTCAAGGGGCTTTTGCTTTTGAAATCTTGGAAATACCTAGCTTTCTGATCCTCTACGTTACTCGGTAGGAATAGGTTCATCTTTGGTGGTGGTTCATATACTGGGGATGGAGGTGGTATCACTTCTAGTATAGGTGCAGGAGGGGTTTTACTTGTGTTTACATTTATTTAGTTAAATTTTGCATAAACTGCCAAATTTGTTCCATAGTAGGACCATTTCTAGTATTTGGTGGTACTACGTTATTCATTTCTATGCTTATATTCACTTCCTTCTGTCAATTTGATGTTTTATTATTCATTTTTTTCTTTGGTGTGACATTTGATAAATAGAATAGTTTGATTAAATTTTATGTATTATATTTTAATCAAAACAAACTATGCATTTAATAATATTCTGAATTTCATTGATGTCATTTGGTCAGCTTACAAAAATATTCCTACATATATATATAATCCTGACTATACATAAAATGTCAGTCTATTCTTATAACTATGGTATATGTTTGTCATTGATACACAAACCAGTGTCGTAGAATACCATCCACAAAACTAAATATAGCTGCTACCTGTCCCCTATGTAGTGGCAAAACTCCTATCACTATCGTCATCAGACTCACCAGTTAAGTCAATAAAGGTGGGCTCTTCCAAGGCCCACTTTCTCCGCATCATCATTTTCCTCTATGGCGGCTTCCTCCTCAGGGACATGCTCTAGTATTAGATTAGGTCTCGGCACCACATTAGGGGTTGGACCACCAGCTGGCACAGGGGCAGGTGGGGGAGCCAACGAAAATGATGATTGGCTCAGATCGGGATGTACAGGCCTCTTAGTCAATGGCTGATAAGTTAGAGTACCCTCATATACTATCGTGTGAACTAAGTCCAAGAAACTCTACGGAGTGTCAAGCGACTGTAGCTGTCGTTGAGATGCAAATAACTCAAATATAGCTTTCTTTCAAGTGATCTCGTTCTGGTAGTGTCTTGACTTCGGTACCCAAAATGTAGCGGTATTCCGAATATTCCGAATGGAGTGCTACTCGTGTGCGTCAAGATCAGCTATGATGTCCTGACATATGAATATCCACAGATACAATATCATTTATGGATCCGCTATATAACCACTCTATGCTATGGACATCCACAAGAAGTTTAATCAGCCAATAATGACCTATGATATCATGAAATAAAATAGAAGGCTAAACCAAATAACTTATTTCCTATACAAACTATTTGGATATATACTGCCAAGACTTTAATTTTCTAGAGCCCATTGCCATCTTTTAGTATTTATTTATCATTCTCTTAACTTAGGCCCCAAATTTGATCTATTAACTAGCTCTGATACCAATCTATCTTACCCTGAGTTTTAATAGAAAAATCAAAATATAACAACTAAACTGATTACATAAGCTCCTCCCTAATCTAGCTGTTTAAAAATATTACACATATACTAGGGCCTTATACTAACAACTAATTGTTGATCTTGGTCAGTCGCTAGCCTCTGCCAGCCTCAATTCTTACTGCCAGACGGCCTCTCTGCATAAAACCTATAAAATAGGGTGAGCTGCTAAAACCAGTAGGAAAAATATTCAAATAATATTAACAAGTATTTTCCTATAAAAACAGATAATAACTGCTTAAAGTAACTATCATTATCATATAAAATAGACGATAGCAGTACAAATTAAATAAACAAGCAATGAAATACTCATACAAAGCTACTCCCTTCCATCCTTATAACACCTTGCCACCCTCATAACACCTCAACATGTTCTTCATATAAGATGCATTCATTATTATAATATTAACACTAATCCCTTCTTACCCTTATATTTCTACACCACCCTTATAACATAACTCTATTGCCTTAATCTGACGGCATAAATTCTTAATACTCACACACTTGCAAATGAATTTTAGAATATATGAGAACAATCTTTCAAACACTATAAAGTCCAACCCCAATATTTTACATTCTCCTATGGTGTCACAATAATCATGAAATGAAATTATATATTCTTATCGTGTCTTTATATAAAATATGAAGTTTCAACTATAAGAATAAATCTTCTACTTAAAGGGTCCGGTAACCTTTTATGTTGATTTTCTCTTCATCTGCATTAGCTTCGTGTATACAAATTATGGCTAGTCAAAATGTGTTTACATACTATTGTTTAATCACTATGATTGTTGCATTTAGCGTAGAAGGTTTAAATTAATAATTTTTTCCTTATTAAATAATTTTATCCAACGTTTAGACATAACTTTATTTTCTTAACTAATTAATTATTAGCATTTTCTTTTTATTTTTATTTACCAACCATAAAAGAAACTTTTATAAGTTAAGGTTTATATTTAAATACCCCTTTACCTAGTGACTAAGTAAATTTTTGTTTTAAGAAAATCAAGTTATGTAGGTGGTTGCTGCTAAGGTTTTAAATTTTAACCCAAATAGATTATATAAATTAGACATTCGACAATTAAAATTTAAACCAAATCAATATAAATCTAGCAAATAAAACACAACCATTACAGGTTTAGTCTATTTAATTAATGAAGAAAATATATAACTTAATTACCTTAACGAAGTTTGGCAAAAAATTTCCTCACTTTTCTTCTTTTGTGCTTTTTTCCTATAACCCTGTTTTCCCTATTTTTTTCCTTCCTCATGCACATGTGAACTTCATATAGATATATACATCATTAGCATCTAATCCCCACCGCATCTATTATATCATTGTTATCATTAATGTTTTTTTTATTTTTCTTACTAAGCCTGCCACATGGCTTGTGATAAGCCACACATGAAGCCTAGGTGTCCTTCCAACATAGGCTAGCCAACGTAAAGCCTTCAATTACAAATAACATAATTACTTCACTGGTTAATAAATTTTAAAATAAATGTAGAATATATCGATTTCTTCGATTAAGATTAATAAAAATTTAAAGTAATACCAAATTAACACAATTAACATTTTTAGTCATAAATTAAAAAATTAAACTAATAATACAATAAAAATTTTGCATGTCATAGTAATAAAGTGATTTTGATTAATTCTGAAAAAAAAAAAAATCAAATGTTAAAACTATTAAAAGCTAAGAATTCCCAATTGGAGCTTTATTGAATTTTGTGACATCTAATGAAATCGAGGACTCTCTTGCTGACTCGTTCTTACAACAGAGAAAAAGGTCTAGTAGTTTTGAGTTGTTGCTTAGTTTGCCCAAAAAAAAAATGTTGGTATAAAAATGACACGTGATAAAATTTAATTGGGAAAAGTTGGTGATACCAACTATACTAAGCCATCTTATTGGACAAAGTATGTTAAGCTTGATTGAATTCATCATGTCTCCAATGGTAATTCATCTTCAGTACAACCCCCTATAGTTGATTCAAGTTCCCAATGCCTTGCTCTTAGGATGATCTCACAACTCAACTTAGTGAATAATTATAGAGTGCAGAGTTTCTTGCTCATAATTCATTCACATCCTCTACCACTATTTTGGCCAATTAAGGTAACGTAGCGTGTATTGTCTCTTCACCTATCTCATGGGTCATTAACTTTAGTGCTAATGCTCACGTATCTAGTAAATCTTCCTTTTTATTTGATTTAAATTCTATGAAGTAACTTTAGTTGATGGGCCATCTTACCCATTTGTTGTCCTATAGTCTGTATGTTTCTAATTTTCCATTTATTTTGTTGTCCCTTTAAACCTTTTTTTATCCTCCATGTGTATTTCAGGACCTCATGATCAAGAAGGTGATTGGTTTAGGGTTTTTGTCCCAAATAGTAACACTAAAAGGGTGTGAATAGGATTACTTAAAAAAAATTTCCAAATAAAACTTTCAACCCTTAAAGCAAATATATCAAGATGAAATGGATAATATAAAATGGAATGCACTTAAAACAATATTCAATATTTATGAATTAAGAGTGAATGCTAGTGTTTGTAATAAATAAAAAAAGAAGGTAATAGAAGTAAACACAATCGATTTATAGTGGTTCGGCTTCAATGTTTTCTACATTCACTTCCTCAAGGTCTTCCTTGAGAGTTCTCCACTATTCTTTGAAGAACTTGTTATGCACAAGCTTTCTAAGGTGCTAAAAACCTTTTCCACGTGATTTTATCCCTAAATCAGCCACACCATGTAATTCTATCCCCAAGTCACTCCACAAGTCTGTCTCAAAGAATGTCCTTTGTTTTGGTTTCAACACTTGAATCAAAACTAACAAGGGCTCACCCAACGTTCACAAAATTAAGAAGTTATAAATTTCCCTCTCTTACAATAAAAATGATGAGTTTAACACTCAATCAATTGAAAAAAAAAAAGAAACTCTCAAAAGTTGAGTATAAAAGATATAGTATAAGTGTAGAAAGAAATCACTCTATGTTTGTAAAGTTATGGACTTTTTGTATTTCTTTGTAAGCACTTCTTTTTTGCCTTCTTATTCTTCTTGAATCTAAGATTGAGGTTGTATTTATGGATAAAAATCTTCAAATGTCCGTTACTAACTGAAAAGACACTTTTACCTTTTGAAAGAAATTGAATTTCCTTACTTCTAATGCTGCCTTTTAAATTCAGATTTCCTGAGATAACTTTGTGACCACTTTTCACCCTACTAACTTTCATATTTGACATTGCTTCAGAGTAATTACTTTGTACATATATAAGTTAGCTACATTCTGGCCAAACTTGAACTTCATGTAACTGTTAGATCTTCACATATAGCTTCCAAATTAAGACTAGCTTTAGACAGGTTTTTCTGACATTCTGAATTTGTATTTCCAATTAAGGCTGTTGTTTTACTGTGATGCTTTTAGAATTTGAAGAAAAGTTAAACTATAAAAGATATAAGTCTTCTTTTTTACATATAAAAAATCAGAATATTTAAAATTTTAGATTATGAGTTGTGGCTTAAAAACCATCACCACCTCTAGAATTCAGAATTAAAATTTTCTTCTGTAATGACTAATATTCCAACTCATTTTTGGACATCTTAACTTTATATCCAAAAATATTTTCCTTCGATAAAGTTGTAGATATGGAAGTCTAGTTTATTATTTTAAAATTTCATAAAAATGGAACCGTTAGATCTTCCGATATCATCCATATACTTACACATATCTGATTTGTATGTTCATCCTAGTTAAACTCTAACTTCAAGTCTTTCATCTTTCTGTAATTTTCATTACTCCAAAATTTGAAATTCTTTTTATTTTATCATCCAAATTATGTAAAATACCTGAAAAATAATATTAATCTCTTCCAAGTATTTTATCTTGAATCTATTAAATTAAAATAAATTGTAGCATTTCACATAATGTCTATTTGAAAATTAATTGTGAAAATTTAATTCAATGTTTGTCATCATGAAAATCATTTATAAAACTAGGTTCATAAAGCTTGGTTCAACAAGGGCATAAGAAAGGTAAACTATACTATTTGAATCCTAATAGTTTTTTTTTCTCTTCCACTGCTTCAATTTTAAGTGCTGTAATTTCTCCTCTTTAGTGGCATTTTTGTCTTGGACGACCTTCATCGCATAACCTTAAGTTAGCTACTCCCAATTTAAGTCCAGTATCAGGTCTTAAGTATAAAGCTTGTTACTAGCCAAGCATCTTCGTAGCTCATTTCCAGGTCACAACGTTATTGACGTATTTGATTTATTCATAAAAACGTATACGATCCCTTTTGCATCCTTAGCAGCAATAATTATCATTAGTTTATAATCTTTGTTGATGATCAAACTCGTATTACTTGGTTATTAATAGAAAAAAGAGGCCCAGATTACCTTTTATTATCTTTTGGTTTCATAATGGGATTCTTACTCAATTTGGAAAACATATTAAAATTTTTTGTTCAGAATATCTTCAATTTGTTATAGCCTCTTTTTTAATTGATCATAGTATTCTTCATCAAACTATTTATACATGCACATCTCAGCAAAATGTGTGGTTAAATGTAAACATCATCATCAGCTTGATGTTACTTCCACTATGATGTTTAATAATTATATGCCAAAGTCTTTTTGGAGTGATGTTGCTCTCATAGTTTGTCATCTAATTAATCATAGGCTAACTAATTTTTACCCACATTTTTTTTATTATACATCCTAATGGTAGGCCTTCTTCTTTGAGTGTTCGCGTGTTTGGATGTGTAGCCTTTGTTTATGTTTTTTTTTTTTTTATCCTGGCTTTGATAAACTCTTTTCTCATTTTCTAGGAAGTGTTTTTTTCTTAGTTATTCTTTAGATTTGTTAAGGATACAACTAACAACACCCAACCAAGGAATGTTAGGAATAGAGTAGGCAAAACCTAAACTAGAAATAAGGATGAGTAACCTAATGCAACCAAGGAACTTATCACTACATTCATCACCCAAATTACCAAATTCCTTAAGGTTAGGATTCATGGTCTTTCTATTCCTAGTGGTTTTCTTCATTTTCCCCCAAATGTTTGCCCATGGCTAGGGCTTTTTATGATAATTGATTGATGTAACCAAAGCCTTTGCAATTGTAATTCTCTTCACATATGTAGTTCTTAAGGGCATCAATCATTGTTCCCTTGCTCCTATTATCATTCACTAGTAAGGAAATAGAGCATATCACGGTCCTAAAAGCCCAATGAACTCGATAATATTTTGAGAGGCTTGACTACTATTTTAGGCCTACGGTACAGGCTTGGCAAAAAATAGGCTCGATTTAAATTTCAAGCTAGCCTTGGGATTAAGATCGTAGACTAAGGCTCAATTTTGTTTACCCGATAATATTTTGTTGGGCTTAAGCCCAACTAAAGTTTGCTATGCCCCTTCAAGAGTCCAGCTAAAGTGTAGATTTGATCAAGTCTATCGAGCATTGTCACCCCAAAATCCATAACCTGGGGATTGAACCCATCAAACACTTATCAAAGTGGAAGCAAATAAATAACAATGATATTCAATATTGGAATACCCTAGTGTCTAACAATTGCCATAAAAATGGACTATAAAACGGCATGCCTCAAATCAGGCCCAAAATCGATATCCAATACATTTGAATACATGAAATAGAAGTAAATTAAGTCAAAACTAGCTACTCTATCTCGTAGGTCTGTCACGAGCATATATCCTTACAAGATCAAATGTAGGAAGAGAGTACTAGACCACATGTACTCAAAAATAAGCATATAAGAATATATTTGTTATCATGCAAGGCATTTTAAAAATTTAATCGACATTAATTAAATAAAATCCATCAATTTCACAATGATATCACGATGTCTACTTTAAACATACTATTCTCAGTTAAATTGCTACTTAGTCATGATCCTGCAATCTCATGCTAAAATAATATCCATCATCTCATTCACATCTTAGAATATATATATCAATATCATTATTATCGATTAGGTACTTTGCAAGGTTCATTCTATGGCCACAAAACTAAACCCAAATAATCTCCAAGCCAAAGTTGTGGGGTACAACTGGTCCCATAGTCATAGATGTACTGATAGTCTTGGACCCGTAGTCCCAGTCTATCAATAGCCCTAGTCTCACAAACCCAGTCTATCTCATCAAATCCTTAGACCTCAGTTGTGGGGTACCAATGGTCTCCCAGTCCTGAGTGTGCTTATGACCCTGGTCCCACAGTCCTAGTCCATTTCACCTTACCTTAATAAGAAACTGATTCTGCAGTTCCGGTGCTAATATATGCTGATGCAAGCTATCTATGCACTTCATAAGTTTCTAGCGTATGGGTTATGCAATTACCACCCTACACAGGTTTCGGGGCTTTTGGCTCACGGGCTCGAGAAACCACTCTTTCAGTACTCTCTATGACCCCAATATCGACAAATTATCTCAAATCATATTTTTCATTATCATCAACATGTTATAAACAATAGTTCTTCCTAATTTAGGTTTTTATGTCCATTATTTAATTTAATAAATTTTATGAAATGACTTCACCCTAGACCTATCTTTCATGTTGCCTAATTCATACACAAGTTTAATGAAGTAAAAAACTTTCATGAATACATATAAAATTAATTCTAGATATAAATAGTCAATCAAATTAGAAAATCTCTTTTAGCTCAAAACAATTATGAATAATTTTGAAGGCATTCCAATCAAATAGGACAAGATTATGTTTTAAATAAATAAATAAAAAAATAATTCCCAATTAAAATTTATTTTTTGTCTTATGTAGGTAAAAAAGTGTTTGAGACATTGATTGAAAGCATTTAGAGAGATGTTGGAAGAAATAGGAAGAAAGTTACTGAAAAAGTGTATTTCATATGGACGTTGGTACTCAATTGTGCAAACAACAATAGCTATGCGGATTATCATCTCGACATTGTTACACATCATCCAAATGATAATAGCCTTTTAGTACTTCAATGGAACGTTGGTACACATCATCTAGACAATCGTACCAAAACATGGAATTTAATAAAAAAAAATTATTGACGATGTTTTATGGAACAAATATAGAAATCAATATCCTGATATAGATTCTCATAATAAAAGCTTAGCCTCATAACACCATATTCTCAATAAATATTTATATAACATGGCATTCTAGCCTTTTATGACTAAAAAAGAATTCATAACATAGAATTTACAGATTCTCCTTAGGAATTATCTTTTATTTAAGACCATGATTATATATCTGTGCATTTCAACATTTATTTTCACAAAGCTTGGATTTTGTAAATTTCTAATCAAAATATATATGCACATGTAAATGAAAAGAAACAAAAAGAAAACTTAATTATAATGAATTATCATATCATGTAACTTCTTCTTATAATATTTTCAAACACACATGATTAAGGAAAATCCGCTTATAAGCATAAAACCTCACTTAACTTAAATAAACACGTCGATATAATGTATATAAAAAGCCAAAATTATCGCTAACTCAAATTGGCCTTCTAAGATACCCTATGATGATCTTGCTATGTGCTTCTCCGCTTACACTTATCTCTTACCGGCATCTCCCAATGATAATGGGTAGAAAAGAAAGTATGTATGAAAGTCTCAAGTAATGGAGTAAAAGCTAGAACTATCAAGATAAAGGGTTAAAAATATTTAGGTTAAGATACTCCCTCCTCCCCTTTTTCACAAGGATACATGCACCCGATAAAGTCCCCTTCAATATACCTTCAACTCTCATATAAAATTCAAGTTTTCTATCTACCAACCCTTGGCCTCTCCCGCAACATTAATTCTTTGCCACAGCTTTCAACAAATAAACATTGCCTCCTTTCACCACCAATAGAAACACACACTGCTAAATGCAAATACTCACATGTACCAAACACACCTATACATATATGCAAATGTACATGCATATTATAAAAATTTATTTAAAAAATTTTCATCAATAATTTGAGACCCTTATTCATCCTCTCAAGGATTTCATTGTTTGATTTTGCTTTGATCTCTAAGTCCTTGAGTTTTGACCTAAGATCATTAACTTATTTTTCTTTTTATTCTAGTTTCATTTACAATTTTCCTTCAAGCTAACATTGAGTATCATTGTTAGTTTCTAAAGCAGACAACTTACTTGTGTGGAATCAGGAAAGCAACAGAATAGATTTTTAAAAATTTTTCGAATCGATCAAGCATAAAACAATATAAACTTCTTATGCTATTATATTCAAAATACAAAAAATGAAATCAAATCAATGAACAAAATTAACCTTTTGTTGTTTCTTGACTTGATCTTGGCTTCTTGAACTTTTCTTCCCTTACGATTGAAACTTTTAGATTTTCTACTCTTTGTCCTATTAGGATCCTCTTAGGATTTTTTCTGACGTCTAAGGTTGTGTTGGCAATCTAACAAACTGATTCTTTTTAAAGGTAAGAGTAGAGAACCTAGGCGTAAATAAATTTAAGTTGGTTAATTAGGAAATTACCTATAATTATCTCATAATTACAAATACATCCCTTAATAATTATATTTTACTATACTAAAAAAGTATATTTGAAGTCTAATCTCAGTTTATTGAAATAATTTCATAAAATACCTTGTTCACTCTTTAATTCTTCAACTAAACCCCTCCATCAGATATAAAAACAATTAGAATTAACAAACTATCCAATTCCAATTGATACCTCCCTCCATATTTTAAGCATAATTATTCTAATCATTTTATGTCTGTCATCATCTCAATAACATATTATTAAATTGATTGATTCGAATTTAATGATTAATTAATATTTTTAATATGGATAATATCCCTATTTCAAATGAGATTGTGAATTCCTTCTTTATAGTGTATATTTCTTGTTTTATGTAATTATTTCCCAAAACACTGAGTATTGGCCTAATGATAATCAACCTCACTCCTGATGAATTAAAGTCATTATTATATAAAATAGTGTCCATCACTATCTCAAGATTTAGAGGAATTTGCTTAGAGTGAACATAAGAAATACATCAATGTGGATAGCATAACTTAGATATGTTTCTTATTATTGTCTCGTTCAGTATCTTCCACACCAACACTTTAGATTCAGAATCTACTACTCTAGTAATTGAGAGAAAACATTCTATCATATAGAAATTTAAAATGTTACAATTTTTCAGTTGAGATGTCCCCATCTCATTACTAGCTGCAAACAAATCTAGATTGATTAATATTTAGATCCATATCTCCTATGTATGAAATACTTTCATACACATGAATTTAGTTCATTAATCAATCAAGGATTACATTCATCACATGAAATATATGCATCCATTTGAAATAAAGCAACTTTAGATGAACTAAATAAGAACTTTTTATTAAAATAAAAGCAGTTCATCATCTAACATATGATTTTAGGGCATACATCCCAACATCTTGAGAATTCTTTGGTCTTGATTTTTATTGTCTCTTTTTCTTTTCAAAACATTATTCTTTTGGGCTAGTAACAATTTATCCTTTTTCTTATCACCGCATTATTTGGGAAAACTATTTGTAAGCCTCTCAAATGTCCCCATCAATTTTGTCTCTTGATTCTTCTTTTTTAGTTGACGTGGTTGTCAGTTTTTGTACATGAAAAATAATCATGTGAGGCCAAAACATAGTGAAGTTACCTTCACCTTCAAAAAAGGTAGATAAGGTAAAATCATCAAAATTTGAATCATCGTCAATAGTGAAATTCATAAATTTGACTTACTTTTTTTTCTTCTTGTTAGCGCACTCTTAAGCAATGTGACTGTAACCCTAGAATTCAAAGCATTTGATCGTATAAGATTACTTTGAAGTCTTCTTCTTAATGTTCTAGAATTTCTTTTTTCTTTTTTTCCTGATGAGTTTCCTTATTTGCATGGATCCATTGCTTTGGATATGACAAGATCACACTCTTTGATTAATGAATGAACATACTATGATACCAATTGAATTTTTAAAACACTCCAAACAACCAATCAAAATGAACCCACAATTGAAAATGGAGACATTCTTGCCAACTAGTAAAGAGAAAATCCAAATCCGATTTTAGAGATCACCCAAATGATTTCCATTATAAAATTAGGTTACAAAATTTGATGAACTTTCTCCAACTCCTAGTAAAAATTTATTCAACCTCTTGCTCAACTTATCGATGCACTTAGATCAAGTGAAACTACTTTTCGACTTCTTGTAAAGTTTACCTTGGAATCCTCCAAGACTTACAAAACTTAAAGATGAGTAAAATTAGGAAAAAGACTTTAAATTTTCTAGAAAATAACTATCTCCTAAATTCTATAATATGCTCTCTCTATTAGTATATTATTACATTGAGTACAATCGAATATATATAGATTTTGCAAACCTAAACAGAGTAAGTAACTAGTTCTTCATCGTGCATATAAACTTCTTTCTTAAGTTTTCTTCTTTCCCAAGTTTCTTCCTTCCTCAAGTTTACCAAACATGCTTTATGTCACTTTTCTAAGCCCTTGTTTGGGAAAGTAAAAAATGGAGAGAAAAAATGGAAAGGAAAAACAAAAGAAGGAAAGTTATTAATTTTTCTTGTTTGGAGAAATGGAAAGGAAAACAAAGGTGAATAGTTATTTCCTTGTCTATAGAAATAACAAGGAATGAAGAACAGTGTAGAGGACATAGTTAAAAAAACCATTGTACATTGCAAAATATATTATTATATTAAATAAAATGTATCACATTATTTATTTAATATATTATTAAAGTATTTACATTAATATTCATGATCATTGAAAGAATAATATTTCAATTCAAATGAAAAATAACTTTTTTTTTTTAAATAAGGTGATTCCATATTCAATCAATTAGCTGGGGCCAATGTTGAAGATAACTAAAAATGTTAAGGATAAAATAGTAAAATTATATTGAATAATTTTAAGTTAATTTGTTTTACATCCATTCTCCCAAAATTGAAGGTGAAATAAATTTACGTTAATAGAGGTGAATGAAGGTGAATTATTCTCCTCCATTCTATTCTTTTCCCTCCTCCCACTCTTCTTCCAAACTTGATTCTTCTTCTTCTTCATCATCATTATTATTATTATTACTATTTTGAATTGAAATAAGATACCCACCGTTCACTTTCTTCAAAACAAACTTTCTCCAAAGCAAGAACTAAGAGGGCCGTATTTGATTACCAAATTAAAGTTCCGAAATTCAATTTCTTGTTTGTGGATCCTTCCTTCTCCAACGTTTACTTCTTGTCTATTATTATAATTTTATATTCTTAAAATAGGAGGTATATAACACTACTATTTCATTTACGGATTAGCTTTTGTTAAAATTTAATGGGCAAAGGTAATTCATTATCAAATTTTTTATCAAATCACATCAATTATTTTACAAATTTAAAACTATATAAACAGTTAACAAAAGTTCATTTTATATCCGCACGACCATATATATAATATCTTGTGTTATTCTCAAATTTTATTGCCTAATCAAATGCGAATTAAATATCATATATCTCCCTTGTATTTCCCTCTTCTTTATTTTAGCTTATGTTTAAATCAATGATTTATTAATAGAAAATGAAATAAAAAAGGATTCTAAATCCCTTCTTTTATTTACATTTTGATGAAAAACGAAAGAAAAATGAATAAAATATAAAGAATTAAAAATAATTAAATTAATAAATTAATTATAATCTTTTGTTTATCGTAATTTTTTCAATCTATCTTGGCAAAAATATATATTTCAAATCATATATTTTTTTTTCATTTTTTTTTTGCTAGCTACCCCTCTTTTCCTTTATTAAATTTTCACTCCAAACATATCCTTACGGGGATTTGTGAGAACTAAGAGCATGTGATATGTCTACTACATATTGTGTTTAATTTTTATTCGCAGGTCGCCACATCATTGTGACCATAGTTTACGAAACACTTTTTGATTTATTATATAGAGAAAAATTGTAAATAAAATTTATTTTTATTAACTTTTTATTTAATGAATGATAACATTTAGCTACGTAATCCTAATTCTATTTAATGGCATTTTAAAGATACATGGGACTACGGTTATAATTAATGATCCCTTTATATGAGTAAACCTAATCCGTATAGGATATCTCCAGGTTGCAAAGCCAAATAAAGCCAGCCATTTCTACCCCAGAGAGAGAGAGAGAGAGAGAGAGAGAGAGAGAATGGGATCCGCTGAAGACGTTGAGGTGATCAATCGAGCCATGTCGAGTCCCATACCATCGGTACTGGAGGGGACAGCAGTGAGCTCAGCTCTGGAAAATGTGCTATCAGACACGAGGTTGTCATTCTTTCGGCGTCTGCGAATGGCCACAGCCATCGAGGTCAACACTCTCTTCCGCCTTGCAGCTCCAGCGATCGTAGTTTATTTGCTCAACAACGTTACCTCCATGGCCACCCAGATCTTCTGCGGCCACCTCGGAAATCTTCAGTATGCTGCTGCTGCTCTCGGCAACAACGGCATCCAAATCTTTGCCTACGGTGTCATGGTTCTCTCTCTCTCTCTCTCTCTCTATATATATATATATTCTGTAAGAGTCAAAATTTCTTAAACTTGAAGGTAAAAAAAACATTGGAAAAAAAAAAAAGATGTTAAAAGATATAGATGCTATATTACTTGTTTCCTTTACATATATATGTTCATATACAGCTTGGAATGGGAAGTGCAGCGGAAACATTGTGTGGGCAAGCATATGGTGCTCACAGGTACGAAATGCTAGGCATATATTTGCAAAGATCGACCATCCTCCTAATGGCAACAGGAATTCCACTGACTTTCATCTACTTATTCTCCAAACCTCTCTTGCTATTACTCGGTGAAAGCACAGCCATAGCCTCCGCTGCTGCCCTTTTCGTCTACGGTCTAATCCCACAGATCTTTGCCTACGCTGCCAATTTTCCCATCCAAAAATTCTTGCAAGCGCAGAGCATTGTGGCCCCCAGCGCCATCATCTCCGCGGTCACCCTTGTCTTGCACCTAGTGCTGACATGGCTTGTGGTGTTCGAGTTTGGATGGGGCCTACTAGGTGCATCACTTGTGTTGAGTTTGTCGTGGTGGGTTGTGGTTGTGGCTCAGTTTGTGTACATTTTGATGAGCGATAGATGCAAGCACACGTGGAGAGGGTTCAGCATTGAGGCCTTCTTTGGACTGTGGGATTTCTTGAAACTGTCCACTGCTTCTGGGGTGATGCTGTGCTTGGAGACTTGGTATTTTCAAATACTTGTGTTGATTGCTGGATTGCTCAAAAATGCTGAGATTGCCTTGGACTCTCTCTCTGTTTGGTACGACATCCAGACCCTCTCTTCCTGACAATTAATATTAACTTCTTTAAATATGCGCAATATTGACCTAATTTAGGCCAATTTCTTGCAAAGCACAGGTGTGACAAAAGTGTTTTAAAATTGCAAGAGATTGAAAAAAAAAAAAAAAAAAAAAAAATCTGAATCTATCAAATTGTTATTTGGAATGTGAAGCTCATTGGAACCGTCCTAGCTAGGTCCTTGCTTTAAATGAAGGTGGGATTTAGTCAAAGGTTTCTTGCTTGCCCATATATATAACAAGGAAAATGTCCGACTCTTTTGGATATATGTTTTTTTTTTTTCATAAAATTGAACTAAAATGAAGTGATAATTATATTTTTTTGTAATAAAAATCACTTTAACACGT
>QLOD02000016.1:14954492-14965902 GCA_003260245.2 Sideroxylon spinosum | reverse complement strand
AAAAGCAATCAATTTTTTTTGGCATGACTTAATCCCTTACAAGTCTATAAAGTGTGACTTGGGCACAATTTTCCCAACTAATTTCTTGACACTTGAAACGAAATGGCAGCCATTTGATGTGCAGTTACGTAGATGGCCCAAATTGTTCTCTCACTACATATTCTTACTATCCATTCCAATGGTCTGACATTTATGAACCCAAGCCTCACCTAGTCCAGGCCTACCACTGCTACTACTTAAAGTCTTCACCAGCAGGAATCACACAGTCCCCGTCCAATCCCTTTGAAATGGAAGCATAAACTCATCCTCTTGTTGGTTGGGATACAAGGGGCTGGATTGAAGTCTAGATAGAAGGTCATGCAAGGGCAGAGCCAACAGCTATCCACGGGACACGTGCCGATCCTCGAAAATAAAAGAAATAGATAAAAAACAATTCTTTTAATGCCCACTCTAGAAATTATTTTTTTCTTAATATTGTTTAAGTGTTCAATTATGCCTATCTTTAAAAAAAAAAAAAAAAAAGGCCGATACTAATTGTACCCACTCAAGAAAAGAAAAAAGTAAATTAACTCAATACTAATTCTGCTCGCCTAATGAAAAGAAAAGAAATTTAGTCCTATATACATGTAAAATTGGACCTAACCCATCAAATATAATTGAAAAATATCTGGTCGTACTCTTACCTTTTTCTCCTATCTCTTTCTCATTTATGTGTCTTATAATTAGTGCCCACTCACATATCAATTTTTGATTCTACCCCTGCAACCATGATTTAATCAAGATAATGCTATCTGGCTAAATAAATAAATGTTGATTAAATCATAACTCATCATATTTACACTTCAATCCCTATAGTGCGCCCCTTTTAGAATATGAATAATCAAGATGTTTGATATTATCTTTAAAACTTGTTTTTCAAAATAATGAAATAACCCTAAAGCTATCTTTAGAATATGGATAGATCACTACAAAAGAACACATTCTTACTAATCAAAAATTAGGTCACTAAATCGCCATTTTTGATCGCTAAAAGATCTACCGACCAAAGGCTTTTTGGTTGACAGTTGGTCAGGAAAAAGATAGTCTACTTTCAGCGATCAAGCCTTCTTTTAATCAATAAATATCACTCTTTAGTGGCCAAAAGTTGGTCGCCAATACTATAACCTTTCGTGACCACATGATTGCCAAAGGTTCACATGCAGCGTCCAACTGGTTGCCAATTACACTTAGGAAATAAACGTTTTAAAGCATCTTCATCGACTAAATGGTTGCAAAATGTTCAACTTTAGAGACTATTTGGTCGCTCAATGTCCAAGAGAAAAATTATTAAGTAGTTGTTGTTCCCTCAACTATTTGTTTGCCAATGTCTAAGGCTTTTGCGACCAATTGGTCACCAATGAGCCTGTCCATAACACTAGCTATTCAGACAAACAATGAATCTTTACTGGTCAATTGGTCACTAAATGCAAAATTAGTGAACAATTGGTTGAGAATGGTTTCAAAAAAAAAAAAGTAGCTTTTTTCTATTATTTTTTGGTGTTTTTCCCTGTTAATTATTTGTTTACCTGTAACAGTTCACAAAAATTATTCACCATGACCAAAAATTGATCACTAAATAAAAATGCATCCACCATCCAAATTAAAAATTCAACACATTAAATTACATAAAACATATGTACGCGTCTTCAAAAATTACAATTAGTTTCCGTAAGTCTGTTCAATATCTGTGAAAAAAAAACAATACTTGAACAATAACTCTCAAGTCCAAACTAGACTTCAACACTTATGATTGAAGCAAACATACACTTGTGAAAAAACCTCACAATAAAACACATAAATCAAAACAACACCAAATGAAGCAATTCTAGCTTCCAAAACTCACTAAATAAGCAACCTTAACTAGGCTAGAACCAACATCATTTGAAAACGAAGCACCAAAGGAATTACATCTAGAAACACCATCATCAATGGCACCAATGTGTAACAAACAGATTCACAAACCACACCCCTACACAAGCATTTTGGAGAAGACTATCTGTACACCATCTTTACCTTAGCAATCTCCCAATGAAAAAAAGTGATCCTCCAGTAGCTATTTTTTTTCATCTTCCAAATTCAACCAACTTCAAGCTGTTCCAATCCTCACAAATGTGAACAACTAACACCTACCGCAAAGTTCAATACACAATGAGCAGCAGCAAAAAAAAAAAAAAAAAAAAATCAAAATGGTAACATCAAAAAATTTGACATCTTAAAAATAATTAGGATTCAAAAAATTTCAAGAAGAAATAAAAATAAGCATTACATTTTAAACCACAATCATCAGCAATCACAACCCTCTTCCAATCAAGCGACGAGATTCATAATACCCCAACAAAATGAGCAAAATAGAAGACATACCATTATTAATATATCAAAATCAAACAACTCCAAGACTGACCAGCAAACCAATAAATGGTCCCACCACAAAACTACGAATACAAGCTTAGTCAATCACATCAAGAAAATGACTTAATAGGTTTTTAAAACCATTGCTCCAAGATATGATATAGCAGCAACTTATATTTAAAATTATACACTATATGCTTAAAGCCAAGTCCTATTCATAGCCTAAGTTGGTTCTTTTTTATTAACAAAAATGCAACCAAAATCTAGTTGTTTCATGGTCATACTAGTATTATGGTTTTACCCAATACAAAATGCATGTAAAGACAAAGTCATAAGATAATCCTAGTGTTGCATATATTTTTTTAGACTTTGATGTTCACCATCTTGATACCTAACTTAATGAATACTATACCATGCTTGGAGAAGCAAGCTTATAAAAATTGAAAGCATGGGCCTTTCTATTTGTATGGGAAAAATATGGGTGTCCTATTAGTACTTCCAAAAGTATTAATTTATTTTACAAGCAAAAAGGTGGCAATTTGTGCTGATGGGTCAAATCATTTCCAGTTGTATTTATGCTCAAAAACCTCAAAATTTAATAAATATGTTAAAATTAATTTATTTAACACTCAAACCAATTACATATGCAAGTCATGCCATGTTCATGTTTTCGGTCAATAAAATCAAAGTGGAGTTGTCATGTTGTGTGTGAGATCCCACATCGATTGGAGGGGGGAACGAAGCATGCCTTATAAGAGGATGTTGATACATCTCCATGTAAGACGCGTCCTAGGGCCTGTGGTGAGATTCCCGGGTCGCTAAGAAAAAGCCGTGCGGCCGAGTGGGTCAAAGCGGATAATATCTTGGGCCTGTGTGGTTGGGCTGTGCTGCAGGCACTCTGATCCCAACAAGACGCGATTTTGGGGCCTATGGTGGGAGATTCCCGGGTCGCCAAGAACAAAACCGTGAGGGTGGTTGGCCCAAAACGGACAATATCTTACGGCGGTGATCCGGGAATGTTATATTGTGTCTAATATTGTCATACCTATTTACTGGCGTGAATTGTTTTGATGAAATTGAACATTTGTTTTTGTATTAACAAGTAACTTCAAAACTAATTTATTGATATTAGAAACAAAGACTGGTATAAAGTAGTAATCTATTCACTAGCATTACATTTCTACATTATATTGATTTGATTAAAAGGTGTTTGATCAAATGCCTACAAAAATATAAAAGAAATATAGTAAATCTGAGCATAAAAGATATAATCAATGTAGGATATCTTACAGCTATGCATTACGTTTAAAAAATAACTTACAATAAAATTAAGGTTCCCCACCATAATCATTATTACATTGAGAATCACACTCAGATTCAAAATGATGAAGGAATGTATCATCATCACCATTGTTCTTTATTCCCACAAAATCATCATTTTCATCATATATGAAATTATCAAGCCCAACACATTCATCACGTGTCCACCTCTTCACGTTAATGAAGTCATTTTAAACAATTTCGGCTTCAATATCATTTCTACATAGCACATCTCCGATTTGATCTTCAGTAATAATCGGAGGATCATCGATGGTTTTGTCTTGTTAATACACATCACTTGTTTCATCATTATCGGTGGTTTCCTCACTCATTGTTTTTGGTACATTCCATATTCCATGTCATTGAATATGTTATACAACTTTCAATTGTGGTCTAATTTCATATCATTGATATAAAAACTTGTTTCACTTGATTTGGTAAAACAAACGAGTCATTTTTATACCATCTACTTCCAACATCTACAACAGTGTAATGTGCATCTGTGCATTTAGTCTTACTATGTCCAACATTGAACCATTCACATTGAAACAAAAGCACTCGATAATCAAACATATATCTCAACTCTCACGCTTTACACAAAAAAAAAAAGCTAAAAAAGTCATGAGTTTTTCCCCTATGGTCTCCTGTCACGACCATCCCACAATTTTGACTTTTTTCGACGACTTTCCAAGCCCTTTGTATGGAGTCGAACACAATTAGCCATGTAACCTGAATATGGGCCTATTATTGGATTAGAGCCATTAGCTAATGACCATAATTCATCACTGACTTCGGGCGATCCCTGAGATCTCAAGTGATTTATCTATATAATGTAAATTAGTACACATTAATCGATGTTGAATTTAATTAGGTGAATAAATCAGAATTGAACATACTACAATTATAACTTATGCGGTATTTAAACTAATTAGGGAATAACTCCATTTGCCTCTTTTGATCTCCCTTGTGCTTTCACTCTCCAAAATGTGTTTGTGCTTCCTATTAAAATAAAGAATATATGTAATAAAATTTTTAATTAATTATAAGATTTTTAAATAAGAAAGATGTTTATATGAAAACATATTCTAAATATAGGTCTATTTCGGAACTGTTGTAAAGGACAAACCAATGAACCATCTCTCATTCTTTAATGGAAATGTCAAGAAGTCAATACAATGAAGAATAAGACGAACACTCTAAGTGAATGTTGCCATCCCGGGCCACAATCACCACCATCATCATTTCGATATTCTCTGTTGAACACAATTTTAGTCTCATCGAGATTATTGATTAGAAAGAAAGATATACTTTCACAACATTCACCTCTACAATTGAACCTTATGGGCGAGCACAATTCGTGACAAACTTTTTCAATGTACCAACAAACCTTTCATGTAAAAGAGTTAAAACCAAAAATATGTTATATATTGGAAATTTATCTCGGCCTTCAACGTGTAATCTCATAATTGAAATCAAATAGTATTATTGTTCAATCGGGTACATCCATTGATATTGTACTAACCTCCCAAGTTTGGCCTCGTGGGGTAAATGAATAGGTAAATGAACCATTAAGTCAAAGAATGTATGAGGAAATATCTTCTCTAACTTACAAAGAATCAAAACAATGCATTCCTAATTTTTCATAATGACTTAAATTCAATGTCTTAGCACATAATTCCTGGAAAACTTTACCCAACTCAAACAATGGAGTACAAATATCTTTGCTAAGCCATCCACACATCCCTATCGAAAGAAGTTTTTGCAATAGCACATGACAATCATGACTTTTAAGACCTGACAACCTACCCTCCCTTGTGTTTACACATCTAGAAAATGTTTACTGCATATCTATTTGGATACTTGATAGATTGTAAAAAGTCTAAGGAACTTTATCTCTCTTGTGACGATAGTGCGAACAATGTGGGAGGCATCACAAGTTTGCCATCAGGACACTCATTCCAATTTAAATCATTTTGATTCTCCTATCTTTTAAGTCCATACGAGCTTTTGGCGTATCGTTATTCTTTCCATGAATGCTCAATGGTGTGCCAATTAAATTGTCACATATATTTATTTCTATATGCATGGCATCAAGATTGTGCTTGAGATTAAGTGTCTTCCAATAGGGTAGCTCAAAGAGTATGCCTCCCTTTTTTTTTTTTGTTCCAATTCAAGATAAATTTTTTAATAGCTGCTTGAGATTTGCTTATCAATTTTTGTCTCTTGAGATTGTCTTGATGCTTCCCATATGGCTCATACGTACCTGTTAATACTTGTTCAACTATTGTTCGCCAATTAAACCAGTGGTGTTGGCTGATTCTCAAATTTTCCGTCAAAAAGCTTGCTTCTTCGCTAAGAATAGTCATTAGGAAGAAAACCATGAGCACTTATGTATCCAATCTTACCTCTCAATGACTGGGTTGAATATTCTTCATTGTAATTAAGGCAAGCCATATAATCTTTTGTTATCCACCCCGACAAATTACCATAAGTTGAAAAGTCATAATAGTCCATATGATAGTTGCACGTATTTAAAAGGTGTATTCCAACAATGTAACATAAGTGCATACACCATTTCACTCTAATCTTTCAACTCATCAACTAATGATCGCATATAAACATCAATGTTTTGACTTGGCACTCTTGGTCTTGAAATAAGTAATGACATCATTAAAAATTGCTCCTTCATAAACTTTCATGGTGTAACCAAGATAGGCCACATACTGTATGAGTTGCTCATATTTCTAAAAAGATTAAACCCATCGGTGGTGAGGCTTAGCCTCATTTTTCTTGATTCCCTGGTAAATTCAGGATGTATTCTATCAAAATTCTTCCACTCATCACTATCGGCGGGATGCCTCCATGTATCATCATCAACTTGCTTCTCCTTATGCAATCTCATATATGGAGCCATTTTTCTCGACATATACAATCTTTTCAATCTTGGTGTAAGTGCAAAACATCTTAACACCTTCTTTACAATCTTTTTTTTTATTATTTTTACCTGGTGATTTATATCTGGATGTCTCACATACAAGACATTTATCTAACCCTACATTCTCTTTCCAGAAAAGTGCACAATCAAATTTACAAGCATCAATGCACTCATACCCTAAGCCCAGATCATGTAGCAATTTCTTAGCCTCGTAAACAGTCCAACAAACCCTCTCATTACAATTAGGCAAAAGTTTCTTTAATATCTTTAATAAATAGTCCACAGATTTGTTGTTCCACTTAAACATCATCCTTGCATGCATAATAGTGATAACGAATGACAACACATTATACTCTTTATAACCTGAGTTTAACTCACGTCGAGCCTCAAGTAATAACTTGTCAAAGTTTTGGACATCATCTACTTCTATGCTATCAAGAATTCCTTCTGTATCATGATCATTCCTCAAATTTCTAAAATAAATATCTTCTAACATGACAGGAAATTCATCACCATTTTCCTTTAATTCATCACTATGTTCTCTTTCATTAGTTGTGATCCTATCTTAGAAATTATTACCATCTTCAACCATGATATCATTTTCTAGATTTGATGAACTAGTAGCAACGTCTTCACCATGATATAACCAAGTTATGTATGTTAGTGGCATCCCTCTCAAGAATAAATGTACTTCACTATATTAATGTCAGTGTACGAAATATTCATACAGCTCACACATAGACAACGGATCTTCCTATCTAATCCAACACTTGCACTAGCAAATTCAATGAATGCATTAACTCCAATACTGTAGTACTCATCGCTCACTCGATCTTTAAGTTTCATCCAACTTTTATTTATTTTTGGTGACCTACAGTAAATAATTATAAATACATCTCTAATATTTTACAGTGAAAATCATGGCAATTATTGCTTGTAAAATAAAAATTAAACTACACAGTTGCATATCAAAACACATTTTCATCAAATGAAAGTTTTGAAATTTTAATCAAATTAGCAATTGGAACTTTTAAACAAAATAAAATATTTTTTTCATTATACTAAATGAAGTAGCAAGACACTTATGAACGAAAAATCGTAAGAAATCTCTTAAATGAAAAATTAGTAAACCACATAATTGAAGTGTCTAATGTGATAAAAACATCATTTTAGGAAGGTTCAATAGAAGAAGAAAAAATAAGACAAAGGGGATATCGTAAGAAGCTAGGAGCACTTGCTACTAAAAGTATCATTTTCTGAAGTTTAATTCTTCTTCATTCATTCATTTATTATTATTATTATTATTTTGCGCTCAAAGTGTTTTCAAAACATTTCCGAAATGTTTTCCCTTATGTATTAAAGGAAACAAAAATTTGATTTTAAGTATATAACTTAACTAATGCAATTTCAAATAGAAGGACATAAATAGATTTTATTGGTTACATTCAGAAACGGCTAATAGAATAACAACAAAATCAAATTGTAATCATGTGATATTATCGTATAGCTCAAACACATAATTTTAAAATTTAATAGACAGGGCATGACACATTATAAAAGTAAATAAAATACCTATAAACATTAATTCACAATGGATAAAATTAGAGTTCCTTCCAATGTTAAGACATAAATAAGAGGTATTTGCTTCGAAGCCAACAAACCTATTAATCCAAAAACTATTTCAGATTGACATTAATTTAAAAATCTAAAAGCTTCAAGATTCTGAATGAACAGTAAAATCGTTATTACACAAAGAAGTTTGAGAAGATTGAAATATATAAATCTTCTATGTTTATCTCAGCAATCTCTTTCTAACCATCACCTTAATAAAATCCAACACCTTTACCAAAATTGAATATTGAAAAACATAAAATTTAAAGCTCATCATCACAACAAACAAATAAAAATAGATAGCACCATTCTAAAAGAATCCAGAAACATAGACCCTAACCAGCACAAACCATGCAAAACCCCAGTCCTAGCTAAAAGTTCAAAATCTTCAACATTCAAGATTAAATCAAATTAAAGCTACATCCTACAGCTAATGATTAGATCAAAACAAGATTTCCAATACACATCATTATACTGTATGCGTAAACAATTTACAGGATTACCAAATTAGAAAGAACACTTGAAGAAACAATCAAAATCAAATGAAACTAGTTCAATTAAGGAAAAAGAATTTCAAATTGTGATAACAATTGAGCATTGAAAATAGAAAAAAAGGAGGAAAAACATGTTAGCAATTAGAAAGCAAACCACCTCAAACTTCAAAAATCAAAGTCAAGCTCATTGAATGCTAACAATTTCAGCACTTCGAAGTCGAATAGACGTTAATAGAGATTGAGAGAACCAAAGAGAACTTTTATTCAAAAAACCTTGCCTGTTGAAATCTAGAGAGAGAGAGAGAGAGAGTGTGTGTGTGTGTGTGTGTGTGTGTATAAATGATATGTTTCAGCGTATTCTAGTGGAGGAAAAAAGGTATCGCCGTTTTCTAAAAAATGAAAAGACTAACGACTCTAGGTCTGGTGGATAAGACACAAATTGAGACGAACATGGAAGAGAAGGGAAATATATTGTGCTATTTACCAATCTATGCAAAACAAAGTCATTTGGAACAAAATAATTTGTTGAAAACTGTACTATTACCAACCATTCGTTCGGGCAATGATACTAGTTTGCCTTATAACCTTTCCCAACCAACAATCTAGTCGCCAAAACTTTCCAAATATGGCGAGCAAAAAATGCGCCTAAGTATTTACATTATTTGGACCAAGTGGTCGCTGAAAGGTTAGGATATTTTTTCGAAAGTTTCCCTAACCAGATTGTTGGTCGCAAAAAATACTAATTTGGTCGCCAGAAATTATGTCGGAAACTAAAAAAAATGGAACCAAAATTTTGTCAATTGCCGACTAGTTGGTGGGTGAATCAGAACCCTTTAGTGACTAAGTGTATGCTGGTCGGCAAAACTAGTTGCCGTTTATGTGCACTCTTGCAATGGGTGGAGATACATTTGGAATATATATATGTAGAGGGAAAAGAATATATATATATATATATATGAAAAAGAAAATAAAGTGAAAATATAAATATATTACGTTTTATCAATTGAGTTAGAAAAAAGAGACGATAATTAACAAATATTGGTAATAACAAAATAACAAAATAATAGATACTAGAAATCTTTTTTTTATTTCACA
Organism: Sideroxylon spinosum; assembly: GCA_003260245.2. Classification (NCBI taxonomy): domain Eukaryota; kingdom Viridiplantae; phylum Streptophyta; class Magnoliopsida; order Ericales; family Sapotaceae; genus Sideroxylon; species Sideroxylon spinosum. Next base: position 14,956,059 of record QLOD02000016.1, on the reverse strand, counting down.
TATTTATTTTCCGAAGTTTGAATATGTTTAGTGAAAGAATCTCAATTATTTTCTCAATTCTTTTATAGGTAGCCAAATAAGTAGCCCTAAGAATTTGAATTTCATTTTCATATTCAATTTCCAAGTTCAAAAAAAAAAATATGGTAACCATACCATGCAAGTGTTCGTTTTTGGTAATTCAGACAATGCAAGTTGACAAGCTGAAGTTGTACCAAACAAAAGAAAAGTCGTAATTGAATCTAATTAATAAATAATTGTATGACACAAACAAATACTATGCATGTATTTTTTATTTTCTTATTTTTGAGGGGGAATAAAATTGAATTATAATTCCAAAGAAAAATATGCAAAAATAAAAATAAAAATGATATGTATCATATTACATATCTATACAATAGAATCTTGAGACATTCAATTATCCCACATGACACCTAATTGGATATTATATATATATATATTGGTGATATGTTTATTTCAAAATATTTGTTTTAAGTAATTAATAATTATTAAATACTATTTACTAATTAGCATCATAATTATCTAAATGAAATTATATTTGTCCCTTAATTTTGAATTATTGGTTGCCTAAAATGTTTTATAATTCAATATTAGAAAATAATAATGTTTTTAAAATATCTTTGAAAAATTGATAGTGGAAAAACTCAAACTACTAAATTTTATAGATGGATGAAAATAAGTTGAAACATATTTATAATTTGATTGAAAAAATAATCACTAGTTATAAAATTTTATTAATAATTTTCTACTTTATTATTTTTTGCATACAAATTTGTTAGAAATTAAAGACAAAAACGATCTACAACTTATTATAATCCATTCAGAAATTATTTGTGTTTTTATTTTTCAATCTTTTTTTATAAAACAAAAATGAAACATGAGCATTTCGTAATTAGATTATGTCTAAGGGTCATATAAAAATAAATATTTGGGTAATATTCCTTCTATCTAAACATTGTTTATTCAATATGTATATACATGTAATAAACTATGAATGCAAGTAATTAAGATAATCAATCTTTTGTATTTACAATAAAAATTACCCCTATAGTTGCCACAATTAGTAAATGTTACAATAATATATTTTGGTTGTGACACGTACCTTATAAAATATTTAATTTAATTAATTAATAATTATTGAATATTACTTAGCAATTAATATTATAATTATCTAAATTGAATTAAACAGATTACCTAATATTTGAATTCTAAATATTATAATTATTCAAATTAAATTACATTTATTATATAACATTATATTTGAAAATAATACTATTTTTAAAATATCATATGGATTAAAATTTTTATTTAAGTTAGACTTAATTCAAAAATGATATAAATTTCTAGTGATACAATACTATTTGATTATTGATTCGAATATTTATTTGTTATTTATCACTTAGTATTACTTATCCAAATTGAATTCTACATTAGTTAAAATTTTAATCACTTAGTATTATAATTTTTATTTCAATTGAATTTTACATTAATTAAAAATTTTATGTAAGTTAGGTTGTGTATACATGAATTCTTTTAACAATACAATTTT
>QLOD02000016.1:14924203-14954392 GCA_003260245.2 Sideroxylon spinosum | reverse complement strand
ACTTTTAGAACCGCGGTATGGTTTCGCGGTTTCATTAACCGTATTTTGACAAATAGTTTAAATTGGACAGTAATCCCACAAAAATTGGACTAAACGTCTGTAGAACAAAAAAAACTCTCCCCAAAACTTGGGTTTAGGCTGCAATGGATACATCCATTGTGGAGATTACAGTGAAAAAATAAAAATTAGAATTTATTTATATTTTAATAACATATGATGTTTTATTTTGTTAAATATTTTTAACTTTTTTATTTTAAAAATAAATTTTTAATTAAATTAAAATAAAACATTGAATACAAACAAATTTCAATCTTCATTTTTTCAGTGAATATTTTCACTGCAACTCCTGTAACCCCTCAAAATGCAGCATGTTTTAAAACTCTTTTTTGGCACTACGGGATGGGAGTTAATTACACTTTATCCCTTATAATTTAGACTAAAGTATAAAATTAGAAGAAAAAATTGGATTTAATTAGATTTATGTTACATATATTATAAAAACTCTTCTATGGTCGTCCAAAAAATATTATTTAAAAAAACAAAGACAAAATTAAGTTTTAAAAAAAATAAAATAATGTTTTAGTGTTACGTAAAATGAGTGAAAATATATTTTTATCTATTTATTTTTGTGAATATTGTTTTCCTCAACCAATTTGACTCATGTAGCATAAATCTATTAAAAGTTAACAAATTTAATTAATTTTGTTCTTTAATTCAAAACACGAGAGTATTTATGTGTTAAATTTTAAAGAAAAGGGAAATCATATTTTTAGGTCAAACGCCTATGAGGTAAAGTGTAATTATCCCTAGTTTTAATCTTTTGTATAGAAGCTGAGTTGGGATTAGGGATGTCATTAAACGAGTAAACAAGGAGTACCTGACTCGACTGAGTCCTATCAAAACCCATTAAGAAAAACCTTAATGGTATTGGGACGGATTTCGGATTGAAATTTAATACCTGTACGGGTTTGGCAACAATTTTAAATTTGTCTGTAGGGTACTCGATACCCATTTATGTTTATATGGTACCCGTAAGTATCCATTTAATATAATATAATAAATTTAAAATTTTGTTTCCAAAATAAAAATTACATAAATTTAGTATAAGGTTATTTACGAAATTTTGTCGTCTTTTGTCCTAAGTATATTTATTGGTTATTGTTTTACTATTGCAATTCCCGAATACGATTCACACTCTTTTTTCCTAGTCTTATTCCCTGGTTGAAACTACTTAACTCTCATTTATGTAACCGTGTTCTATTTTATACTTTGTTGTTATCTAGGATCAACGTCACGTAAAGGATCCACGTCGTCGTCCTCATCACTTGGCCGCTGCGATATAATCCTAATCTACAAGTACTCAAATCTCTCTTTATGTGCATGTATGTGTGTGTGTGTGTGTGTGTGTAGAATTGCTATTGTCTACATACCCTTTTTTTATTTTGAAGTTTAAAATCAAATCTATTAAACTTAAGGCCATAAAAAGTTTTGTAAGTAATTGTATTCTAATCTATTAAACCTTGTCATTAATCTCTATTATGTTCGAACCGATAGTTTTTTGAATTTTTCAACATTGAAAAATGATAGTTACATTTGAAAGCAGATTTGAGAACAAAATTTCTGAATACGTGTTTAGTTTGTTAGAATTTATATAGAGAAAAAAGAAAAGAAAACGAAAAGAACATCCCAAATATGTGGTTTTATTATTTGTAGCTTTTTTTTTTTTAATTTTGTAATTCTATTGGATACTTTAATTTTTACTTTATTTAAGTGTAGAATAATGAATTTTGTGTTAGAAATGTTGAAATTTGTTTATTTTAATTTTTTTTATAATTGTTTTGCTGATAGGTTTGGTAAAAAAGAACGTATGTGGACAACATAACCAATATCCATGCGTTAAAACTTAATTGGGTTTTGTACGTTTGTAATGTGTTTTGTGGGTTTGGGATTTTAATTTAATAGATAAACTGATTTGAGACGGTAACAATAAGTAAAAAATAAATAAATTCAGTAATGAGATTTACTAATTAGGCGGGTATCTTATTCATTTACATCCCTGGTTGGGATGAGTTTCCAAAGCAAACCAGTCCTTTCGAGTCCACTAATAGTTTGCTCAATTTAAGCATGAAAATTTTATCAAACCAAAAAATTGTGTTTAACCTAGACTTTTTAAAATTTTGAGTAGAATCAAACTCAAGTAGTTTGATTTTTTGCACATATTTAAATTTATCAAGTTGAGAGCAAATCAAGTTTGAGCACAAGTTTTCAAATAAATAGTGAATGAGTTTTTCTTTCCTCTGTTCCCCTTATTCTGTGAGTCGATCATCAATCGGACTCAAACTGTTAGATTTATTTAATAGCCCTGCATGCAAACCCATCAAACCCACTTCCCAACGCATTTTTAAGTTATTTTCTTTTGGCCTACTACCATATAAAACTAAAGTGAGTTTTGACTTTGATTTTTGAGCAAAAAATTATAAATCATAAAAAAAGACTGAAATTTTTTTTTTAGTTTTTTTTTTTTTTAGCTTTTTACGGACATTAAAATTTAAGTTTTTTTTGTTTTTATTTTTTAAAAACTCTAACCCAATCTCCATGACAGCCTTAAAATCTAAAAACCAATCTACTTACATTAGTTTAATAAAGTGTATATAAATTGAAATAAAAATAAAAAATATATTTAAACAAATATATTTAATAAAATTATTTTTGACAAATTATAAAATTATTTTGCCAAATTTCCAAATTTGTCATTAAAAAAATAATTTGGGCTTGTTAATTACCATAAGTAACATAATATTATTCAATCAGTTATAAAATCACTATTATCGTTTTTCATAAAAAAATCAACTTTAGTTCAATTGGAATAAAAAAAAATCTATGGATAAGAATATGAATGAAAGTTAACTTATTTTACCTAATCAAACGTTGTAAATAACTTTTTTCAATTAACTTAAAAATACAATTTGTTTTCACTTGATTTTTTTAGCATAAAAGCTTCCACCAAATAGGCTCTCAATTTCTCAATTAAGTGGGGAATGACAATGATACCAAATTAATGGTTAGGTAACCGTTAAGATCGATATGGTACATAATATAGATGGTTAACTAATTAAGTACGTATTTCTTAGAAAGATAATGAACAATGATCGTGATTTAGTATACATACTCGTTATGTGGATATAGAAGTTAGAATTTCTCTTTACTAATAAATGTAATTAAATTTAATAGGGAATGTGATTAAATTTACCTATCAACGTAACACAATTTACAAGTAAATGTGACTATCCAATTTATAATTCAATCTGACATTTTGTACCTTCAAATGTGGCTAAATTTACATCTTTTCTAATTAGAATTTACCTTTTAATTAGTATGGTAGCAAAAATCACCAGTTCAGTGCCATAGATTTTCTCTAATTCAGTGACTTGTTCAAATAATTTTCCAACCAAATAATCCTCAGTATTGTCGTTCAGCTAACCTCATGTCTGAAAGCATCATTTAAAAAGACAATTCAAAATTAAAAAAAAAAAAATTAATTTTCATGTGAAAAATTATGCTTTCAAACAACAATTTTGAAATTATTATTTGAAATGACGATTTTACCACTAGAAAAACTCATTTTTTTTTTTCAATCTCGCCTGATATAAAACCCAACATTGCCCTGATTTGTGGGATATGTCGCTTTCATAATAGTTCTTTGACAATGCTTGAATATGGCCACCTCGTGATTAAGGGGGTGCCTTTCTTGATAGCACTACTAAAAAGGCAACAGATCCCAAATCGTGTAACCTCGGGCACGATTTAATACAGCCATACAAACAATAATATAACCACTTACACGCTGTCCAGTGAGAGCCATACAGCAACCTAGGGCAAAATATAATAATCCAACCAAGAGACTTAGGTCACTTGGTTAGAGTTTAGGATTTTCTAAGTGAAGTCTCAAGTTCAACTCGAAGGGGAGACATATCCTTAACGTTGCCCCACAGGCTAACCAACTGGTATAAAGGATAGGCGAAAGAGTTCTTTATGTCACAACTAAGCAAAACTGTTAGCTGAATGGCTAACTAACTGGTGAAAGGGCTTGCTGCTGGACTATGTTGGCTTAATCAGAGGAAACGTTCAATGTTACAATTAGCTAAAACTGATTAGCTGGTTGAGTGCTCGTGATTGACCTGGGTTCGGTGTGTGGGAGTGTGTGCCAAAAACCTGAGAAATTTACTATCCTCATAAAGCTCGAAGGGCCTATAAAAAAATTTGTCCCCATTACCAAAAAAACAAAAAAAAAAAAAAAAAAAAAAATTCCCCATAACAATAAGAAAAAAAATGTAATAACCCATAATAAAATATAAACAAGTCTCAACCTTTAACTGGGTAAAATGCTCCAAAATAAATTAAATAGATTCTACCATATCTATTACAACTCAATCAAATAACTATATTAAAATTTGTACAACTAGCCTCACTAAGGAGGACCAAAAGAATATGGTATACTAATAAATATCATGGCCTTACACCTGTGGCACCAAAATAATATAGAAATAATAAAAAACAAAGATAAGAGAACTATGAAACCTAAGTCTCTTGTCCAATGGGTCTAGCAAGCAGTCTCACATCTAAACTTGCAACAAGATCTGTAGGGGAGTGATCACAATAACCATATATGCTCACTATGCGACAAATAACAAATAAACATGTTCTATCATGCCACTATCACGAATATTCATCTCGTGATGCTACAATACACATAACATGAAACATCGTTCCTGTTTTAATCAATATAAATTCTTCCACATAATCATTATCATCTCATTACCATCATGCCAACAACATCATCATCATACATATGTACATCAATAATCAATATAATAAAACACAACTGACTAAAGTGACAGTTGTGTACGTGTCGGTCTAGGAGAGAATAGAAGGAGAGAAAGGGTGAGGGGCAGGCATGGGCTGCTGTTGTTCACCGGAATGCCCCATCGCTCTACCCTCTACACTCTACCTCTCTGTCATTCAAATTTCAAATTTAAATTTACACTCTAATTCTACCTCTTTGTGTATATATATACCCCATTGACTCTTTCAAACATAAAAGAATTTAAATTTTAACTCACCGACTGTCTTTTTTTTTTTTTTTTTATGCTCCCTATTTGCTTCTAATATTTCCCCCTCTGCTACTGGTACTACGCAGAACTTTTTGGCGGCAGCGGTAGCGACGTCGGCCTTCGTTGCCTCTTCTGCGGTGTCGAAGGGATCTCTGATCTCGGCAGCGTACCTTCCCCACGGCCTTCACAGCCCCGCTGCCCTCACTTTGAATCTTCTCGCTCGCCATCTCCTAACGTCTTTTATTATACTTTTTGTGTTATTAAAGAGAGAGAGAGAGGCGATCAAAAATAGCTCTTTCGCATAAACCAAAACACAGAGAATAATATACCCAAAAATATTAAAGAGAGAGAGACGTAGCGGACCTGTACAGAGCCCGGTCCACCATCTTGCTTCCTTCACAGAGGAGTGTTCAACCCGAGCATGTGTCCAATCTTCCAAATCAATGGCCAACCCGCGTACAAGTCTCCGCCGCGTCTAGGTGGAACCTCTCGTTCTTTGGTGCGGAAGCGTGCGCCAGCACTCCGAAGTGAGTGAGATAACCAGGGTTTGATTTTTAGAGTGGCAAAAAGGCTTGATTGCGATGTCGTTGGCACCCTTCCCTTCTCTCTCTCTCTCCACTTTGTTTTTGTTCTTCTGCTTTTACGCCAGATAAGTATGAAGCCCTGGTTTGCTTGAGAAGTGGGTATTTATGTAGGAAGCCACGTGTATCTAATGAACATAGAAGGTTTACTATTGATGGAAAAGTTTTATTATTTTATTATTGACCCTAGAACTAGAAATTGCTACGCTACATATAGCCTCAGAACCTGCGTTGTAGGTTGGGTTTTAAGCTAAGCTTTGATTAGAGGGGAAAAAGAAAAGAAAAAAAGAAAAGTGAGCTTCAGACCTTTAGAACCAGCTGCCTAACTAGTTAAATTAGGCTTAAATCCAGTATGTATTTATATGGGGACACCGAGTGTGTTTGGTGTTCATTTTTTCTTTCAAAATCTTTTAAAATTTTTTATTTTTTATTTTATTATATAAATTACGAATTTATATTTTATTTTACTTTTTGTTATTCTAAATAGCTATTAGAAAATTTTTAGTAACATAATGTTTTTAATAATTTTTAAATTTTAAATTTATCAAAATGTGTTTGAAGTGATAAAAAATTAATAAAAATTAGAATTTTAATTTTTTTAAGTAAAATTTGGTAATCCTAAAAGATTTATTAGGTAATTTTTTGAATTTGCTGCAAGTTGGTAAGAATGGGAACATACAGTGTATTGATTGATTGATTGCCAAAAATGATATCGGTAGTAGGTGTTGGGCATGAGTTGAATAGGTTCCTTACACATGGTTCTCTGTGCTTGACACGTGCGTTTTATTTTTTCATTCGAATGGTAAATAATAAGAGTAATTTTTTTTATGAGAAACCAGCGCGTTGAAAGTAGTAAAAAATTAGTAAATGTTTTAATTTCGTAATTCATATAACATGATAAAAATTTAATAATTTTTTAGAGAATTTTATTATTTTTTTGATAAATTTTAATTTATAAAGTTAGGGAAAGTAAATTATTTTGAATGTTTATATTTGATTTTAATCGAGAATTTTTTAGTATTTAATACATGGTAAAATTTTAGTTGATAATTTTAAAAACTTTTAGGGTTTTATGAAATTTTTTGGTACAAATAAAAATATTTTTTTACAAATAAAAATACATTTCTGCAAAGACAAATAAAAAATTTTATGTTCTAAAAAAAAAATTCTATAAAAGTGACATTTCTATTTCTTTCTTTTTTTAAAGAAATAGAAATGATAAATATATTGGCTAGCAGATCTATATTTTTTTTGTAACTTATTTTGTGATTTTTTTTATTGCCTATTCTGATAGTCAATTTTGTTTGCTATTTTATAACTCTATTATGTTTGTTAATTTACTTTGGTCTAATTGTATTTGATCATCGGAACCCATGAATGGTAGGGTCCATGATGTTGGCCACAAAACCCATTCGTAATATGATGCACTTAGTAATTATTTGTCTCTTTATTTTAAAAGTTACTGCTTTCTTTAACGTTATAATTGTCTCTTTATTTTAAAAGTTACTACTTTCTTTAACGTTATAATTGTCAATTTTATACTTTTTTAATTATATGATTCGTGCCTTTAGGCACAGGCCTTTAGCTAGTTTATATATATAATCCATGACCGTACCACATTTCATCAATAACAACACGCACTCACGCACACACACACATGGGTGGATACTCTAGATCATTGACCAGTGGCCACAATATCCAATCACCAACACACCATCTCTTAGTGTCTGTGTCCATGCTAGAGCAATGAACATATGCCATCATAAGCATATCTACATCTTTGGTCTCAGCTAAGTAAATAACTACACCCTCAGGCATTTGCAATGTTTGTTGTTTACTAGCCTTTGAAAATGATAACCAACCCTCAACCTTTGGACTTAAGGATGCTTAACCCACAGGTAAGTATATAGTATCTTCGGCCCAAAATCAATACTCAACTCAACACCACGATAGTAGGATATCGTATATTCAAACATAACACTATTCAATAGCTCAATATAATTCTCATTTAATAATTTAAAAAGGAACCTAAGTTCCTTATGCCACAGACAACCCATATCAAGATGATTGTACCCTTGAAGCTTGGGAAAAATCAAAATGAAGGCTTAAATCAAGGCAAAACACCACCAGACTGAATAGATATGTCCAAGACACTAAACTGAGGACTTCTGTATCAATAAAGCATCCAGAGTTCAGAGTCAAGAGTCAATTGGTTCACAAATCAATAGCGACCTCTACCGATGCACCTCGAGGGTGGTACCGATTGAAATACCCAGATCATGATAGAAATATACAAAACTATATAGGAGTTCCCAACTCATGTCGAAGGATATAAAACATAGCTCAAAGAAGCCAAATACCCCTCTACAGGTCATTTGGGCTCCACCAATTCAAAATGGCTCCTATGGGTGAGAAGGAAGCTACCAGGGCACTAGACATAACAATCATATCGGAAGGCCTTCAAATTGCACTAGAATATCATGAATACATTCCCTGTAGTAATAACATAGCTAGATTTGGTTAAATCAAATCTTAGATGGTCTTTCTAGATTTAAGACTCAGACAGTCATTAATAATTTATAAATTCATAAAAATGGTCGAGAGTTATTCTGATGGAATTTTTGAATTCCTCATACCAAAATGGTAGGAGGATCTATCCTGGTGGTGCCTCTAAAGGTTTGACAAGGAATTGGGTAACCCCTCTCCATTTCAGCTGTTCCGAAGCAACAGTTTTCAAACAAACCTAACTCGATCCTAGAGAATCCAAATTGAATCAAAATTTGACCTAATTGGTTTGATTTGCTTCAAAAAGTGTCTAGGAGGTCTTTGGATCTCCCAAAACCTATCCAAAACTTCCTAAAATAGCCTGAACCTATTAGGGCAAAACCCAGACCTAACAAAGTGTGGCTTAAGCTGTGGGTGAAGGTACAAGGCCGTTTTCCCATTCTAGCTACCAAATGGGTTTCCCACATGCCCTTGGCAAGTTGTTTCGTCTGTAAGGTCAGGCAAAAACATCCATCTACATTGTTGGGCGAACCTATCTGGCTACGAAACTAGGCAGGTTTTTTTGCATGCGAAGCTAGGCAAAATGTCCTGCTCATGAAGTCAGGAAGGAATTTTTTCCTATAAATTAAGGAGAAAGTCTTTGTCCATAAGTGCGGGCAGACAAATTTCCCCTGCATGGCTCGAGTAGAAGCTTTGTTCAGGTCATGAAAAAGCTTATAAAACAAACCTCCCCCTCTTTAATTTTTTCATTCAACACTCGGTGCACTCAAAGCTCGTAAGGCGAAGACAACACTCCAAAGTTTCTATCTCTTAAAAGCCCATATCGGTAATAACTTTTTCTCTCTAGAAAATTTTTACTTTATTTTTTAATTTAATTTATTTGCATGATTAGGATAAAATACTTCTAATTATATAAATAGAAACTCTCTATCAATGAATGGTGTCCAAATTATAAGTCATGTTCAGGTTAGACTCGATCATTGATGTTGACTAGATTTACCCAAAACAATTTCGTAAAATTCTACCTATCGTATATATGACATGCCATGTCATATCATCAGACTACTATGCCATGCCATAACATCGCAATATCATGCCAAGCCATGCCTAAAATCATATTTATCATTCCATGTCATCCTTACCATGTTATCCCATGTTCACATGCCAATATGACATGTCATATCATGATATCGTGATGCATTATGATGCTATACCATGTTATACCATGCCATTACCATGCTACACCATGTTATCATGGCATATCGTCTTGCTATGCCATGCTAACATGTCTTATCATCATCACATATCATGGTATAACATGCCTAGAAATTATATACCATGCTAGCATATGTTATGACATGCCATACACTATGTTTTGACTTGCCCGCACATGCCTTGATATGTTAGAATGCATTTAGACATGTAAACACACGCCTACTTTGGTTGATACAGACTTAGAAGTCAAATACTTATCAATCTATAGCATTTGATTCAGTAAGCAAGGCTCTTGAGATTGAGAATGACTTATGATTGGATATGTCGGTGACTTCTAAGTTATGACTTCCCATAGATATATCTAACATGTATTTTTCAATTTTCATCCATGATATGAATAAATGTTAGAACATAAACTATCATCACATTCAACATGCTCATGGCATATATGGTCATCAAAACTACATCACTCACATCACACATGGCTCCTAGGCTAGTTCACATGAACTTGATCATCTTCATTAGGAATAGAGCTCTCGGTCAGAGCTAAGTTTCCTTCCCAAATGATAAACACTCGCTCATACGTGTGAGGCACATCCTTGGAGTAAAGCTCTTTTTCCCCTGTTATGCGTGAGGCGCTAATTGTCCCTCATCATCCGAAACAAGGCTCATTTTCCTAGTTATGTTCATGGCACTTACTGTTCTTTTACTTTGGAGTAAGACTCATTTTCCAAGTTAAGCATGAGGTGTTAACTGTCTTCCATCATTTAAAGTGAAGTTCTCTTCCCAAGTCATGCACAAGGCGCTAACTTTCATTTCAGTTTTAAAGCTAGGCTCTTGCACCTAGATCAATACAAAGACAATTAGTCGTAATACATATCTAGAGCTAAGCTCTTTCTTTTCCTCATCCTATAGTAGGAGTGAGGTTCCTTCACATCAATCATTTACATGACATTGACTCCATCGATCATTTTCTCTTATATTTAGCTTATCCTAGCTGATGATAAGGCTCATTATGCCTGAGGCCCATCGGTTTGCCATCCACGGTATTCTGATCACGTTTGCATCAACACTTGCATAAAACATCAACACATTATGTCAACACGAGGTGATAACTTAGAGGTAGGCTCTTGTATCCATCTAGCATAAACACATAGGTCAAACCACTTTAGTTTAGAGCTACGTTGATCTGATCCCTTTACAGGGTGTATAGGCAATTTGAGTAGATAGCTTGAGTTTGGTCATTATGGTCTTCATAGACTATTTGCGTGAGGTGTAACCTAGACTTGGAGCGAGGCTTGCACATACATTTAGCATCATAAATACATATAGTTTAGGCCATGGGTTTGAATTACGTTGACTTAATAACTTTATTGGGTATGGAGGTAGCTCGAACAGATAACTTGAGTCTAGTCATTTTAATCTTCATAGACTATCTTTCAATACAAAATTCCTTCTCAATACATACATATACTCATTCATAAGGACTATATCCACATACCTAACTCTATACGGTTTATCAGTACATACAACATTGCCACATGGGCAAACATTGCACTACATTTGCACACACGAGCATTGCCACCTCACATTCCATACATCATATGCATTTTGGGGTTGTATGCTATGATTAATATAAGCTAGGACATTATTTTATGAGATTATGACTTCAAAGAGTGGAAAAAGACTTTGGATATTATCCAGGCATAACGGTTTTCGTGTGTAACCAAACCTCTAGACCCACTATCTCTAATTGCACAGGCTACTCGAGAGTCACTAAAAATTCCATTTTCATCACATTTTGAAAAAAAAAAAAAAAAAACTAAACTATTTCAAGTTCGAATAAAAACTCTAGTTCCTCAACACACCCATTTTGAAAGTGTCGGATGGCTACTTATAATCTTTACATTTAGGCCCTTTTGTTTAAAATCAAAACATATTTTTATCATTTGGGTGATCTTAGATGAATCATGTTGCAATAAAGACTCACAACTTACGCCCGTTGACAATACTATCTCAAACATTTAGGCTTGGTTTGAGAAGGAAAAAAGCTAGCTTTTATGCAGTTGGCTAGTCGCTAGTTACTAAAAAGCTAGTTTTTCTTGTGCTTATTATGGGAAAAAAGCTAACTTTTTAGTAGTTAGTTTTTTAGCTTTTGGTTAATTTGATAATTTTATCGTTCAATGTTTAAAAGAAGTATAAAATGTAAGAGGGTAAGTTTGGTAATTTTAGGAAAGGTTAAAATGTTAGTAGCTGATAACTGAGCTACCAGCTAGCTCTTGCCAAACAGAGCCTTAAATCATGCATATTGAACTAAATAAGAAGTAAAAGACCAAAATGGATCTCAGTTGTATGTAGATCAGATAGATTCTTATGCACATACCTCAAACTATCTTTTGTGCACGTGGAAAAAAATCCTATGCATACGTTCAACCCTTTGTGCTACTATACGCACAGAAGCATGCTCCTTGTATGCATGAATGACTCACAGCTAGGAACCTATAATTTTAGGTTTTTAGCTCCATCAACAACAAAATCAACACATAACATTTATGGCTTCCAAATCACATTATGCGTGCTTAATCTCTTTGCCCACATAAACTCTCAACATAATTCATGAATAAATTCTAAGAAATGTAACATGTAAAATTTTTTGTTGGAAAATCTAAACAAATCTTGAATTAAATATTGTAGATATATTTTTTTTCTAATTTAAAAATGACAATCTTAATTTGAAATAGGTTAGGACTTAATTAGGTAATTTTGTAAAAATCCAGTAGAGGTTGCAAGCAGCTTGTAAGGAGCGCGAGGGTTTGCCCCAAGCCCACTCGGAGTTCACAAGGAGCATGATGGTTCGAGCCTTTTTATCCAAAAATGAGATTCAATTCCAGTAGACCCTACAGACTGGAATTAAGCAACTCGAGGGGTCAAGGCATCTTCGCAGGCATGTCACTGGGAGTTCGAGAGATCAAATTGTTGAATATTCTGTTTTTGTTTAAGAAATCTGATTATGTATATGAGTCCTAGCTTGAATAGGACATTATCTGTCCATCTATTGAGAGCTTAATAGTCGTTCTCTTTTCTTCTACTTATTCTTAGGTCTATAAGTCTTGGAGGATTCTAAGGCGTGATTTTAAAGATTCAGAAAGTTTTTACTTGGAGTGGGTTTATCGTGGATTCGAGAAAGGTGTTAAAAGGATTCTTGCGAGGATTTGTAGAGAGTTTGAGTAGGGTCTTGTAACCGGAGTCTATAAGGGATTTGTTTTGAGGATTTTCCCTCCAAAGGTTTTTTATTTGTTAATTATCTGGTGTTCTTTATTCTCGTTTGTGATTGATATATCTTGTTAGATTCGAAAAGTTTTTAATTGGTATTAGAGTGGATCACTCTTTGTTCTTAAGTGAGATCAAATCTGAATCAATGAACCCACCACGTGAAAAAGGTTCAAGTACTAAACCACCATGGTTCGTTGGCACTAACTATTCCTACTAGAATGTACGCATGCAAGCCATCTTCTATCTCTTAATTACAAAGTTTGATTAGATGACAGTTGTTCAAGGATAGGATGAACCCATGCATGAAATAGCTGGTAAACTATGACAAAGTTGATACAATCTTAGATAAAATCTGAACAAAATAGTTCAGAGTGAAAATTCAAGGCTTTAAGCTTCATCTTTGCAGTAGTCTACCTGAATGAGTTTTGCAGCATGGGATATATTACAAAACACTAATGAAGGTAATGTCTAGGTGAAGACTTCTAAACTTCAGAAAATCACCTCTGAATTTGAAAAGCGTTGAAGATGAGTGAAGATGAAAAATTTGATAAATTCCATGTCCGCTTGAGCTATATGGTAAATTTTTGCCACAATCTTGGAGAGCCAATCCTGAATTTCAAAGTGGTATATATGATTATATGCTCATTTTCTCGTACTTTTAATGTTAAGGTTATTGCTATTGAGGATGAATCTGATTCAAATGATTCCAATTCCTTAGCTTCTTCTAATAATGAAAGTAACAATGCCTTTTTAGCTTCTTACAATTCTTTTGCAGGGACACCCACTGAAAGCCTAAATGACACTAAGATGTCAAATTATGAGAATACTAATTTTGAAGACAAATTTGATGGTCACATCCAAAAACCCTATGATTAACTCTTTTAGGAATACTGTGGGTTAAAGAAAAACATAAAGATCTTAAACCAAAATAATAACATGCTGAAAAAGGAGAAAGATGCCTTGAAAATTCCGAATGAAGAACTCTTAGGTATGTTGACCTATTTAGAATATGACAAACAATTTCAGTGTCAAATTGTAGAAAAGATAAAAGTGAAACTTAAAAAGAAGGAGAAAAAACTTGACGACAAGGAGAAAAATATTGAAGAACTTCAAGCAATGATCAATGAGCTAGAATATAAAAGAAAAATAGATGGCAAGATTCTATAAAAGATGAATACAAGTTCAAATGTTATAGATGAAATCTAGAGCAAGCAAAGGCATCATGGAGACAAGTCAGGGCTTGGCTACAATGGAAAGAACCTACCATTGACATCTTCACAAGTTCTTAAGGTCCCAGGAAAACTAAACCTTCTCATGGTGAAATTCCACCAATGAAGAGTGCTCCAAAATTCAAGCCACAATCATTTCTTCCTTCTAATGTGAAAGGTACACATGTTCAATACTCTTGACCTTTTATACATGTTTGTCATTATTATAGGATTAAAAGGTCACAGTCGACTTAATTGCCATAAATTGTGTGAGTTTACTGTCTTCTATATATTTTGACACTAACAATTTTATGAGACCTAATTTTAGAGTTTCAAATAGGTGCAACCCATTGAAGTTAAATAATACCTTTTATGATTTTAGACCTCACTCTAGTAGGCCAATAAGGAAAAATAAAAAGAAAATGCTTTTAAAACCCATTGGACCTATACCTAAAGTCCCTAAGGTTCAAAAAGGTTTTAAAAAAAAAAAAGCTAGGGTTGTTTGTATTAGAAAGAGCAACTTGAACATCATATGCACCCCTTTAGATGTTAAAGGGTAAGCCTTGCTAAGTAAAGAAATTGTTTTTCATAGACTAGGCTTTGCATCATTGTAATAATTTATCTTAGTTCTATGAAATCATGTAGATTTTTTTTTTGTTTTTTATTTTTGCATGATTAGTTTTAGTTTTACTTGATTTGTTTTTGAAAAATATTTTTGGAGTGAGTTGTTGGGCAATAAGATTTTTAATCTTAAAAATTGTTTAGGTATTTATGCTGATTTTTAATGAACTTAATAAAAAATTAAGAAAGATAGAGTTCACATTCTATGAATGAGAAATTTTATGACTTCTATTTGCTTATATGTGCGTCAATCATTTTAGTCAATCAATTGTGTTGGACCAAAATTCTTACTCCCGTATGAGTTAAAAAGAAATGTTTTGATGAATTTTGCCACAAATTTACTGTGCTTCTTTAAACACTTGACCAATTTTGTGTATATCTTCCTATTTATTTGTTTGTGGATTTGAACTAAAGCTAAGCACATTTAAAAAATGATGATGAGCTATTAAAGAAATCCTGTCTTGGAAAGGGTTGTCAATGGACTAGAGTGTAGCCACCTTATTGACATGTCAATTAACAAAATAACCACTTGCCAGAAAAAGATGATATATAAGAAATGGCTACTCATTTATAGTCTCAAAGTGTAATTACTTAGATGATAAAATAATAAAATAAAATATAAGATAAGATTAAAGTAGTTATTTTAGTTTAAAGTTTAATAATTTAGTAAATAAAAATATTATAATAAATTAATTAGTAAAATAAATAGTTAAGTTAATATAGATAAAACAAGAATATAAATTATGGTCAATAAATCAATTAAATACTTAGTTAGTTATCTTTATTTCGTTGAACCAGATCAAAGCAGTAACCAAACAAAAGAAAAAGACCAAGCTAGAGCTTGGCATCATGATGCCTTGCAACGAATCATGACGCTTTCCCTTGTAACCTCATGTCTTGACTCATTATTTGGCACCATGATGCCTCTCAAGGCGTCAGAACGCTTCTTCATTTCACCCTGATCCTAATAAATGCTGATGAATCTGAGCCTATCTCTGATTTCTAGAAAACGTGGACAATTACCTAAAAATCACGATTAACCAATATATATATTAGTTTAGTAATACAAAACTTTGAAGCCATTAAGAATCTACATCTCTCTTCTCGTGGACGCCTATAAATAATTCAGTCAGCAAACAACATATAGTTTAGATAGAGAGTCTCATCCTTTTTGCAGCTTTAGTTTAGGTTTTTAATTATGGTTTCCAATTTTTCAATTCTTTAGTTTAGTTAGATTTTAGAGTTTCGGCTTCGTATTGGTATGGATATGAAGTCCAGTTCTTCTGAGTTCTAGCAATAGCTATAGCATTTCGATTTCACGCTTTGTTCAAACTTAATTTCCATAATAATGAGGTAAGTTCATTTTTAGTTTTTAATTTCTATTCTATTTAGGATTTTTTTAATTTGAGTATTTCCTCCATGAATGCTATGTTTATGTTTTTTGCTTTAATTTTCATAATGTTAGGGTAGATCTATTATGTTCCTATTAAGATGAAGGATTACGAATATATATTTAATTCGGGTTATACAATTTCAATAAAATTATTTAAAGTTTTGAACATTTTTGAAATCCATTATATTTGATCATATTTCTTTGAAAGTTTTTGAAAAATTTGATGGAAAACTTAATTTATTTTAAATCAAACTTTTAAATATTAGAAAATTTTAGCTTCGACCATATTCTTGGAAATTTCTGGTGTTTCAAAAATGAGCTTAAATTCTTCAAAACTGAAACATTTAATTTATTGAAAAAAGGTTTTAAGTTAAAAATCTTCCAGTTGTTTTGATCTTTTAAGGTGATCAATGTAACTGAGATAATTAAGATTCCCTAAATAAATATTAATTATAATCTGGATTTTGAATTAGGAACAATCTTTCAATATTTAAATTCATTTCTTCTTATTCTTTTAATCGTAGTAATTTTTAGTTAATTGTAACTTTCACTGCTATAAGTTTTTGATTATTTTTAATTTTTTTAGAATTTATATTTTTATGAAAATTAGGAAATCCTGATGGATTCGACCCTATACGCATTGAGTTTTTAGCTATAGTAGTACACTCTTATGCTTGGGAGTTAATTTTTAGCTGCATAAATAGAGCACAATCTAGTTTTTGGTGTCATTGTCACGAATTGTATTTTAAATTTTGTCAAAATATATTTCTAAGGAAATTTTAAGAAAATATTTATTTTTTGGTTTTTCTTTCTACCTTTATATTTATGCTAGTGCATGAGTGAGTGGACCGAAGATAATTGCGAAAGACTTATTAGAAGTGATAACTCAAACTCAAATGCTAGGAATGATACATTTGCACCAAACTCACCAATTTTATTTTCCACAAGTTCATGCTCAACTAAGGAGATGGCAAATGTTGGAAATAAACTTATTTCTCGTAGAGATCTATCTCTTAGAAATCGATTACATCCAGCAAGACATACACATCAGTCATGTATTAATTGGCTTAAAAATCATGCTTCTTTCAAATTCAAGCCTAGAATGATCCGACTCTTTCCTACATTTCATGGGATAGATTCAAAAAATCTTTATCACCATATTGGAAGATTTGGTGATATTTGTTCTACCTTCCAAGATAAAATTATAACAATCAACTAGTCTGTTTGAAACTTTCCCATTTTTACTTAAAGATAAAGCTACTACTTGATTTGATACAATTAGACTTGAATTAATCTCTACTTGGGATAAATAACAAGCCCAATTTTTAAAGAAATTCTTTCCTGTAAATTGCACAGATGCTATCCAACACCAAATTTCAAAATTTTCCTGTAACCCTGATGAAACTTTCTTCCAATGTTGGGAATGATTCAAAAAGCTTTTGAATTATTGTCCATACCACGGACTACAAATATGGAAATTGGTATAGTTTGTTAATAACTCAACTTAAACAATTTAGATGATGTGTATTGGAGGATTCTATGACAAGGCACCACAAGAAGCCTATAATTTTTTTTGACTTTCAAGTTGAAAATGTTCAAAATTGGGAGACCGTTGGCACAAATAATTTGGAGATTCCATTTGGAATAATCAACCTAAAGGCAATGGTATTTATTAACTTATGAGACTAAAAGTTTAAATGCCAAATTGGCTGCACTCACTAGAGAGATTGAGAGTTTGGTTGTGTAAAAAATTTTCCTTTGTCTTGGGTATTCAATGTTGGTTTATAGTGGTTAACTTGATTTTGATATCTTATGAGGTTCGGTTATTTTAAGCTTAAAGGTTGTTTTGAGCATAAATGAATTGGTTCAATTAATCTTCACAAGATCTGCTATAGGGTGGTACATAAGGTTCTTGAAATTGGTTAGGTTATTGGGGTGGAGGTTGAGGTACGATTGGAGGTTGTTGTTGAATCAGGATTTGGGGTTAAAGTATCATTTGGGGTTGAGGTACATTTCTCTAGTTAGTGTTACATTGGTTCCTTTATCCTTGATTATGAAATTGATCCCCCTTTTGAATGGGTCCATGATATGGTTTTTGGCATGGGTTAATGGCATTGACTTGGATTGCATCTCTAATAGCTAGAATAGATGGGCTATCATTGGTGTCATATGTTTGACTATTGTAAGGTTGGGGGAAAAAACATGTTTTATGGGTTTGGGTGGATGTTTTTCCAAATTTAGAGTCTCAATTTCTTTAGTGAGAGCAGCAAATTTAGCATTTAAACTTTTAGTCTCACTAAGTTGGTAGATACCATTGCCTTTAGGTTGATTATTTTTAGTCTCTATATTATTTGTCCTAGTGATTTCCCAAATTTGAGCATTTTCGACTAGGAAGTCAAAAAATCATTGGCTTTTTGCTTTGTTTTATGATAAAATCCTTTATTACACATCATCTCTACGAACTATAGAAAGTACTAATCAATTTCCATATTTCTAGTCCATGGTGTGGACAAGAATTCAAAAGAGTTTTGAATCTTTCCTAACACTAATGGAATGTTTTAGGTCTAAGGAGAAAGTTTAAAATTTGGTGTTGGATGGCGTTTGTATGATTTATAAGAAAGAATTTCTTTAGAAATTGGACTTGTAGTTCATCCCAAGTAGAGATAGAACCAGGCATATCCACCAAGCAGTAGCTTTATCTTTGAGTGAAAATGGGAAAAGTTTTAATTAGACTACTTAATAATTGCAATTTTGGTCTTGAAAAGTAAAACATATATTACCAAATCTTTGAATATGGTGATAAGGATTTTCAGAATCCATCTAATGGAATGCAGGAAGGAGTTGGATCATCCGAGGTTCAAATTTAAATGAAGCATGATTTTCAAGTTCACTGATACATGACTGAGGTGTATGTCTTACTAGATGCAATCGATTTCTAAGAGATAGTTGTTTACATGGAACAACTTGATTTTCAACATTTTCCATGTCTTCAATTGAAGATGAACTAGTGGAAAGTGAGGTTGGTGAGTTTGGTACAGATGTATCTATCATATTGTTTGAGGTATCTCATCTAACAAGTCTTCTATAATTATCTCTAGTCCACTCACTCATACACTAGAAAAAATATAAAGGTAAAGAGAAAAATTTGTCAAACCCCTGATCTCGTGATTCGAGTGGAGATTGATTTATATACATACCATGCACTACATAACCATTCCTATATCTAAGTAATGTAATAAACATGGATCGACATTCACATGAATAATAACGTAACATAATATAAACTAAGCCTCGGCTATAGCTAGGCTACCATGCTCCAACAATCCCACAATAACCATAATATGAGTAAAAATAGGCCTTATAGCCTTTACAACCCAATTAAATAAATCTTTAAATTTAAAAATAATATTTTAGTCCCAATGTAAATTTAACTTAAGAAAATGAAAGTAGAAATATCCGCAATAGCTTATGCGTTTCTAATCTCGCAGAGTGCTCGCCTAATTTTTAGGATCTGTTCCTATAACCAAATCTATAGGGCGTGAGCACTAATCCATTTTTGCCTATGAAGTATCTTAAAAGCATATATGATATGTAGAGTAATTGTTGAATAAGATTTACAAACTTAGTTTTATAATTGATTTTGATGATAACAAATATTGAATTGAATTTGCACAAGTAATTTTCAAGTAGACATTGTATAAAATGTTACAATTCATTTTAATTTGATATTTTCAAGATAATATGCTTGGAAGAGATTGATATTGTTCTTCAAGTATTTTTCCATAATTTAGATAAATGAATAAAGCAATATCAAAGGTTGGAAGCATCAGAAATCAAAGTAAAATGAAGACTTCAAGTAGAGAGTTAACTTAGACACATGTTAGTTTATTGATGATATCTAAAGTTCTAATAGTTTGATGGAAACCTCTTTTTGTGAGGGACTGCAAGGGGCCTACTTGTGAGGGACTCTACTTACGGGAGAGTGAAGCAAAAGGTGAAGTAGAGAAGCAATGCCGTCCGTCCCACATCGCTTGGGTAGTGGAAGGAAGTGGCATACATGTAATGTTCGACATCAATATAGTACAATGCATTTTAAAGTCGTGAGGGCACTGGGTTCAGTGGAAACTTCAGAGTTAAGCGTGATCCAGTGGGAGCAGTACTAGGATGGGTGACCTCCTGGGAAGTAGCTTACCAAGCCTAAAGCGGATAATATTATACTGTATAGATGCGGGTCGTTACAAGTCGGAAGTGTGGGACCACGTGTGGACCCCGTGTGTGGGGGACCTACCTGTGAGGGACTCTGCCTGTGGGAGAGTGAAGCAGGGGGCCACACGGGAACACGTATTCTATTAGAGGGGAGGATTGTGAGAGACTACAAGGGACCTGCCTGTGAGGGACTCTACTTGCGGGAGAGTGAAGCAGGAGGTGAAGCAGAGAAGCAATGCCGTCCATCCCACATCGCCTAGGTGGTGGAAGGAAGTGGCATATATGTAATGTTCAACATCAATATAGTACAACGCGTTTTAAAGCCGTAAGGGCACTGGGTTCAGTGGAAACTCCAGAGTTAAGCGTGCTCCAGTGGGAGTAGTACTAGGATGGGTGACCTCTTGGGAAATAGCTTATCAAACCTAAAGCGGACAATATTGTATTGTATAGATGCGGGTAGTTACACTTTTGATGCTTCCACTTTTGAAGGCCAATCCACCCACTGACGTCTTTTGTTCAATGAAATAAATTATAATTCTTGGAAGACTAGGATGTGAATTTATGTTCAAGTCATTGATTATGGGTCATGGAAGGTTATATCTAATGGATCCTATATTTATTCTAAAACTGTAGATAATAAGATTGTTCCTAAGGATGAGAGTGAATGGAATGAATTCGATGAAGCTAAAGTCCAATTAAGTGCTAAAGTTATGAACATGTTAAATTATACACTTAATCCTACTAAGTTTAATAGAATTACTACACACGAAACAACTAAGGAAATTTGAGATATATTAGAAGTCATTCATAAAGGTACCAATCAAGTTAAAGAATCTAAAATTAGTATGCTTGTTCATCATTATGAATTGTTTAAAATGAAACCGGATGAGTCTATTTCAGAATTGATAACTAGATTTTCCGATATTATAAATAATTTGAATCTCTTGGTAAAATCTATAGTAACGTTGAAATGGTGAGCAAAATTCTTAGGTCTTTGCCAAATGGATAGGAACCAAAGGTGACGGTCATCCAAGAAACTAAAGATCTCAGAGATTAAGCCCAGATGAACTCTTGGGTTCCTTTATGACCCATGAGATTACTTTAAAAGTTAATGAGAAAGAAGACTCTAAAAAGAAGAAATGAATTGCTTTCAAGTCCACATTTAATAATAAAAGTGTTGATGCATCAAACGATGAAGATGATAAAGACATTACTATGATCATTGAAAAATTCAAAAGATACATTAACAAAGAGAAACAAGGAGGAAAAAAAGTTCATAAGAAGAAGACAATCAAATGAGATTTAAGTAAGAAAGATGTTATCATTTGCTATGAATGTAAAAAGCCAGTCATATCAAGCCCGAAGGTCCTCAACTTAAAAAGAATTATAAAAAGGACAAAAAGAATGCAATGGTGGGAACATGGAGAGATAGTAATAGTATTCCTACAATGATGAGTCATATGGCGAAGAAATTACAAATATTTGTTTCATGGCTCAAGGAGAGGAGAATGAGGTATTTGAATCTTCTAATCAATTTACTTATGATGAACTTTTAAATACTTTTGAAGATTTATATCATGAGCTTAAGAAAATTATCTTAAAGAATATTTCTTAAAAAAAGATGGTCTCTTCTCTTTTTCAAGAAAATGATGTCTTAAAAAAAGAAAATGAATTGTTGAAAAAGAATCATAAAAAAAAATCTCGACTCAAAAATGAATGTGAAACGTCAAAAAATTAAATATAGGATTTAACAAAATCTCTTGCAAAATTTGCTAACGGAAGTGAAAATTTAGATATGATTCTTGGTAAACAAAGATGTATTTTTAACAAAAGTAGAATTGGTTTTAACGATTCTAAAAACAAAATTTTATAAGGATTTGTTTTGGAAAACAACATCTTCTAGTGGTCATCATTCTTCTTGTCATTATTGTAATAACATAGGAAATATTATTCATTCATGGCCTTATAGGAAAAAGACTTATAGTGGACCCAAAATGAAGTGGATTCCAGAGAAGAAAATAAATTTAAATGATGATATGTCTAACCCTTAAGGACCCAAGAAGATTTGGGTACAAAAAGTCAATGGTTGATTTTCTTTTGTAGGTTTGCTTGAAATCTAAATCAAAGAATGAAAGATGGTTCCTTGATAGTGTTTCCTCAAGGCATATGATAGGGGATGCAATTATGTTCACTAATTTTTCTTCTAAAAGTGGAGGATTTGTCACTTTTGGTGACAATAGCAACGGAAAAATTATTGGTGTAGGTAATATTGGTAAAGCTCCACTCCTTACATTTGAAAATGTATTATTAGTTGAAGGTTTAAAGCATAATTTGCTTAGTATTAGTCAATTATTTAATAAAGATAATTATGTCATATTTGATTATTCCCATTGCATCATAGAGAAGATCAAAGACCACAAGACATTATTTGTAGGGTATAGACATGAAAATATTTATGTTGTTTATTTAAATAATTTATCTTTGAATGATGTCAAACGTTTTTTGGCAATGAGTGATAACAGTTGGTTATGGCATAGAAGGCTTGGACATGCTAGCATGGATTTAATTTCAAAGCTTTCCAAATATGACTTAGTTGTTGGTTTACCCAATATTAAATTTAAAAAAGATAAATTATGTGACGTATGTCAATTCGAAAAACGAGTTAGAACATCTTTTTAATCTAAAAATATGGTTTCAACTTCTAGGCCATTACAACTACTACACATGGGCCCTACTAGGACTTTAAGTCTTGGTGAAAAATCATATGCACTTGTGGTAGTTGATGATTACTCTAGATTTACATTTGTAACATTCCTAGCTCATAAGGATGAAGCGTTTTATGATTTTGCAAAACTTTGTCGAAAATTTCAAAATAAAAAGGATTTCTTTTTTCTTCATTTAGAAGTGACCATAGTAGAGAACTTGAAAATTATTCTTTTGAAAAATATTATAATAAACATGGTATAGACCATAACTTCTCAACTCTTAAAACCCCTCAACCAAATGGTGTTGTTGAGAGAAAGAATAGGATCCCTGAAGAAATGGCTAGAACCATGCTTTGAAAATAATCTACCAAAGTACTTTTGGGCCGGGTTAGTTAACATTGCTTGCTATATTGTAAATAGAGTAATGATTTGACCCATTTTAAAGAAAACTCCATATGAGCTATGGAAAGGTAGAAAGCCCAATATTAGCTTCTCTCATGCATTTAGTTGTAAATGTTTTGTTTTGAATAATAATAAAGATAACTTGGAAAAATTTGATGCTAAATCGGATAAAGCAATATCTCTTGGATATTCTACTTTTAGCAAGTTCATAGTGTGTGTAATAAAAGAATTTTAGTTGTAGAAGAATCTATTTGTGTTGCATTTGATGAATCTAGAAAGTTTTCTTCTAAGAATATTGAAAATGATGATGACATAAGATTATAACAGAGAATGAAAAGCATTATTATTCAAGAAAGAGAAGTAAATTCAACAAAAGAAGATAAGGAAGAACCATTAGCCATTGAGAATGCTCCAAAACTTGATGAGTTCAAGAATAATAAAAAATACTTACCAAAAAGAGTGAAGATATGCTCATAATCACCCTAAGGAATTATACATTAGTGATCCATCCAAAGGTATAACCACTTGCTCATCTCTTAGAAAGTTTTGTAATAATCTAAATTTTCTTTCTCAAATTGAGCCTAAATGTTATCAAGAAGCCAAAAATGATGAAAATTGGATTTTAGCTATGCAAGAAGAGCTAAATCAATTTTAAAGAAATAAAGTTTGGGATTTATTCCCTAGACTTGATGTTCATCCCATAATTGGAACAAAATGGGTTGTTAGAAATAAAATGGATTAATCCAGGATAGTTATTAGAAATGAAGCTCGATTGGTTACTTAAGGTTTTAATCAAGAAGAAGGAATTTATTTTGATGAAACTTTTGCGCCGGTAACTAGATTGAAGCAATTAGAATGTTACTTGCAATTGCGAGTTTTGAAAATTTTAAGTTTTATCAAATGGATATTAAAAGTGCTTTTCTAGATTGATACATTTCGGAGGAAGTTTATGTTGAACAACCTCCCGGTTTTGATAATTGTGAATTCCCAAATCATGTTTATAAACTTAAAAAGGCTTTATATGGTTTAAAACAAGTTCCACAGGCTTGGTATTAAAGTTTGAGTAAATTTTTGATTAAACTGATTTTACTAGAGGAAAAATTGATACCACTCTTTTTATTGAAACCAAAAATCATGATATATTTATTATTTGAATATATGTGGACGATATTATAGTTGGTGCTGCTAATGATTCTCTTTGTCAAGAATTTGCTAAGAGCATGCAAGGTGAATTTGAAATGAGTATGATAGGAGAGTTAAATTATTTTCTTAGAATTCAAATTAAGCAATCTAAGGAAGACATCTTCATAAATGAAGACATCTACACAAAAGATCTACATAAGAGGTTTGGAATGGAAAATGCAAAGCCTATTAGGACCACTAGGAGTCCTTCAACCAAACTTGATAAGGATGAAAATAGGAAGAAAGTTGATGAAAAACTTTATAGAGGTATGATTGGCTCACTTTTGTATTTAATAGCAAGTAGACTCGATATCATGTTTAGTGTACGCATATGTGCTAGATTTCAATCTTGCCCTAAGGAATCTCATGTTATTGTGGTTAAATTCATTTTTAGATATTTATTAAGAACACCTGATTCAGGATTATTTTATCCAAGGGACATTTCTTTTGACCTTATTGGTTATTCCGATGTGGACTTTACCGGATGACAGGTTGATAGAAAAAATGCTAATAGAACTTCTCAATTTTTATGTTATTCACTTATATCATGGTTTAGCAAGAAGAAAAATTTTGTAGCATTGTCCACAGTGAAAGCAGAGTATATCGTGGCTGGAAGTTGTTGTGCACAAATTTTATGGGTGAAACAACAATTAGAAGATTTTGGACTCTATTTTGATCACATTTCAATTAATTATGATAATACTAGTGCTATGAATTTATTAAAGAATCCCATTCAACATTCTAAGACCAAACACATTGAAATTAGACGCCCTTTTCTTAGAGATCATGGTCAAAAAAGTGATATTATTCTTGAATTTGTTTGAACAAAAAATCAATTAACCGATATTTTTACTAAGCTATTGAATGAGGATAGATTTTGTTATATTTGTCGAGAATTTGGTATGTCTAATCGAGTATGATCTTAATTTAATATCCTTTGTACTCATTAATGCTTAAGTTTATTATCATATATTAGGGCGAGCTAACTATATTTTAATAAATTTTTTTATTGACATTGATGCATATATTTAGGAGGAGAACTATAAATCATTTTATCTATTTTTTCTCTCTTAATAATATTTTTTATGATGTCAAAAGGGACAGTGGAAAAATATTGATGGCTTATCATCATCAAAAAAGGGAAGATTGTTGACCAAGGTTTATAAACTTAACTGATTTTGATGATAACAAAATTGAATTGAATTAATTTTTAAAAAGATATTGTATGAAATGTTACATTTCATTTTAATTTGATATACTCAAGCTAATATGCTTGGAAGAGATTGATATTGTTTTTCAAGTATTTTTAATTAATTTAGATGAATAAATAAAGAAATATCAAAGGTTGGAAGCATTGGAAATCAAAGTAAGAAAAAGAGTTAAAGTAGAGAGTTAACTTAGATGAATATACAAACTAGCTATATGTTAGTTTATTGATGATATCTAAAGATCTAACAGTTCAATTTTCATGACATTTTAATATAGTAAACTAGATTTACATATCTATAACTTTACCAAAGGGAAATTTTTATATGTTCAAAAATAGTTGGAATATCAGTCATTACAGAAGAGATTTTAATTCTGAATTCTAGAGCTAATCTTGATTTTTGAGACATAACTCATAATTTACAACTTTAAAAATTTTGATTTTTGGTACGTGAAAAGAAGACTTATAAGGATAAGTTTAAGTTTCTTCAAATTCTAAAAGCGTCATGGTGAAATAGTAGCCTTATTTAGAATGTCATGAAAAACTATCTGGAGTTATTCATAGTTTGGAGGCTATATTGCTCTAACCATTGGATGAATTTCTCTAACCATTGGATGAAGTTCAAATTTGGCCAGAATATATTAGAAAAATTTATTACTCTAAGGAAATGTCAGATATGAATGTTATAAGGGAAAAAAATGGTCACAAATATATCTAAGAAAGTCTGAATCTAAAAGAAAGCATTGGAAGCAAGAAGATTCGAAAGTTTTCAAGGTCAAAATTATATTTTCACTTAGTAATGACCATTTGGAGATTTTTTTTTTCCCCGTATAATAGAGCCTCAAACTCATATTCAAAAAAAAAAAAAAAAAAAGAAAGAAGAAGAAGAAGAAGAAGTAAACAAAGAAAATGTGCTTACAAAGAGAAATAAGAAAGTTCATCGTTTTGAAAATATAAAGTGATTTCTTCCTACGCTTGTGCTTCATTTTTCATACTCAACTTATGAGAGTTTCTTTTTTGATTTGGTTGAGTTTTAATCTCTTCAATGTTATTATAAGAGAGAAAAATTTATAACCCTCTTAATTTGTGAGAGTTAGGTGAGCTCTTGTTGATTTTGGTTTAAGTGTTGGAACCAAAACGAGAGATATACCTCGAGAAAGATTTGTGGAGTGATTTGAGGATAGAATCACTTGGTGTGAGTGATTTGAGGATAAATCACTTGGAAAAGGTTTCTAAAACCTTGGGAAGCTAGTGTGTAACAAGTTCTTCAAAAATAGTGGAGAAATCTCAAAGAATGCCTTAGAGAGTGGACGTAGGCAACATTGATGCCGAACCACTATAAATCAATTGTGTTTGCTTCTCCCCCCCTTTTTTTTATATTTGTTGCAAACACTCTTCATCAATAAGTTTTGAATATTTTTTAGGTATAGTCTACATTTATGTATCTTTTTAATTTTGACATATTTGTTTTAGGAATTGAAATATTTATTTGCCAGATACTTTAAGCAATCCTATTTAACCCCCTCTAGTGTTGTTATTTAGAAGAATAGTAATAGTATAAGCAACATTAATTTTCATTCAACATCACTAAACATAATCCAATTTTACATGCATATACAATTCTAATTCCAAAGTCAAAATTAACTTCATATAAAACATCTACCATTATCAATATCAGAAAGTCTTAACATTTAATTCAACTATATTTTACCTTAGTATTCTTATCTAAAACATTCTCATCCAAGTTCCATTCTCATTTAATTTACGGGGGTGGGCACATTCAACGTCATCATTAAAGGCTGAGATTAGCCTTAGTTCACGTCATCGTTACAAGCCATGATTAGTTTTTTTATGTCGTCATTAAGTGCCATGATTTGTCAACTCACACGTCATGTTGTAGGCTACTAATCTACTGGCATGTACACCATCCTTGTGCAGGTTTTTCAGCCCTAGGGTAATCTTAGCATTCTTCCTATTTTCTTGACCCACCATTCTCGTGTTTCATTACAAATTACATCTCTTCTTATTTACCTATCAACCTCTCTTATATGACGACTTTCATATCCCTAATTCATTCAACTATATAACAATTATCATCATCATCATCTCATTCAACCATTTAATGAACAACATCATCAAATTATAGTTATTCAAATTCATTCCATGCTCATAATAATCATGTAACCAGTTATCATAGCTTTTCCTCATTTCCTTATTCATTTTCATGTTTTACTAGCTCAAAAATCATACCCATTTCATGTTTTATTAGCTCAAACATCATCTAATATGCATTGACAAATTCATTTCAACAAAACATGGAACATATATCATGCACAAGGTGTCCATAATTCAAGAATACATCAGTTTATAACTAAAATTAGGTTTCTAGAGCACCATGGGCACCCACTGAGGGACCCGGGCAGCCTCTTGCTATTTTCTAGCTCAGTCAAAACACCACAGGTGCTCCCCTGTGTCCAGAGTCCATGCTTTATTTTTCTTTCATGCTTTCTCCAAAATTTTGTAACCCAAACCTTACTCAATTGATTATTTGGTTCAAAATCTTATTTATAGGGGTTAATTAGGACTTAAATGATTCCAAAAATTCACTCAAAACAAGAAGAAACAACTCCACTCTCTCAAATTAATTTGTTGGCTCAAAACATATACATATACATATATATGTATATCACTCTAGACAACTCCTCACCAAAACTTCTGAATCTTAAACAAATTTTATAGAAATGTAGGCTAGCTTAATACATATCATATATGCTAAAAAGAGGCTAGAAATCCCTACCTCAAGCTTGAATAGAATGGATCAAAAAAATGGTGCACACCCGGTTCTTGGCCTCCAACTTTGGAAGGATCAACCTCCCCACCTTTGATCCAAACGACAAACAAACCATATAAAAATGATCATAGAATGCTTAATTTTAATCTTGCAAGATTGATTTGAGTTTGGTTGAAGGTTAAACCTCCTACCACTTTGGTTTCTTCTCTAGTTTCAACTTTCTTCCAATTCTTTTCAAACACCCAAAACTTTCTCTCCCTCACCTTGTATATAGTTACTTATATAAGCTTAACTTGGTCCCCAATGTTTCTACAATGGCCTAGCATCTCCCCTTAACTCCTACTTTGACTGGGGATGATCTCTTTATTGAAATAGGTAAGGAGCCTTCCTATTCAACAACTATCACACCTGAGTGGGCGTGCCTCGCTTGGCACCTTGACAACCCCCTTGAACCACCTGTATGAAAAAGTCAAAATTTGACTTTTTTTGTCGTTTGCTTTCAAATATTTTGAACCTATGCCATCCCTAATGACTTATATGGTTTAAATAACATACTATCACACTCAAAATGTGTTTAAAATCATCAATTCATATCAGTGCAAAAATTCAGGATATTACATTCTCCTCTCGTCATAAAAATTTCATCCTCAAAATTTATTACTTAGCATAATCGATGTAAATAGCCATGAATGTCATTCCTATATCTCAGATTCATGTTCCCAAGTAGATTCATCAATGTCATGATGTTTCTATAGTACTCGAACCAATGGAATTATCTTGCCTCAAAGCACTTGTTCATGAGAATCCAAAATCTGAATTGGCCTTACTTCATACGTTACATCAAAATCCACTTCTAGTTTAGTCCAATCTAACAGATGAGTTGGTTTGGAATATATTTACATAGCAAACATGAAAAATCTCATGTACTCCAGGCAACTCCAGTGGTTGCGCCAGTCAATAAGTAACCTCCCCAACTTTATCTAAGATCTTAAACGAACCTATGTATTTGGGGGATAACTTTCCTTGCCTACCAAACTTGAACTGTCTCTTTCAAGGTGATACTTTAAAAATACACGATCTGCTACTTGAAATTTCATAGGTCATCTTCTCTAATCCGCGTGGCTCTTTTGATGGCTATGCGCTGTTTCTAAACATTGCCTTTGGTAAAATCATAGCCATCTCTCTGACTTGTGTCTAAAAAATTGGTAATCTACAGGGTGTACCGTACTATGCCTCAAATGGTGCCATTTTGATGCTAGCTTGATAACTGTTGTTATAAACAAACTCCACTCGTAGCAAATGATTTTCCCAACTACCCCTAAATTCTAGGACACAAGCAAGAAGCATGTCCTCTAAAATCTGAATTGTTTGCTCGGATTGTCCATCAGTTTGGGGGTGATAGGATATAACAAAACATAATTCCATCCCCATAGCAATTGTCATCATGATTCAACTATGTAACAATTATGATCATTATCTCATTCGACCATGTAATGAACAATATCATCATACTATAGTAATTCAAGTTCATTTCACACTTACAATAATCATGTTAACACTTTATCATAGCTTATCCTCATTTCCTTATTCATTTTCGTGTTTTACTTGCTTAAACATCATATTGATTTTGATGTTTTATTAGCTTAAACATCATCTAATATGCATTGATGAATTCATTTCAACAAAACATGCAACATACAGTAAAACCTCTGTAAATTAATATTGTTGGGATCATGATATTTTATTATTTTATAGAGATATTAATTAACTGATAAATTAATATTTATTA
>QLOD02000016.1:14890844-14905556 GCA_003260245.2 Sideroxylon spinosum | reverse complement strand
TATTAATGCTAGCTTCATCTCAAGTACTAGTGCCGCAAAAACTATATGCCCTACATAAATTAATAAGTCAGAAAAGGACTCGTCATGATTTAAACCTAACATATGGATGATATTATAATCAAACTCTATTACTACCCATTTGCAAAACGTTGATTAGTGATGGAGACCGAATCACACTAGATTATTTAGATAGGAGAGATTTTGGAAAATTTTAAAAAAATCTTGTTTTTATTTTCAAATTCAGCTATAGTATCATTTTAGCATTGTAAGTGGTGTTTGGATAGCCAACTTTTACAAAAACAAATGAGTGTAAAAGTGAGATATGGTGAAATTTAATAAGAGGAAATTGAATTAATAAAAATTAAAGTTTATATGGCGTTTTTTTGATAAATCTAACCACCCTATAATATGACTATTGTGGCTACTTTTTTGAATGGACTGTTTTCGCTACCTATAGTTTTAACAGACCATTTAAAATCAATCCGTTCTGTTCTTAACCTCTGGAGTATCTGCTTTCTATTTATTTTAGATAATATGTCTTTCTATAGAAGGTAGAGATTTTTCAGTTTCGGTAGTTATTTTGTTTTCTAATTTTGCATTATTCTATTTCCTAGCTCAAAATTTCGGTTCTCTATTTAACCGTTGTAAGCTTTAAAGATAGACAAAGTTTGTTTAATAAAAAAAAACAAAAAGGCCATTAGAGAAGTTTTCTCTATAACAAATTTATAAATTTTTCTTAAATTGAGCAGAAATTTACAGTCTATCTAATCAACTGTTAGATTGATTTGCTTCATTCCTGCATCAATTTGGAAGGTAATAAGGCTTTGATAAATATGAAAAGATGGCACGAGAGAGACAAGGAGAGATCTTCATGGTGGTATATTTTACCAGCTATATATTGTAGGTGCCGATTGAGATGATAACAAGAGTCCCGAGTGGTTCCTTAATCATGATTTGACTTGAAAGTTATCACATGCTTGGCATATATTAGTTCATCAACATCGCTTAAATCTCTTCATTAAACAAAAAATAATTGAGCATACAGATAATGTTTTAATAAAGTTTGATTGAGGTCCAACAGTAACGAGTTTGAATTTTTATAAACGGGTCATGAATGTATTTATCATTCCTCTATCATAGACTGGCTTCTCTTTCTATTTATTTATTCGCCTTGATCAATTTCACTATGCTAACAACAATTGAGCCCTCCTTTAAAATCATTGCGAATTGCAATGTGTTTGATTATTATATATATACGTGTATATGCATATATCTTCTATGCAATAGATGATATATGCACAAAAAGTTGAAATTATTGGAGTTTTTATTCTCTATCATAGGAAAAGACAGACCCCATGACCGCCGCTTGATGTAATCATACCATGTCTTTTTATTTTTATTTTATTTTTTTACTTATGATCGGGCACAATCAAAGTCAAACTAATGATGAATTTCAGAGTTTAAAAGAATGCATATATAGAAATTTGAACTCTAAAAAGGTGCCATTCGCTTGCAACGGGACAAGAGGAGAAGGGTTCCAATGAAACATGCATCATTACCCATCAGTGTTTTTTCTCCCATGTTACAATAATCTACGTATAATTAATACATATGCATATGGGAATGAATGGCCATTGATTGCAGTCAAAAAGAGTAGATGAGATATTGATTATGTGTAATAGAAGATAACATATTTTGTGAAAAGGTGTTTGCGAAACCTTTGTTGGGAGTGAGTTCCACGTATTATCCCTGTTTTACAATCTTTCAAATAATCTGTCTTTATCATGTTTCATCTTAGGCTTCGCTTGAAACGTCTCTGTTTTTGGTTATTTAATTTTTTTTATTTTTTTGAAAATGATTAAAATTATTCTCTTATATTTTTTTTTTAAATTATAAAGAACAAAAATATTAAATTAATAAAAAAATAAAAAAAATTACTAAAAAAGTTAGTATTTATTTTCCAAATACAAAAGAAAATTAACTTTTTAATAACCAACAAGTAGCCAACTAAAAAATAAATAAATAAATAAATTTTTTACTTTCCAAACTAAGCCTAACAACGTTTCTACTAATATATTCACGAAGAACACATTTTTGTGTGTAGTCTTCGATTTTGAAACTTAATGATTCATAGCAGTTTTGAATTCTCAAAATACTTCTTATCTCTATTTTTATTTGCAAATAACGCCTAATAACTGATACTTACTCATTTAAAATGAATAGATGAGAGGAATAAAGGACGAAGCAAATAATTAAAGGGAAAAAAAAGTGACTAAGACTTGGTTTGGTTACAAAAAATAAAAATAAAAAATTAGATTTTTTTGTATTTTTTTCCTTTTTTTTTTTTTGTTTTATATGACTTTTCTTATCAAATTTTATTTTTGTTTTAGAAACTGTACTAATTGTATTCATATTAAAAAAAAAAAAAAAAAAGAAAAAACAAAACCAAGAATTTGCATCTGTTCGGGTAAAGAAAGAAAAATTAAGAAAAAAAAATAATCAAATTTTCCTTATTTTTTTAATCCAAATAGATAGTTTTTATTTAAATGAATGTAAATTTTTTTATTATTTTTACGAAGGCGATTAACACTCTCAAAGTTACAATTTTTAAAAAAAGTTAATTTTTGAAAAAAAATAAAATTTAAAGAATTAAAAAAAATTAACTTTTAACTTTTCTTTTGTAACCATACGAAGCATGAACATTGAAAAATAAAGGGTCGAAAGGTGAAAAGTGAAAATGAAAGAGAAATGTGAAAAAAAGAAAAAGCCACACACAAATGCCGCATGACTCCACACCTTTACATTTTGATGTGAAAACATTCCTCTCTCACAATTGATCTAATTTTGAAATAAAATTGATTTGATTTGATAAATAAAATTTTGTATTTGAAACACATTTCGAGTCTAACAATTGAATTGGTTTGATTTAAAAAAAAATCAAATTTAATCACACTAATAGAAATAAAAACTATAATAAATATAATATATGAGAATAAATTTTTCTACTTAAGATTTAAAAAAAATTCTAATCAAATTCTATTATTTTGAATTGGATTTTAAATTATACAAAAATCCAAAAATTTAAGTTATAAGATAAAATTAAATTCAACTTAAAATTTTTTTTTTTTAAATCAAAACACAAAGAATTAATAAGAATTCTAATGAAATCAAATACAATTAAGTTTAACATTCTATACAGAGTGCTAATATATATGCGTATTTAGTTGTATGTTAATTGCATTGGACGGTTGAAGACTGCTTATTTCTAAAGTTGTCAGTGAACTATCAAGGCCTTGAAGTTATTTATTTATCTTTAGTTTGCAGTCATACCATAGACTAAATTAAAATAGCTCGAATAAAATGCTTATAATATGTTGATAAAAATAATGAAGACGTGTTACCATTTTCTATTGCATGCATATATGTATCACATCAAACAAACCTAATTTATGAGTATCTCCTTCCTCTAACTTTCTTTTTTTTTTTTTTTTTTTTTAATAATATTACTTACATTAATTTACTTTGTATGAGGTTCGAACCCTTCAATAATATGTTATTAATTAATTGATAACTAATAATGTTTTGTGGCTTATGTTACTACCTCTTTTAAAGTAGTTCAATGATATTAGTCATCATAGACAGACTCATTAAAGATAGATTAAAGGTTGTCCTTATTGATTTGAAAACAATTACATAAATATTTTATTAATTATAATATTTTATTCATAATGTTTTTCCATTGTTAAAGTTTTATTCACCCTATGTTTTTACTTAATTTTTGTCCTTATTTCCTTTAAAATTGTAATTTTGCTTCTCGTAATTACAAATTTTGGACTTGTCCCTGTTAATAGTACTACTACTCCATTAGTTTTTTTTTTTATTTTTATATTTCCTTTTTGTTTAATAAATTAACTCTATTTTAAGTTGTGAAAAGAAAAAATTGGAATACGAATATAATTAATCCTTTTAAAAAGTATTGAAAATTATATATGTACCTTCTCGTTCTGCATATTAAAAATTATGCATGATTATTAACTGATAACTATGATTCTTACTTTCTATATGTATATATATTTTCTTTTTTCACGTAATTAAATGATTAATTATTAAATTAAAAAATTAATTATATTATTTAATTATATTATTTATTTTTAAATGACTTAATTCAGTAAATAAAATATATTAATTAATTTAATTATGTTATTTATTAAAAATTACATTTCGTATTAAATAAATTAAATTTAATTAATTATATAATATTATATTATTTATTAAAAATAATTTTTATTTAACAAATTATTTGAATAAATAATTCACTTAATATGATGCAACAAAAATGTACAAAGTACTAAAATTGACAAAATGCTTACAGCATACCAAAAAAAAAAAAGAGTAAAAAGAATTTTTTTTGTTTATTTTGTTTTTTTTTTTTTTGGTTTAAGTTTCCTTTTTTTTTGGAGACAAAAAAAAAAAAAAAAAAATAGGTCCAACAAATATAATTTTGTTGCCCTTATTTCAAAATTCTATAAACATAAACAGAAAAATAGTAACCATAAAGGTTACCAAATGAGATCTCATATCCCTAACTGCACAAGGCAGCAATCGAAATGTTATATATATTGGATACTTTATAATTTGGACACGACTTATTTGGACAAGTTTTTTGAATGTTATATATTCTAGATAATCTATAATATAGATATGAGTTATTTACAGGTCGTTTGGAGTTCCAACAAGTTAAAAAATTTTCAAAAAATTTCAAAAGTTTTAACTTTTTCAAACTTCAAAAGATTCCAGTGTTTTTTGAAAAATTGTCAAAATCTATTGAAACAATTCATTATAATGCATTCTAATGGATTTTGTCAAATTTTTAAAAACAAAAAATTTCACAAAACTTTAAAATTTTTCAATATTTCCACTAAAATTTTTTCAGGTGTCATTTTATATAATTTCTAATAACTTTACATCTAAACACAATATCCAACCATGATTTCAAAATAATTTTTTACACTTTAAATTTCAAAAAATTGTACTTTTGATTTTTTTTTCTTTTTTAACTACAAACAGTCCCTTAGATTAGTATTTTTGGATGTTATTTTTAGAATGTTCTTTTTTGTTTTACTTTAATATATATCATTAATATATTAGTTTATTTGTACAATGCAGTGCTTACTATCTGGCAAATAAATAAAGGATATATGTGTCATTATATACACTAATAAGTATCTTAGAACCCATTTAAGAGATATTTGTTTTAGAGATAATATAGGTAAATGTTATTAGAGTAATTTACACTCTCCATTACATCAGTTTGGATGACGGGAATAAAAATTATTCTGAGTTAACAATTACTCACATATGAGAGTAAATTCTTATTATAAGAGAGAGGTGGGTAATGAAAAGTAATGGAAAAATTTTGCCCTTTTCTTATTACCTCGTAAAATATTTCTTTACCCCTATATAAAATCTTAAGTAATCTTCTCTTATAAGTAATTATAAGAAATATTATAAATAATAATTTATATAATCAAACGAAAATTAATTAATTATTAAAACAAAATAGGATTTAATAAATAATAGTTTATTATTAAAATAATTCATTTTATTTTACTAAAATTATACTATTAAATTATTAATTTATGACCAAAATTATTTATTTTCTCAAATTAAAATTTATGTTTAATAAATAATAATGACTTAGTAAAATAATTTATTTTATTTAAATATTATATTAAATGAAATTATGTCTCATAAATAATAATTTATTATATTATATACTGCATGAATGTAATTTATTAAAATCAATAATTTATTTAAACAAACTAAAATTATTTATTTTATTAACTTATTTTATCAAAATAAAAATAATTTTTAACAAATAATAATTCAGTATTGAAATTAATTACTATTGAAATATTAATCTGTTATAAAATTAATTTTTATAATTAGTATTTTAATTAAAATTATATTTTCTTATTAAAATAGCAATGATTATGAAGATTATTTTATTATAGTATTTTATTAGAATTGAATGTTAACTTTTCCCTTGGTTAGTTTATTCTTATTTCAAACACAATTAACTCTTGCCTTTTTAAAATTTTTAGCATTCCAGACATAATATGATTATTATTGAGTAATATTTACTCTCTCATTCTAAATATAAGTACGACAAACTTGTTACCCCATTAACTATTACCAGAGTAACAATTATTCATGTAATCTTTTACTTCTAAATTTTTTATTCCGTATCAAATATGTCCTTAAAAGTAAACTCCAAATATGGGTTTATATTATTATTAAACTTGTTTTCTCGAATATCTCAAAACTCATACTGACATGTACCATCTAAGTTTAAAAACACATCAAAATTTATACTTCATAACATTGATTTCGCTAATTTGGATTCGACGAAAATATTATATTGTAATGATAAGTGGTAATCAAGAGAGGCAGAAATATTATTCTAATAAATATTTTTTCTTATTATGTATCATTATTCTTATAAATGAATCACAAAAATCTAATCAAAATAATGTCACGGTAGTACAACTGTAATTAAAATAAACATTTATGATTTTATTATCTTCACGAGATGAATCCAACAAGTATTTCGCATCATTTTGATTAATTATTTTTCTAACAGATTTTTTCCTATTGTATACCATTACTGTTATCAAAAGAAAAAGCACTACAATTTAACAGTGATAAAGTTACAACTAAAATAATTTTTTATAAGTATGTATTGTTATAGCTACAAGTTCTACATCGTTCTGATGATTTCTTCACACATATTTTTCCTATTATAAAGCCTTCCAAATTAAAAAGAAAATGTGTTTTGTCTCCAATGGCAATATTAGAGGAGGGTGAAAAAGATTGTTTAAAAAAGATTTGCAAATAAAAATTTCAACCCCTAAAACAATTATGTCAAAATTAAAAAGGATAATCAAATATGGAATACATTTAAAAACAAAATTCAAATATTTATGGATGAAAAGTGAGTGTTAGTGTTTGTAATAAATATAAAGAGAATGGAAGAGAAGAAAATACAATCAATTTATAGTGGTTTG
Source organism: Sideroxylon spinosum (assembly GCA_003260245.2). Classification (NCBI taxonomy): domain Eukaryota; kingdom Viridiplantae; phylum Streptophyta; class Magnoliopsida; order Ericales; family Sapotaceae; genus Sideroxylon; species Sideroxylon spinosum. The sequence continues at coordinate 14,898,489 of QLOD02000016.1, read as the reverse complement.
GCTTTAATGTTGCCTAGGTCCACTCTCCAAGACCTTCCTTAAGATTTCTCCACTATTCTTTAAGGAATTTATTATGCACTAACTTCCCAAGGTGCTAGAAACCCATATCAAGTGATTTTATCTCCAAATCACTCACACCTAGTAATTTTATTCTCAAGTCACGCCACAAGTCAAAACTCATCCAACTCTCACAAATGAAGAAGGTTATAAATTTCCCTCTCTTTCAATAAAAAATAATAAGTTTAACACTTAATCAATAAAAAATGAAACTCTTACAAATTGAATATAAAAAATAAAAATAGGAAGAAATCACTCTATATTTGTAAGGTTATGAATTTTCATATATCTCTTTGTAAGCACTTCTTTCTTGTATTCTTTTTCTACTTAAATTTGAGTTTGGGACTGTATTTATAGGTAAAATCTCCAAATGATCGTTACTAAGCAAAAATACACTTTTGCCCTTGAAAACTTTTGAATTTCCTTACTTCCAATGCTACGTTTCAAATTCAGATTTTCTGAGATATATTTGTGACTATTTTTCACCTTCATAATATTCATATTTGACATCTCCTCAGACTAATGACTTTGTAAATGTATAAGTTACCTATATTCTGGTCAAATTTGAGTTTCATCCAATGGTTAGATTTTCATAATAGCCTTTAAACCGAGACTAGTTTCAGATAGCATTTTCTAATATTTTGAATCTGTGTTTCCAATTCAGACTACTGTTTCACTATGATGCTTTTAGAATTTGAAGAATCTTAAATTACAAAAGTTGTAGGTTTATAATTCTTTTTTTCACACACCAAAAATCAAAATTTTTAAGGTTATAAATTATGAGTTATGTCTCAAATATCAAGATTAGCTTTAGAATTAAGAATTAAAACTTTTTTTGCCAAAACTGATCTTCTATCTCATTTTTGGATAATTTTCCTTGAGATCCATGAAAAGTTCCATTTGAAAACATTGAAGATGTAGAATTCTAGTTTATTATATTAAAATTTCATGTAACTTAAAACTGTTAGATCTTTAGATATCATCATTATACTAGCATGTATCTGGTTTGTCTATTCATTCGAGTTAACTCTCTACTTCAAGTTTTCATCTTACTTTAATTTCTCATGCTCCCACCTTTGATATTCCTTAATTTCTTTATCCAAATTATGTAAAAAATATCTGAAAAATTTATATCAATCTCTTCCAAGTATTTTATCTTAAATCTATTAGAATTAATTGTAACATTTTATACAATATTTTTGAAAATTAATTGTATAATTTAATATTTGTTATCATCGAAATCAATTACAAAACTAAATTTGTAATAAGTCAACAATATGCTACTAAGATTTAAAAAAATGTATCGTCGAAATCAATTATAAAACTAAATTTGTAATAATTCAACAATATGCTACTAAGATTTAAAAAAATGTACCAAAAAGCAAAACCTAAATGATTTGGTGATGAGAGAATTGTAATTACAGTATACAATATATATATATTTTTTGGTAAGTCACAAATTTATATATTGGTTTCAAGTAAAATGCCAGAATGTTCCAAATCATTCTAATTATTCATTCGGACAAATTTCATAATTATTCTTACCTTAAGTGAATGCCTTATGAGTATAGTTGTAAATATTGTACCACAAAACGTACCTATTTTTTTTATTAATATAATAGGTACCAATACCAAACATACCGTTTTGAATTTGTTCTTATCAAATTATATATTTATAAATAATATACATATCTAATGAATAGGGTTAATATATTATTTAAATAATTATAACAGACAAGTGATGAATACCATATTATTATTTATTGACATGACTAATTTATCATGTTTTGCATTTTATAAAAGTAATAACAAAATAAAGAAAAAGAACTCTTTATAAATTGGATAAAGAATGGAAAGAAATAAAAAAAAGTTATTTATTATTCTCGATGTTATAAGCTTCGGGATAAAAAAAAAAAAATTACAAATATAAATACGTCAAGTACCAAAAATTAAAAATGCTAGCTAGTATTGTCTGAGATTGGCTGATATAAGTAATTGGTGTTTATCAATAAAAATATTGCCACAAAACACATATTGAGTTACTATTTTTGGACTGATATGATATTTATCCTATACGATAAGACATTAATAATTATGCTTATATAGGAGCCCAGTAAATTTTTTAGAAAGCTTAAAAACCTTTGTAATCTATAATCAATCTTGTTTTGGGTTCCGGTTGAGTGCATTACTGTCTCTAGCTTTGTCAAGGTTGGATGAATTGTGTCAAATGTTAAATGAGAATGCATGGTCATCATCGCTTTTAATTTTTTTTTTTTTAAATCAAAATCATCTTGATTAAGAGATATTTTTGTCACAAAGGTTTTTATAAAGTAGGGTGTCTGGTTTATCAAAAAAAATTTAATTTTTTTAATTTTTTTAATTTCTTCCCATTAAATTTTGTCACATGTTATTTTTATTTTAATTTTTTTTATCCATACAACACTAAATAATTAGAAAAGAAATAGAAAGAAAAAGAAAAACACCATGAAAGCAAATAAAAATAAAAATAGAAAAAACAGGGGGAACAAAAGGAAAAAAGAAAGAGAAAAAGCATTATCTATAAAGCACATTAGCGGTTACAATGAAATTCCGGTCATTTTGCATTTACAAAGACAGTTATACCCCCGTCCTGAAGCTCACCTCACCTCAACTCAACCCATATTGAAGGAAACTTGGATTTTGTTTGGGAGGGTGGAGCCCATGTACCCATCAATACTCTCTCCTAATTTCCTTCCCAAACACAGCCTTAGACTCTTCTTCATCATCCCCTCCTTCCCGCTAATTCCGACTGTTCTCAAGGACGTTTGAAAAATATCTTTGAGCCATTTTTCAAACCGGCTGTTGATGAGAAAACCACCACTCCCAAGCACCACCAACTCATCCAACAACGTATCTTCAACCCCAAAGAACAATCCACCCAAATTCCCTCCTCCTCCTTCACTTCCACAAACCACCTCCTCAAAAGACTCTCTGATCTTGGACAACACCATCTCTCTCATCACCCTGTCTCGAGTTGAATCCCGGTTGAAAACGAACCGGTTCTTGATCTGTTCAAGGAACAACGCATGTGGGTTCTGCGGATCAGTCCCATTTTCTCGAGTTAAGTCGCTTGAATTGGGGCTGAAATCTCTGTCCTCCTCCTCCTCCTCCTCATCATCATCATTGGCTTTCATGTTGAGGTCAAGTTTGTTGGATCTCATTGACTGCCTTGTGAAGAAATCTTTTTTGGGAGCCTTGGTTTTGTCTGACAAATCCCACTCAGGATCAGCTTTCCTTTTGTTATCGGACTTGGTTGTTCCTGAACTAGCAGAACTATTCTCACTCACCTCCAATTTCATCTGGGTTACGGATAAATTCTGGTCCTCCCCATACGCAAAACCATAGCTTGTAGAATCAGTACCCTTTGTTAGGATGGATATTGCTTTCCCACGACTCGATTCTCCGAATTTTCCAGTTTCAAACCCATCAGCAAGGTATTTCAACAACCGGGTATCGGCAAAATCAATTTCTTCAACTAGAACAACAATTTTCTCACCGTCTCTCATGGCTTTTTCTAGCTTCGCAATGCAAGAACTCATCTTCCCCTCCCCTCTTTCCCTCGAATTCAGTTGGAGAAGCAAGCCAGCAGAGCCAAAAACTGATTCTGCAATCCCTCTTGCAAAACTTCTTTTCCCAATCCAATCATTCCCCTCAATTAGTAACCAGCTGCTATCTTCCTTCCCCTGTTCCGGTTCCATCAAGGCATCTACTATTGGTGGAATTACGTCAGATATCCATGGAAAATTTTCTTGTAGCTGTTTGCATATCTCACTTTTCCTCTCTACCAATCTACCAGATTCAGAGAAGTGGGAATTTCCGAGGGCTAGAGTGATCTTCACTTCCTTGCCCTGGGTGTTCTTCAGAGAAACCAAATTTGGCTCCAGAGAGGGCTGGTGTTTGCTGTAATTCCCATTGCTGAAACTGAATTCGATATGGCAGGACTGTTGGCGCCTGAAACGGGGCAGAGAAGTGGCACTGCTGTGGCTAGGCTTGGCGGTTGCATTGCAAAAAGAGATTGAATTCGAGTCCGGGAATATCGTGCTCTGATTAGTCCACCATGGATGTGTTGATAATGTATTGGTGTTGAAGCTCTTTCCAGACAAGCTCTGATTGTTAAGTAGATGTGAACCTAAAAGATGGTTCTCAATGTGCCTGTTTTGGTGTTGGCTGTGGCACAATCTGTTCCATTTTCTCCTCAACTCAGCCAAATCATCCTGAAATTTGATGGGAATTTATATATAAGAACTATATCAAAGGGATATATATAAGAGCATAGGGTAACTGGGTTCGAACTTTTAACCACCAAGTCGCAATGAAACAACATTATAGATGCTCCGAGACTGCCATTTAAATAACCATTTGAAGCATTGATATGAACTGCGATTAGCCACCCTCTATATAGATTTTGCAAGAAAAAAGATAAAAAAATGGTTCTATTGATCTTCTTACCTTTTCTACTTCAGTGTTGTGTGATTGAAGCCAGTAAGGTAATTGGTTTCGATTTTTCTCCGTGTCCTTGGTGCTGAAAGTGCTTATATGCAGTGAACGTTTGTGAAGGCCAGACTTGATCAACTCAACTTCTTTCTCACACTTGGATGTGCATTCTGCACAGCATGTGAGCTTATCTTCTTCCTCCTTTCCAGAAAAAGGCTTTTTTTCCAGCACATGAGATGGGTTCGTTCGGAACTTCATCCTTGACTCATGGACACTGCAAACAATAAATTGTAATGAATGTCAACTTTTTGTAGCGGCAGATTAACACATAAATAAATAAATATTACAAACAAAAATTTGGAGTGTCAATAGTACTAATTCGAAAAGGTAAATTAACAGATGTCACATGTATTGAAGTAACTTTAACATGTGGGCTTTTTTATTTTCTTTTACTCTTTATCTTTTATTATTTGTTTTTTACACTATTTCTTAGGCATCTATCTATCTAACTGGTTATTTTTGTATGAAAATGTTACTCCATCTTTCCATTAATTTTTCATTCTGGGTTGAATAAGTCTGAATGCCTAGGGGAGGGAAACCGTTTTCCTGCTCTTTTTTCCCTATAGCAAGTTGATTGTAAATTCGAAATCCCCTGAACCCAATGCAGACAAGTACAGTACAATTTTCCAAAGGGTCCATGCCAAAAAATAAAATCAGCTGACCCTCTAAAATCTTAATTTTCTTTATTAGTTGTAGAATTTTAGTCAAGAATTGTCTAACCAGCAGTAGTATTATATCCAGACAAAGTGAGAAAGAAACAAAAGAGCCGTATTTCATATGTCTGACCAACCTAACTTTTTCAGATCAGTAATATGGTCCTGACCTTGTTCAGACTATGAAAAGTTGGCTTAAAAAAAAAAAAAATATGAAGACACACAACTAAACTCCTACTACTAATCTAAAATGATATATACAACAGAACATTATAAGTGTGTGTATATATATTTATATATATATGATGAGTATCAAAATTAATAAAAAAATAGAAAGAAGAACATACAGGTTGAGGCTAACTCACCTAGTTGCATGGAGACTGAGACCAAGCCCACCTGATGGAACAGAAACTGCTTGGAGAGACCACTGGATTTCAAGAGAAGGTTGCTTCAGCTGGCACCTCATGTAGGTTTGATAATTTGCAATGGCCATTAACCAAACCTTTGAGTTTGATTTGCTGTACTCAGAGAGCAGCTTTCCTATATCTGCAACAAGATGATCAACTGGGTTATAACAAGAGACTTCTCCACTGGAGAACCCTACCCTCTCACCAACTGTTATGTCATCATCGACTGTCCATTTCAGGTCTCCTGTATAGATAATGACTCCCCCTCCCACTGTTGTTACAAGGGAATCTATCTTCCTTTTCAGGTCTGAGAGGTTCTGATCCACCTCTTCTCTCTTCATGAATCTCAAGGGCACTGATGAGAACTGGAATTTGATAAACTGAGTTGATTTCAATTCGTCAGGAACATCTTCACATCGCTTCTCTATGCTATCCATTAGTTCTATAGCAAGGCCTTCAGTGGTGGACACAGAGTCACCAACTATGACTGTGTTCCTCCTCTTCTTCTTCAACAAGACGTCAAAAACCAACTTGACATCTTCCTTCACAGAAGCAAAATCTGTATGGGTAGGAATGGTTTGGAGCTTCTTATGAGGGGAAAAGAGAAGTGGGGTTTGGTCAGAATTGCAAGCGAAGAAATGGGTATTCCACAAACTGTTTGGGTGATTGATGAGTGCTTCTCTGTGGATAGTATCAGGTGGGGAAGGAGAGCAAGGAGAGGAGTAAACTCCACCAGAGCTACTATAACACTGAAAGACAGAAGAAGCTGAAGAGTCCTCTAGGTTGTTCTTCACTGCAGTGCTGGAGAAACCAGCTTCTCTCATAACCCTACTGACACTAGGGTCATCCAAGATGGACAAAACAAGCTGTTCTAGCTCAACCTTGATGGCAAGAAGAGGCTGCTGCTGTTGCTGCTGCTGTTGCTCTATGCAACCTCTTCTCTGGTGTGCTTGAGCTCTTTTGAGGGCTGCAATGAGAGCATTGGAGAGAGAGGGCTGGGCATGGAGCTGGAGAGGAGCAGGGGTTGTTGGGAGCCTGTTGAGAGCCACATTGAAGCAAAGCTCAAGGGCTCTGCACTGGAGAGGATGTGAATTGAGAGGTTGGTGGTGGTGGTGATGAGGTGGTGGCGGTGGCGGCTGAGACTTAAGACAAGCTCTCTTCAGTAGACTGGATCTTGGGCTGAGCAGAGTTGCAGCCACATGGAGAGGAGTGACCTGGGCATGGCCCCTCCTCCTGGCCAGGCTGAGAGAGTGCTTCAACACTGAAGCAGCCTCTGATGTGAGGGTCTGCTGAACTCCACAACCTCCTCCTGCACGCATATCACTTCGATAAAATCCACCCCCACACCCCCCCTTCAGTGAGAAACTAACCAGCTCTCGAGGATTGATGACAAATTAATCTCTCTTTTTCCTCTTATCTTATGTTTTCTCTCCCACCCCACCCTTCAATCGCTTCTGTTGTGTTTCTGTCTTCCTCTATCTCCTTCAGAAGGCACACACAGAAAGTGCTCACCGGTTTTGCAAGGTTTCAAGTGAAATCACAAACTGACTCAAGATGGAAATATTTTGAATGGAAGAGCGGAAGAGCTTGGAGATAGTTGGCTAAGAAGGGCTATGGACAAACATGACTATACCATATCACTTTCTTTATACTTCTTGCTGATGAGAGTTTTCAACTTTTGTTTTTTCCCATTTTTTTTTTCTTTTTCTTGAAGTGTAAACTGTTTTGCATTTTATTTGGATTATTATGTCATGGATTATATGTAAGTAGCCTTGTAATTAAAGGGTTTTAACTTTTATTAAACATCATGTAATTACGGGGAGTTAAAATTAATTTTATTGGCTGTGATGGATTTTATCCGATTAAGTTTTTTCTCCCAAGATTATGAAAAGCTGCAAGAGAAGATTTCAATCTATCCTCACCTATGTAAGAGAGAAGTGGGGCCGCTTCAAAGAAGAATTGGTTAGGGCTCAATTCTTTAGAAGCTCTTACAGA
>QLOD02000016.1:14860408-14890744 GCA_003260245.2 Sideroxylon spinosum | reverse complement strand
TATATAACATAGATAAGTCCAAGGCCAAGCTCCCAATCACAACCAAACAAGGTATAACCAAAAAAAAAAAAAAAAAAAAAAAAAAAATTTGTTATTATCCGAAAGCCATGACAGTACTAGGCATAATAAAATACCCAATTGCAAGAGAAACAATCTGGTTATCCTTGGATTGGTAATATTATTTATCTACTTTCCTGCTGCCATATTCTCATGCAAAAGAGGTTTTCACAAGAGAGAGAGAGAGGGTGAGGTCCACAAGTGGGACCCACAATTCGAATTTTTTTCACTCCAACAGTGCTAGCTTAACATGCCTGTTTGTTTTTTCTTTTTTTTTTTTTCCCCCTCCCACATCACTGCTTTGAATGGACAGACAAGGCCAGCAGGAATTCAAATAAAGTACTAAAGTGGAAAGGTGGAAAAGAGAAACCCAGAGTGTGCCGAGAGATTTAAAAAAAAAAAGGGCAGTGCTCAATTTTTTACCTTTCTCATGTTTATCATTTGTTATTTGTTCTTTGTATATAAATAAATATACATCTCAAGGGAGATAAAAAGAAGAGATAGGCTCTTCACGCCAATCCTCGTAGAGAGACAGTTTTATTCCTCAAGTACCCAAAAAGCATCACTCTGTCCGCTATCCTACGCAGCATTATTGGCTTTCTCTCTCTCTCTCTGAACCTTTCGACTTAATCCCACCTAATTTCCAACTAGCCACCATTAAACCTTTTTTCATCAATCAAATAAGAAATAAATTAAAATTCTACAGTTTTAAATTCAGAGAAAAAAATCTTTACATTTAACTTCAAATTTAACGTAATGTAAATTAATTTTACAACGGTCATCCATGACTGTTTCTTTTATGTTGTACATTATACTGGCGCTTTTACTTTCTTTTAATATTGTATTTTATTATGTCATATTTATTTTTAATCTAGAACCACCATCCGTCGTTATAAATATAAGTGACACAACAGTGAACAAATTGAAACTAAATAAATCAAATACAAGGAAATACTGCAGAAATAGAGGCGACTTGAAACACGATCGCTTTTTTAAAAGTGTTATTTGCACCCACTCTTCTTTGAATTTGCTGATGGAATCTTTTGTAAATAGCTTTAGTGAATATATCAAGCCTTTGAGTAAAATGCGCACAGCAACTAGTGAAGAAAAACTCAGATAGAAACATAAGGTAAATTTTTGATCTTCTTCTCTAAAAACAAAAGATATCAAGTTATTATATTTTTTCTAAACTAATAACTTCTAGATTAAGGGTAATATTTATAGGCATAAGTTGATTAGATTGTGAAAGGAAATAACCTTTCAACAAATAGGCACAAGTTAGTTGAATTTTGAAAGCAAACAACCTTCAAACAAAAGGACATGAGTTGGTTGAATTTTGAAAGGAAACAATCTTTCAAAAAGACACGAGTTAGTTGAAAGAAAATGCCCTTTCAAAAGGACATTAGTTGGTTTAATTTATTCTGAACAACAAAATTTTCTAACAATCCCCCCTTATTCAAACATAAATTAATACCCTAGGAAAAGAAGATCAATATATGTTTACGCATAAAATAATGTATCTTTCGATTTGAACATTACCTTAGTATACTAACACAAGATGAATTCAAAATCTCAAGTAGCATAAAGCTTCGAACAAGTTATTCCTTGTGAATTCATCGGTGTTATTATACACATAAACATTGCACCATTTATTCCACTTAATAACTTGCTTAGCACTATTAAGGCCATGTGCTATCCAAATTCATGAACTTTTATGAGAGTAACTCTAAACATCTCAATTGAAGCGGCACCACTTCGAAGCTCATATAGCTAAAATTATTCTAGTGTTTATGTCATATTAAAGACACTTGTTCTTCGAACTAAATTTCATTAAAAGTATTAAAACTTAACACTCAAATCAGTGACGACAATTACTTACCTAATGTTTAGGCTAGTTTTTAGGTACTTAAACATCCACTTATCAATGACTTGTTGTTACCCTTTGAACTCAAAATTATTCATTTCGTAATGTTAGGCAGGGTTGCCATCATTGGTAGATTTAATTTAAGAGTTTTAAACCATCATACTTGAAGTCGATTTTACCAAATCTCTTGTAAGAGGTTTAGTAAATGGATAGGCCAAATTCCTACTCAACTTCACAAATGTGAGAGAAATAATTCCATCTTTAATTAATTTTCACATATAATTATGTCTTAGACTTATGTGTCTAGATTTCTCATTGTATATATCACTATATGCTCGAGCTAAAGTGGCTTCACTATCACAATAAGTATATGCTCGAGCTTATACTCTTTGAAGTCAATGGAATTTCTAAAAGAAAATCCCTCAACCACTCTGCTTTTTTCTAGTTTCTGCTAAAGCAACAAATTCCGACTTCATAGTTGAGTGTGTTATAAGAAATTATTTCTTAGATTTTCAAGAAATTTCAGCTCCACCCAACATAAATACCTAACTTATATTGGATTTGTTATCTCCCACATTTGATATCCAACTTACGTCAGAATATCCTTATAATATTGTAGGAAACTTTGAATATTATAAGCCAAGATCTTTAGTCTTCTTAAGAAAATCAAGAACTCTATCAATAGCCTTCCAATGTTCAACACTTGGATTGCTAGTAAATCAACTTAACTTACTAACTACAAATGCTATATCAGGTCCAGTGCATTGCTTTGCATACATTAGACTTCCTATAGCACTTGCATAGCCAAGTTGAGCTATAGCTCTTCCATCATTCTTGACCAACTTAATACTTAGATCAAACGAGGTACTAGTTTCTTTTATTTATAAGTGTCAGAATTTATTCAACACTTTTTCAATGTAATGAGATTGACTCAATACATATCCCACTATTTCTTTTAACCTTGATAATCAAATGGTATTAGCTTGTCCAAGATCCTTCCTTTTGAATGTGGAAGATAGAACCTCTTCGTTTTTATTATGCCTTGCATGGCTTTGCTCACAATCAACATATCATCAATATTTATGAACAAGCACATCATAATCAAAACTTGATTTAGTGTAAATACATTTATCAGCTATAAGTAAAACCATAAGATAAAATTGCATCATCAAATTTGTTATGCCATTGTTTAGAAGTTTATTTAAACCATATAATGATTTTACCAATTTACACACTTTATGTTCATTCCCTGGTAGAACAAACCCTTCAAGTTTTTTTATATAGACCTCCTCATCAAAATCTCCATTTAAGAATGCCATTTTGATATCCATTTTCTGAACATATAGGTCATAAATTGATGCCAAAGCAAAAACAATTCTAACTGAAATAATTATTGCTATCGGTGCACAAGTATCAAAATAATCAATACCTTCTTTCTGTCTAAAACATTTAGCCACTAACCTAGCCTTATAAGCGTGCAAAGTACCATTTGTATGATACTTTTTTCAAAACACCCACTTACACTCGATAGGTTTAGAAGTTGAAGGTAAATCAACAAGTTCCCAAGTGTGGTTTGACATTATTGAATCCATTTCATCTCTAATTGCATCTTTCCAAAAACTTACATCTCTCGAAGTCATAGCCTCCTTATAATTTTTTGGATCATCTTCCACTTAAGAATAACAGGGATTGTCCGCACAACTTGATTTCTCTCAACTTCAACAAGGTAAAAAGAAATACGTTGAGAGTCAATCTCATCAATCCCAAGAGTTTTTGATTTTTGAGCTCTAGTATTTCTCTTTGGTTCACTAAGTTCTTCATCAATCTCTTATGAACTAGGTTGCTCACCAACCTTTTGGGATGTCTCTTCTGGTGTTGATTCACTGGGTAAGTTTTGAACTTTATTCCCTAAGGCATATAAATGTTCAAAGAACTCTACATCTCTAGATTCAATAATGATGTTAAAGTCTAAATTTAGAAGTCTATAAGCTTTGCTATTTGAGGCATAACCTATAAATGCACACTTGATTCCTCTAGGTCCCAAATAGTTCATTTTTGGATCATTGTTTTTACAATATGCACGACACCTCCACACTCTAAAATAGCCTATATCGGGTTTTCTTCCCTTCCACAATTCATATGGAGAAATTTGATTTTTCTTCATAGGAATTTTCTTTAATATATGATAATTCAGCGTCCAATAACAAAGCATTTACCATTTCTAAATAAGTTATATTTTTCTTTCTGCTAATCCTTCTAAGAGCTATGCATTGATGTATTATGCCATTTTCTTCACAAAATGATTTAAAATCATTAGGAAAATATTCTCCTTCTCATCACTTCTTAAAAATTTTATTTCTTTCCTAATTGATTCTCTACTTCAGCCTTATAGATTTTAAACGCATTATATATCTCATCTTTGTGCTTCAACAAATATATATATGTGTGTATCTAGAGCAATCATCAACAAATGCAATGAAATATCTATTTTCACCTCTAGTTAACATGCCATTTAACTCATATATATCAGAATGGATTAGGTTTAGCAAATTAGTGTTTCTTTCAACACTTTTGAAAGGCTTTTCAATCATTTTAGATTTAACACATACCTTATACTCTTTAAATTATTAACATCGCATGGAATTAATCCATATTTAATCATCCTTTCATAACATTCAAACTAACATGTGCTACTCTTTGATTCCATAAAGAAATTAAATCAATCATGTAAATAGAAACATCATTCTTAATATTATAAATACATGAATTATCAAGTACAATAGAAAGTTTGACCATTCCATCATAAGAATACCCTTTCCCAACAAATACTCCATTACAGGACAAAATTAATTTGCCCGATTTAAATCGAGATTCAATGCTTTGTTTGCCTAATAAATCTCCACTAACTAGATTCCTATTCATATCAGGAACATGAAGTACATTAGTGAGTGTCCCTTTCTTGCCCGAGTAAAAACAAGTCCCATATTTTCTTTACCATGCGCCTTGAACCATCCTTTATTTCCCATTTGAATCTCTTTTCCATCTCCAACTTCAACATAAGTCATAAACAGGGATTTGTCATAGCAACATACACTGTAGCACAAGTATCATACCACCAACCACAAACATTTCCTTGGATTACATTAATTTCACTAATATTATCATTCACATCAAATGAATTTGCATCTGATTTATAGATTTTCTTGAACTTGCATTCCCTAGCATAATGCTCAAGTTTCCCACAAACAAAACAGTTTCCTTTTTTTTTGCTTCTTGAATTTCTCTTGGTCTTTTTTAGGACCAAGTGAATTTCCTTTAATTTGTTTGACTTTGTTGGGTTTGTTTAAGGGCTTACTCATAGCATTTGCTTTATAATTTCAGCATAAGAATTTTCATTTTTATCTCTCACCCTTGATTCATCTTCGATTCAAAAGGTGTTTTTGTAACTCCTTGAAAGTAAAATCTTTGGAATCATGGAGAAGTTTCTTTTTTTACCTTTTCCAAGGAGATGGCGATTTTACTATAATTGTCCCAATTTGAAAAGGTTCAGGAAGTATAATCTTCATAGTCCTTAATTGATGCACAAGTACTTGTAATTCATGTATTTGTACTAAAATAGGCATTCTCATGAAACTAATGCTCAAAATATTTAGAAACTAAAAAATTTTTGGCACTTGCCTTGTCAGATTTGTACTTGAAAATTAGGGCATTCCAAATCTCTTTTGCGAATGATTCCATTGTGTAGAGGTCATAGAATCGATTAGAAGTGAATGAAGAATGTGGCCTGTACACATAACTTTATCTTCCTCTGTTTTCTTCCTTTGGGCTTGAAGATTTTTAGAGTCGTCATCCTTTGGAGGAAGTATTGTGGCAAATTAGTATCAAGGATGTAAAATACCCTTAGGGTAGTAAGCTTGAACTTCATTTTATCCTTCTACCGCATGGAATTTATGCCACTGAATCGATCAAGATGGAAAAAGTCTTAATTCATCATCTTAATTGTGTCATTCTCCATGGTAATAGATGCAATTAACACTTTTAGATTGTTATAAATATAAGGGACACAATGACGAACAAATTCAAATTAAATAAGTCAAATACAAGGAAATACTATAGAAATAGAAAAAGGCTTGAAACACAATGTAATCACTTTCCTAAAAGCATTATTTGTATCCGCTTTTCTTTAAGTTTGCTGATGAAATCTTTTACAAATAACTTTAATGACTATGAAAAACTTTTGAGTAAACTGCACACAGCAACTTGTGAAGAAAAAATCAAATAGGAAGAGAAGGTAAATTTTTGATTTTCTTCTCTAAAAACAAAAGACGTCAAGTTATTCTATTTTTTTTCTAAACTAATAACTTCCAGATTAAGTGTGATATTTATAGGCACAAGTTGGTTAGATTGTGAAAAGAAACAACCTTTCAAAAAATAGGCATAAGTTGGTTGAATTTTCAAAGGAAAAAATCTTTCAAAAAAAGCATAAGTTGGTTGAAAGGAAACAACCTTTCAAAAGGACACGAGTTGGTTACAAGGAAATACCCTTTCAAAAGGACATTAATTGGCTTAATTTATTTTGAACAACAAAATTTGCTAGCAACCGTTGATCTTTAGATTTATAGAGAGGGTATATTAAAAATATATATACTATCTTTCAAATACATTCCATTTGATTCAATAGTCAAATCTGCATTGTCTCTCTGCCTATGAGCCAGTTAAACTAACTTAAGGATCATTTATCATTTTATTATGTCACTAACTTGAAAGTATTTTATAATAATAATAATAATAATAAATAAATAATAATTATTATTTATCAAAATTATACTCTCTTGATGATGTGTGGTCTTTTTGTTAAGTAAGGTTGCATGGGAAACAAGTATAACAACAATAAAATAAATTAAAAAATTAAATCACACTATTTCTATCTTTGTTTTTTTTACCATTTCCAAAGCAGTTTTAGGTCACTTGGTGGACTCTAACATATTCATTGCTAAATATATTACATTATTAAAAGAATTGACTATTATTAATATAAATCTTTATTTATTGTGGCTTCAATTTCTTTTCTTTTTTTTTTTTTGTTGAGGAAGAAAATCATTCATGTGTGCCTTAAAACTGCTTCGTAAATAAAGTAACTGATGTAGTGAAAATCTTTCATAAGTCTGCTGATTTACATATGAATACTAGACAAATAAAATTCACAAAAATTCATTGGATTTTTGATAAAATACCAAAAAATTGAAAAGAATTTTAATAAGAGAACTTTTATTATTGAAAGAAAAAAAAAAAATTTGCCAACTCCATAAGATTACAAGACTCAAATAGAAATCTTAACTAAAAAATTTAGAAACAGAATAACATTAAATACAGAAATTAAACTATTTCCATTGCTGGAATATTTTAAATTGATACTTAAACTAATTATAATGAGAAAGTAAAGAGAAAATTAAGAAATTGGGGATTTAAAGGCTGAAAGAATGGAATTCTTGAATTTGATGGCATCCAGCACGATTGTAGAACAAAAGGGCAATGTGAACAAGATTATGTCAATCATAATCATATATTATTTTTCATTCCCACTTTTCTGAGAACTCCAATGTCTTCTACACCCAATCATTCCTCAAGGGTAGAGAAAATTCAAGCTTAAATTGACATCACGATCATCTTTAGAAGAATCTCCATGATATAGAATCAAGTGGTTAACATTACAAATATGGTTTGGTAACTTGAGGCAATATGCATTATGGTTAATCTTCTCAATTATTTCTATAGGCCCAATTTTCTTATCTGATAACTTTTTATATTCTCCAATAGAAAAATGGTCTTTGGTGAAGGCAACCTAAATATAGTGACCAATTCCAAACTCAATTTGTTTTCGCTTCTAGTCCATGACCTACTTTTTTTTAGAGTTCATCTTTTATAAATTATCCAGAACAACCTTATGAATATCTTACAACCCATCTATGAAATCTACTATTTTTACGTGAAGCTTTGTTTGCTGAGGCAAATGAAGCAAATCCAAAGGCCCTTTAAGAATAATAGAGCACATAACTTAGATAGGACAAAGCCAGTGTGTTGATTGCCAGCATGGTTGCATGCAAACATTTTCTAGCATAACTTATGGTTCCAACTCGTTACATGCTCACCCACCAAACACCATAGCAGATTACCCAATGAATGATTGACAACTTCAATTTGTTTATTTGCTTAAGAATGGTGAGCACAACTAAAGTAGAATTGACTATTAACCATTTTTCAAAAACTGCACGAAATAATAATAATAATAAATAAATAAACAATGATTAATAAATCTAGTGTCTCGATCCAATATAGTAGAAACTAGTAGTCTATGATGACAGTAGACATCTTAAAAATACAATTGACCAACATAGACCACATCTGTAGTCTACTTGCTAGGGAAAAAGTGAACCATCTTAGAAAAATGATCAACAAGGACAAAGATAGAATCATTACCTCATTGTGTACATAGTAATTACAAAACTTAATCCGTGCTGACATCTAGCTAAGCCTGAGTAGGAACACATAAAGGCCTGTATAATCCAACATTAGAGGTAACCACTTCAGAAACCAGACAAACTCAACAATGCTACACACATCGCTCCACTCCATTGTGAATAGTCAACCTAAAATAGGAAGCCCGAACCAATTGCAAAGTACGATCTTACCTAACACGACCCTTTCCATGCAACTCCTAAATAATTTTCACTCACTGGCTATACTATGGAATACATAATTGATTGCCCTTGAATAAGAACCCATCATGCAATAGGAAATTTTTCTTTCTTTTCTTTTTTTCTCTCGTTGCACATCGCTCATAATAGTAAAAAAGTAAAGGTTAATATCAATTATGTAAAGAATCTAGTTAAGCCAAGTACCTTAACTCGCATTGTAGTCAATAGGCTCCTCTTACACTTAGAGCATTAGCAACCCGATTAGTCATTCTTGCTTTATATTTAATCACGAAGTGAACCACTGCAAATAAACATGCCTTGGAAGTACCTTATCCTACCTATTTTATTATTTTAATCCCTTATAGTCAGCGTAAATAACAAACTTATTATGGAACAAATAATGCTTCCAATACTTGATTGTTTGCATCATAATATAAAACTTTAGATCATAGGTGATGTAGTTTAGCTCGGAACCAATCAGCTTCTTACTAACATATGCATTGATACTGTTTTCACTTAAAACCACTCTAATGTCCACTGCTTGTATAGCAAAACATATAATTGAACTTTCTAAATCAGTATTGATAGTTAGTTCATTTGAAATAATTAAATACAAGAAATCGATAAATAGTATGATCTAAGATAGTTTTTATCATGATTGATAGAAAATGGAGATAAATTGCAAGGAAATGAGGAAATAAGAGTGCAAGTTCCAATCTTTGTCCAGATACCTTTATCCGCACTCTTGTTTGAATAGCAGTAGTAGTGCAGATTTTAGAAGTGAAAAAAATTCTAAGCATGAAATTTCATCCGGACCCCCGTCCAGATAACCATTATCTACATAGCTGTTCAATTAGCAAAAAGAGGAAGTTGAGGAAAAGAAGAAAAATGGTTAAGTGTTAGAACTCTGTCTGCACCCTTGTCCAAACAGACCCTTGTTCAGACTCCTATGCACACAACAAAGAGTTATGCATATTTCACAAGAAGAAATTTTTAAGCATAGAGACCATGTTCGGACAGCTATCTGGACAGTCGAGCTGAGTTCTACTCTATAATTAATTCTATTATGAGAAGGGTAATTTATACAAGCACATGTTTGAGCTTTAGTATATAAGTGCAAGGGAACTCTAAGATATATAGTTTTGATTTCATTTTCATATAGTTTAGAGAGTTTTTAGAGAGAGAATACAGATCTTGTTTGTTTCCTAGGAAAATCTCAATTTCTTTCTTCTTACTTTTTGAACTATGATTACATTCGACACATTTTTTATTTATTTCATTCCAATTATGTGTGAGTAGTTTCACATTTTAGATTTAAATTAACGATAGTAGTTGAATTGTATAAAACTTAAAGGTCATTGAGCTTCAATTTCATATTTCTATATTTTAAGGTTTAATTGATGATTGAGTCGATCTTCTTCTTGAATTCTCATTTAAATTCTGAAACTGTATAATTCATAAATGAAATATATAAATTACCATTAGAATTTTCATTCATCTTTCAAAGATTTGTATGTGAATTGCTAAGTTGGATCTTTTATGTTACAATTATAGATTATGCATATTAGGTATTTGATTTGAGTTTTGAACCAAGTTTTTGAACTTAATTTCATTTATTCCAAATTGATCTTCATTTGATAAAATTTTCCGATCTACTCTCTTAAGTTTGGATTAAGTTAATTGAATACCTTAAAGTCCTGTATAGTTCCCTACTTGAATTGATTTGGATCCAAGACTTTTATGATATTGAGTTAAACCAAATTTAACTAAACAACATCATTTCAACTCAGGTAATGATTTCTATTATTCTTTGTGGGATTCATTTTTACTTAAGAGTTTCCATTTCATTCATTCATCGATTTTCTATCAAGGCTCTTTGTGGACCCGATCCAAATATTGTGATTTAATAAACTCTCTTCACTTGGGGTTTGAGCCAATATTAATATACATTAGAATCGAACAAACTACCACTTTAAAAGTATCACATTGTAACACCAAAACTGGGGCAATTGTAAGACTATTTAATAAGATAAAAGGTCTGTCCAACTTCATCTATCCATGAGAGCTTTCCTCTCTTCATACAATCCATGATAAGAACCATAACATTGCTGGAGTAAGTAATGAAATGCCAGTAAAAAGAAACCAGCAAATGGAAATTCTAGACTTTAATTACTGTGTAGGGGCGTGGCCACTACATTACTAACTCAATCTTAAACTCATCAACTTGCAGTCCATTTCTATAAATCACATAACCTAGAAATAAAACACTAAATACCACAAACACATATTTTATTTTTTTATAAATGCATATAATTATACCTACAAAGGACACAGAAAACTTTCCTACATGTGTTGAACATGAATTTATGCATTAGCATCGTATATCAAGATATCATAAAAAATAAACCACAACAAACTTCCTAATAAAAGTTCTCAAACTTTGGTTCATCACACGCATAAATGTATTGGGACAATAGACAAATTAAAAGGTAATAAGAACTACTCATACAAGCCTTGATGTGTTTTGAATGATGTTTTTCTTTCATTCCCAAGCCTTACATATATCTGGTGGTACCCACTCTCTAAAAAAAGCTTAGTGAACATGGTCGCACCACTAATCTGATCAAGTAAATAATTTAAGCAAGGAATAAGAAATTTGTAGCTCACAGTTATTTTATTGATGGTTCTGCTATCTACGCACATACACTAAGAACTATCCTTTTTTGGTGTCAACAAGGTTGGAACTGAACACGGGCTCAAACCTCTCCTGCACTTGTCCCTTAGCCAACAACTCCTCCACCTGTTTATGCAATTATTCATGTTCACTAGGAATCATTCTATAATCAGGTCTATTGGGAATACCTCTTAGTTCCAAGTCAATATGGTGCTTAATATCCCTCAAAGGTGGTAAACCAATAGGCAATTCATTAAGAAAAAAAATCCTTAAACTCACAATTATAGTGGTTGTTGCAGTTGGTATTGTCGTGTTCGTATCAACCTTCTTCCTAATCAGCGCATACACCATCTCAAAATCATGGAACTCTTCTTCAGATCTTGTCAATGATAGTCGGTTGTTATTGATCCCAGAAGGTTTAGGTTTATCTATCGTCTTATTAGGTAGCATCACAATTTTAGAATTTTCAAACATAAAATTGTATGTTTTAGCCCTACTGTCGTATATAACTTGCCTATTATACTCGCCTATCATATTGCCAACTAGTAAAGGGCAGACATCCACAGTAATCACATCACACCAAAGAGTATCTTTATATTTCAAACCAATCAACAAAGACATTAAAGCTTGTTGGGATACTGTTACCTCATTACCCTTCTTTAGCCAGGTTATCGTACACGATGTAGAATGCTTCTTTGTCATGAGGTTTAGTTTCTACACTATCGCAACTGACACAATATTTTCATAGCTCCCAAATTAATAACAAAATGAAAAACCCTATCTAAGATAGTTCATATGAACTATAAAATATTGTTTCGAAGACAATTATCATCATTGGCAGGACCGCCTAACTACAAGGGCAGTTCATGTATCTCCAGCCATTATCTCATTTTCTACATTTTCTTTTGTATCAAGCCCTGGTTCTTCATTCAAGTTGGTTTCCCCATCATTACCATCATCTATTTTAGTAAAAAGGGGCTTTTTTCTAGCCGTCTTCCTACATTTAGATTGCCCATGACTAACCTCACCTAAAGCACTTTATATAACTACAAGTCACTTTGTTAGGCTGGTTTGCGTTAGTAATATTTGTCTTGGTGCCTTCCTTAGCCTAGTTCACAATCTTTTTTTATCATTGTTATTTCCTATCCGATTTACTTCATTGCTACTGTTTGCTCCCGCATTAGAAATACCTTTCGAACTTCCTAAACACCGGGCTTTTCTTCTACTTGTAAAGCCCTCTTGTGTGCGGGATCTAACAAATTAATTGTATCCTGAGTCTACACCCTCAACATTCTAATACCTAGCCACCAATTGGTCCTCTATTTCTTGGAGTTCATTCTGGACTATTAATTGGTAGAACGCTACGGTGTATTCATCGATTATCATGCTTCCCTACGTTTGGTTTTGCAACCTTTGATACATTAATCATAGAAAAAGGCAAAAATTCTTCATGCATCATTTTTATTTCATTTGCTCCCAAGTAGTTGTTTTACTTTTGCCCCATCTGGTCCAAGTTAGTATCACCTATTTCCACCAAGCTATTGTCCTGCCTTTGGATCTGGTCGCTACTAAAGGCACACATGCATATTCGACGGTACCTCCAGAAATTTCAGAATTCCTCTATTGTCTCCAGCTAATCCAGGAATTCTTCTAGTTGAATATTGCTATCAAATTCTGGAATTTGAATCTATATACCGAATTCCCAACGCCTATTATATATCCTCCTCTGTAGGATACATTGGATGTCTACAGAGAACCTCTTCGTACTTGTCTTCGTCCTCCTCTGATTGTTGGCTACCTATCATTCTATCCTTGGTCACGATTCCATCTCGCAAACAGATTAAGATTGTGATCAGCTCTCTCTTGACCGCCCATGAGTCTAGCTATGTTAATTGATCTGTTATACACTCAATCTGCTTGTCTATCATATGTTTCATCCTTCGCATCATCTGATGTTCTAACTCTCTTGTAATCACTTTTATAAACATTCTCTATACGTTGGTGAGCTGTTCTCCATGGCAGCATGGTTGTCAGGAAATGAGCAAGTCTCTGTTATGAATTGACAAAGCAAAAACCTTTCATAAGCCTGTTGATTTTCGCACGAATGCCAAACAAATAGAATTCAGGAAAAAAAAAAAAATCGTTGAAAAAAAAAATTGAAGAGAATTTCGAAAAGAGAAATTTTATTAGTCAAAAAAAAAAAAAAAAAGTCGTTCAATTTTATAGGATTACAAGGATTAAATAAAATTTTTAACTAGAAAATTTAGAATGGAATAATATAAAATATGAAAATTAATCTATTTCCATTGCTGAAATATTCTAATTTGATACTTAA
Source organism: Sideroxylon spinosum (assembly GCA_003260245.2). Classification (NCBI taxonomy): domain Eukaryota; kingdom Viridiplantae; phylum Streptophyta; class Magnoliopsida; order Ericales; family Sapotaceae; genus Sideroxylon; species Sideroxylon spinosum. Next base: position 14,877,119 of record QLOD02000016.1, on the reverse strand, counting down.
ATTATTTATAATATGAAAGTAAAGAGAAAATTAAGAAATCGGAAATTTGAAGAGCAAAACGATGGAACTCACAAATTTGATGACTTCCATCACTACCGTTACACAAAACGGCAGTTTTGACAAAATATCTCAGCTAGAGTAGTACTCTATTTTCGTTTTCATTGTCCCATGAACTATAACACCTTCTGCTCTGCATCAGTAACCTTGGCGTTTTAGTTAGATTTTCAAGTGATTAACCAATGTTGCAAAACCCGTAAAATTATATGAAGCTCAAACATTTATTTATTTATTTTTTCCATAATGGAATATTGCATGTCACCCCGCACCCCCTCACCCTAGTTCTAATGATTGGGCAATTTAATTGGTCAATTCCAGATCATATAATTTCCTTTTTCTCTATGTCAGCTGCTAATGCAAGTTTCTATGCTTAATAAAATTTTGGGACGTTCTGCTGTCTTTTGTGAAAAAAAATATATATATGATATACATATGTTGATTCTACGGATAGTTTTCATATAGTATTGATCTCTTCGGTTCGACTTTTATAGCAACTGTGAAAAAATTCATATCAGATATTTATTGAGAGGAAGTTAAATAGAGCAAAACACTTTCCCTCCACAGAAGATATTCATATGTAATGGTCCAAAAAAATAAAAAGTTTATGTTTGTTGACTAAACGGGTAAATAGGGATGAACTTATACTATAATAATAGGAGACCATAGCTCTCCTAAATTAATATATATATAGTATAGGTACATTTATAAATATATATTTTTTTCAAATATGGCCACTCCAACTCTTTTACTTTAGGTCATCAACAAGATGTGAGATTTAATTTTTGAATTGAACAATTAATAAAATACGAGACTTGATTTCTGAATTGAACTATTAATATTTTTAATTTAGTCAATTGAATAATATTTAATTGAGTGTATGAACGGGTTTTATATTTTTCTTTGATTTGTAAGTTCATTCTATGATTGTATTTTTAAGGTTAAAGGAAAAATATTAAAATTTATAAAAATTGATCCCCTTTTTACTAAATTCCTAGTCCCATCCGTGCTTGTAGCAAAAGAATAAGATTAAGAAATGGAGAAGTCACTGATTAATTTCTTGAGACGTCCTGATGATGTCTAAGAGCGTGATTTTGAAACGATCAATCCTATATTTTCCTTGAATAAAGTTATAAGGTAATCATTTTTACCGGACAACTTGTTTTTAATTAAGATTATTTTATGCCAATCTTCATGCAATTTGGTTAAAAATAAATACCAAAAATTATAAAACGTTTATATTTTTTTTCAATCAAAAATTTACCATATATCACTTTTACATCAAATTTTTGTACCTTTATTATACTTTTGGTTAACCTTAACACCCTTCAACTTGAACTTTTTAAGCTTTAACTATTGCGCTAACCTAAGCAAGTTAGCACAAGTTCAAGCACAAAATCCAATACAAGTCACCCCTAGATACTAAGGTTATATTTGGTTGTCAATAAAAATATGAACATGAATGGGAATGAAAATGAAAACAAAATTTTTATGTTTGGTATGTAATAGAATTACATAGAAATTTATTTTGTTAATTTTTTGGTATACGTTTAGTAATATAATGAAAATGTGAGCTTAAAAGCTAAATTACCTTTTCCTTTGGACACACATTAAATTGAAAATCATAACTTTGTTGATTGGTATCTTACAAAGAGTTTCGCCTTTGCTAAAATTTTAAAATATCACACTGGATTTCAAAACTTATAAATCTATAAATATGAGAATTGTTAGTCGAAGTTACTTCATCAAAGATAAACCAAATATGAAACTTTCTTAGTCAGTAAAAATTTTTGATTCGATTCTTAAATTCAATGTCTAACTAAACATAGAGGAATGAAAAGCAGCTCTTCTTTCGAAAATTGATTCTAATCTTTGAATTATTCCTTAATTTAGATTGTGAGAATTACATTATTCTAATCTTCTAAGCTCTACGATTCTAAGCTCTACGATTCTCCCAAAAATACCATAAGCAAATTGGGGCACAGTGTAGTTTGGTTATTATTTATTAGTTCAAGAAATAGTTTTCTAATTTTATTTTGAGAAATTATACTTTAATTGTTGTCCCGTGCTTGATTTATATGTTTTATTCCTTTTTTTTTTTTTCGTATCAATATGCCATTAAATTACATATGTATAAATTATTAGTATTTCTATTCGCTTTTTTTTTAATTTAATTGATATTCACTCTTTTTAAAGTTAATTCTTGAATATAATCACCAATTCCATTTTTTGAATCAAAAACCGATTTTCAAAACAAATTTTTTAAAATATATTTCTAAAACTAATACCAAACTTCACGTTTTGACTAGAGTTGCCTGCCCGGAGAACAGTATCTACAAAGTTAGATTTGAACGTGATACCTCCAAGTTTGTATCAAAAGTAACCAAAAGAAAATTACCAAAGCCTATGCGGCTATGCTAAAGAATTAAGATCGAAGATTGAGTTGAAAAAAAAACATAAAAATAAAATAAAATAAAAAAGAAAAGAGAACCTTGGGAAAGTACGTTCAAATCTTGAGCTAGGTTAAAGTACCTAAGTTTTCGATTTTTCTTTATCTTTTCCTTTTCTTTTGGGCTTTGAGAAGTTCCCATGCCGTTTTAGTCAGGTTCACTTCAATTAGCGTTTCATGCCGAATTTTTCTTTTTCAGCAGAAAGAACTAGCATTATTTAATAAAATAATTACATATATATACATATATACTTTTTACTTTTAGTTCATGCGAATTCCACTGCATGTATATATAGACACCAGCCACACCACCTATATACAAATTTGTCAGTTGAAGTAATTAATTGATTATTAAATATATTCATATACATTTACATATATGTATAAGTACCAAAAGCATATTATAGCTGAATGAGTGGTATATATATTTTGTAGAAGTTCAGCTTTTTTTTTCTTTTTTTTAACTAGTTGAACAATCAATATAACTTTTGCAGTCAAAGTCGTAGATGTCGTCTTGCCTTGGTAACCTCATTAAAAACTTTAGTGGGATCTAATGAATACCCCCAAGACATTTACATCTTATGATTGAAAGCTTCATACAGGAGGATCCCAGTGGATTGCTTACTGTGAAAGAAAAAAGATAGAAAGGGTATGTAAGAAAGTGAAGAGGCGGGGGCAGTAATATTAATGATCTGGGCACCCTTGTAAATGAATGACACATATGTACATATATACATTGACCATTTTTATTGTGACATATATTTTAAAAATTTTACTCTCAAAATATCTAATATTTGCAGTTAAAGATTTTTATAGTAGGAGGTTTGTCATCTTTTTCACACTATTAATCTCCACTAGCTCAGCCCCTAATTAAAGGTTTGTGATCCGTTTCCGTTTTTAGGAGAATATGTATATATATTTACTAAAAGAGAGCGCCCAAATCATTGGAGCATTATACATATTTCAGAGTTTTAAAGGAGAGAAGATGTGAATTGGGTTTCCTCTACTTAGAAGAAAAGTATCACTTTATGTATTAATTGGGATTGCGTGCAATTCCTATGCAAGTTGAATGTGATATCTTTCGAAATCAAATGATTTGGTTTCTATGTTCCCTAACAAATTTTCAACAAAGGTTAAAAAGGATTATTGACAAACTACAAAAACTGGGACATTTTGGCCCACCAAGGAAAATCAGGGGGACAACGTAGCCTGATTTTACTATGGTGGTAATCTTGTTTTTTGTAAGAAATCTTGTTTTTTGTAAGGTTGACATGTAGACTAGATGGCTCGTGTTTAGTTGGTTGACTTCAATTTATTTAAAAGCCCCATTAACACCAACATATTTACACAATGTGATGGACCAGTTAATTCGTCCGTTGGATGATCAAACTCAAGTCTAGAATATTGTCTCGTACACCAGCATGGTACTTGCCAAAAAGTTTCCGATACTTTAGTTAGTAAGGGAGTTGAGTCTAGAATTTAGTAGGGTTTTAGTAAGGTAAAATTGTAATACCTGTATACTTGTATGGTGATGGTATATATAGGGAGTATGAGCCTGCATGGTCGAGCCGTGTGTGTGAGCTCCAAATAATCGTACTTCTTTCCAATCAAACAATGCCACGTGTATTGTAGATTCCAAGAATGATTCATTTAATTAGTTATCAAAACTATTAGCAGATGTATCACAAAATATGCAAGGAGATGGTGGTAAGCGTGGCAATGACATAGGCTACTTCATCCTCACAATGATGGTCACCCAGCCCTGACCAAGGCATTGATCACTCAATCAGGTCCAGCCATGGTCGCTCAGGTATGGTCGATCAGTTAAGTGTACTCTATCAGGTACCCTCGATTTACTTAGTCATCAGTGATGATTAAAGGGAATTTCGTAGTTGCACTCGATGGGAATAATCCCATCAAATGCCCCCTATTCCCTTAGTCATTCGAATGACAAAAAAAGGAATACGACAAACACTTCGGCTAATAAGTACTTCAACAAATACTTCGAGCATGCTTAGCCAGAGTGATTGAAATGCATAGATAGCTGTCGTATCCTCGAAATCGTGTGCGCATTAATGCGCAGCTGGCGTACAAGCGTGTATGCATGTGTAACCCACCTTACACTTCTGCTGCTCTACCATGTGTCAAAGGTGCATTAGCTATGATGTTAGTCTGTTAACTCATAACTTCCAAACTGTCAGATTACTTTTATCCCACCTAAATCTCCTAAATCTCCATCGATAACTCATAATTTCCAAACTGTCAGATTACTTTTACCCCACCTAAATCTTGACCATCGATTTTGAAATTACACCAGTATAAATATTGAAGGAATCCTTCCAGTTTCTTTTTACACAATGTTGTTTTTGCAACCTACTTTAGAGATTGTTTGCTGTTGTGATTTCTGATCTTTGCTGAGCTTATCCTTTGTCTTTCGAACCAACAAGATTCATACTCACTTTGCGTTTTATTTTTCTTAGTTATTCTTCATTTCCTTTTCTCTTTTTATGTTTTGGCTTTTGGTTCGAGCTACTTATTTTTACGAGAGGAGTTTATGTTTTCCCACTCCTTTAGATTTTGTAGGAAACCCTAGGTATATATGCTCCATAGTTAATGGTTTAATTTTCCTATCGTACACACTTCATTTGTGTCAAATACTTAGGTCTATTGCCATAGGTGACCCTGAGAGGACTAATCTTGGGAGTGATAATGACTTCGATGATGATGGCCTCGTTTTCAAGAGACATAGGGCCCCAAATGCCCCCATCACAAATGGATGCCGAGTAGAGGATACCGAGTGTATTGTCGATGCTTTTGAACACCATATGGGGTCAAAACACCCCCACATCGCCGTACTTGACTGTGGGGATTAGTTGTTTGAGGCTGGGGAGATCGAATTGACTATCATTGTTGCACGGATCTCCAAACTATTAAGTGATTTACACTTTCCATCAGATCTTACCCATAGAGTCCTTAGAAGAGTAGATTTTGCATGCTCAATGAGATGGTGAGATTGCCATATACAAAGCAGCTTTGGTTGGGGGGTCTTCATTTTCCCCTTCTAAGGCTCGTTTGGGAGGTGTTAAGTCACCTCGGTCTGACTCTTGGTCAGATCGTTCCAAGCAGCTGGAGGATTCTGATCAGGAGTGCTATCTTCTTGCAAGCCACTAGCGGGTAGGCTTTGCTAGCAAATGAATTTCTCCACTTTTACAAGTTAACAGAGAGGGGATCAGGCTGGTGGTACTTCTCAGTAAGAAAGCCAAAGTTTAAATTTGCCATTCAGATGTCTACGTCTCACAAAGGATTAAAAGACAAGTTCTTCTTATTCGCGGCAACACCTAGGAATTTCAAGAGTGGGAAACCGATAAAAACATTAGAGTCCCTCGAACTTAGGGCTAGCCAACACTGAAGGGTATGCATAGATTTTCTACTTTGAGTTCGTCAATATTTCTTTAGACCTAAGGATTCTTACTTTTCTTTTCACCTTAAACAGCTCGGAAGCCTCCAACTTTGACCTCAGAAAAAAAAGGTCTTCTTGGTTTGGCTAAGAAACATAAAATCCAAACTGCTACCCTTCTACTAACTGTAGACAACTTAGTTCTCTACCTACTTGGCTTGGACCCTACCAAAGAAGCTGTAGCTGTCTAACGTGAGCGGAGTGAGTTCAGCGAATATTCTTTACAAATTTGGTACTTGGCTTTTCATATTGACTTCTTCTTTATTTCTTGAATGGATAACATAGCTCTCGAGGGTCCCAACCAATCTGGTGAGCATACCAACCGAGTTGAAGAGTAGACTAAGCAAGCAGAAGAGCAAATCAATTGGTCAGAGGAAGAAAATTAAGCCAACGTCTCGAGGAGATCGGACTAGTAGCTATCGAAGAAGGCATGTTTGACATCACCTACCTTGAATGGGCTGAAAAAAGGAAGGCCACTGCTTAGAGGACCTTCGATTAACCAGTTTCAAAAAAGATTAGGACTTGTAGGTCCTCTGCTCCATCCGGTGCAACGCAGAAAGGTCCTTTGGTGGCCAATAGAAGGATGTTCCTGACTTTTCTCATCGAAGAGAAATGACCCAGATACCCTTCTCCTCTTCAGGGGGAGTGGCTTCGGGCTCTAGCTCACAAGTTGGAACCTCTTCTCACCAATCTCTGTTGGCAAGTAGAGAGGTAGCCTGGCAAAGGTTGCTCGTTAATGTTTTCAAATTGAGCGAGCAGTGTTTGTGGGCAGTAAGAGCCCCAACTTGGTTTAGGGCATGAACCACGATCTTTTTTTAGGTACACAATCTTACCTTGTTCTTCATATCACCCTTCTTTTTCCTTTTCCCTATTTGTTTCTAACTTCATTGTGTTGTCAGGCCATGGTCAAGTCCTACATTATATATAATTGATGCTTTGATGTTGAAGGAGCTCTGACCACCAAAAGGAAAAAGAAGAGAAAAGGCCCGGAACAAGAAACGGTAAAGGATATCACCAAAGTGGCTGAGGCTGAGAAGGAGGAGCTGGTGCATCATGAACAAAAAATTGTTAAAAAGAACAAAGCCCTCCAAACTAAGACAGCCAATCTGCAGAAGGAGCTTCAGGTAAAGAAGAAGTTGAAAGAGGTTACAGAGCCGAAGGTTATTGAGTTGCTTAGTGAAATGGACAACATAAAAAGCTTGACCATTGGAAACTTCCAGAAGATGGATAAATATCATGATCTAATTATACTGATATTCTTATAAGGCTTTGAGCATGTAAACGAGAAGTTCGCAGCCTCGTTCCCAAACTTGGATCTGTTAGCAATCAAGCCCGGTCATGCCACTGCTGATGAAGGATTAAAAGATCAAGAGCAAAAGGAAGTCAGAAATCAAGTTAAAGTCCTAGAGCAATCCACAGATGTTGAGCAATCCCAAGAGGCCACTGAAGAGATTGATGTTGGTATAGAAAATATCAGTAGTGCTCCGAGAACTACCAATTCTGATAATGCTAACGGTGCTGCTCAAGATCAAGTCATTGCCTGAATATTCCTCCCCTATTTCTGGCCTCTTACTATTCTAAATTTTGATGTCAATCAATGTCATCAAATTTTATATCTGTATAAGACTTGTTACTTAAAACAAAGTTCATATTTTGCTTTTATTGTGATCTTGAGTTATAAATTTATCTCATTGTACATACTTTCTTTATGTGCATAGATTTTTTTTTTCATTCTAATTATTGGCCACATTTGCCTTCTTCATCCTACTCATTCTTCTGATCCTTGCAGAACATTATAGCTGTGGCCCATGGGCCATTTTCACGATGCACAGTCTTGTAGACTCAGTAGTGATTTACTCAGTCGCGTAGATTGAGCAGGAAATCTTTGTCTTTTCTTCGGCGTTGGCCTCATAGGCTCCGCTCGGTCTCGTAGACTGAGCTAGTTCTTTGCTCTGCTTGATCTCATGAATCAAGCAGAAGATCTTATCTTTTACTTAGCATTGGCCTCATGGGCTCAGTTATATCTCACAGAGTGAGTAAGTTCTCTACTCTTCTCGATCTCGTGGATCAATCAGGGAAACTCTACTCAGCGAGACCAAGCAAGAAATCTTTATTCTGCTCTGTCTCGTAGATCGAATAGGAAATCTTTAGGTGATGGCCCTATAGAATTTCTTAATACTGTTTGATCTCATGGATCAAACAGGATCTTTGCTCTGCATAGTCCCGTAGACTGAGCAGATTCTTTTACACCCTTAAAAGTAGAGATTCTTGCAGAGTAGAAAATTTCAATATAGGAACCTGCCAATGCACAATGTTTTATTGATGATTGAATGAAATTACAATTACAAATCCTCTTACACATTGTATTTTCAAAGGTGTTCAGCGTGCCATGGATGAGGTAATTCCTTGCCTCTGAGTGTTTTGAGCCTGTAGGTCCCCTTTCGAGTAGAGCCTAGTACTTTATAGGGCCCTTCTTAATTTGAACCAAGCTTTTATTCTTGAGGGTTTTATGTTCACTGATTGACTTTCTTCGATATCAATTCTCCATGTCTAAACTCCATCGGCTTAGCGTTGGCATTGTGGTTACGTATTCTTTGTTGATAGGAAACCATCTTGATTGTAGCTTATAGCCTCCTTTCTTCAACTAAGTTGATCTTCTCGTTCATTGCTTCATCATTTCCTTACAGAGCAAAGCTTTGTATCCTCGAGCTAGGTAATCCAATTTTGACTAGAATTCCTGTCTCAGCCCTATGTGTAAGAGAAAATGGCGTTTGACCAGTTACCACCCTCTTAGTCGATTTATATGTCTGTAGGATGTTAGGAAGCTCATCTGGCTAAAATCCTTTTTCTTTGTCCAGCTTTGTCTTAATCATTTTGAGGAGTCTTGATCATTTTGAGGAGAGACCAATTAGTAATTTCGACTTATCCGTTTGCTTGAGGGTGCTTAGGCAATGAATAATGATGGCTAATGCATATGTCTTCACATAACCCATTGAACTACTTCCCTTCAAATTGTTTTCCACTATCTGTGATGATCACCCTAGGAATACCGAACTATCAGACTATGTTTTGTCATAAAACCATTCTCATGTTTTGCTCGATTATGGTTGGCAGTGCTTCTACTTCTGCCCATTTGGGGAAGTGATTGATCACCACCACAAAAAATTTCCTTTGTCCTCTTCCTAACGGGAATGCCCAACTCTGTCTATCCCCTACTACGCAAATGGCTAAGGACTTTGGATTGGCGTTAGCTTTTGAGTAGGCTGCCTCAGAATGTTAGAGAATCGCTGGCACTTATCATATTTCTTGACAAACTCCATGGAGCTTTTTTTCATAGTCAGCCAATAGTAACTACCTTATAAGATCTTTTCTGATAGCACTTTGGCTCTTGAATTATTGCCACAAACTCATTTATGGATTTCCCTTAAAGCATAATCAGATTCTTGATCGTTCACACACCTTAGCAATGGTAAGCTATGACCTTTTTTTTTATAAAGGATCCCATCTATTAGTAAATATTTGCTTGATTGATACTGGAACCTTCGTGCTTTGTTTTTCTCAGTCGGTAGGGTTTCATTCTCAAGATAATTTCTGATTGGTTTTATCTACTCAACATCCTTCTTAGTCTAGTTAATTTCTAGGGTCTAGATGCTTAGAGAATCCAAGACTTCAATTGGAACGTTCAAGTTCATTTGCCCCGAGGAAACAATTCTAACCAACCAGTCTGCCTTTTCATTTTAGAGCCTTGGAACACTTTGTAATTGAAATCTTATGAACCTCCTTGCTAAAATTTTTGCCAACTGGTAATAATTGGTCATGTTGTCTCCTTTTGCCTCATAATCTCCTTGTACTTATTCCACCACAAGTTGGAAATCATTGCGAACCTCTATGTCCTCTAAGCCTATTCTCTGAGCCATCCGAAGACCAACGATTAGAGCTTCATACTCAGCTTCTTTGTTGGATGCTGGAGATCTAAAATGCATTCCATATTCCAATTTATGGCAGTTAGGGGAGATAAGAATGATACCTGCACCACTGGAGTTCTAAGTAGAGTAGCCATCAAAGTTTAGCGTCCAAATTTGGTCTATATTGTCAGCTTCGGTTGGGTGTGCAGGATGGGTTGTAAATTCAGTTATGAAGTATGCGCCTACTTGTCCATCAATCGCCATCCTTGATGGATATTGAATATCAAATTGGCTTAGCTCAGTCAACCATTTCAATAATTTACCCAAGGTTTCTGGCTTGTTTAAGACGTTCTTTCGGGGCTGGTCAGTAAGCACCATAATTGAATGAGCTTAGAAATAGGCTTTGAGTCATCGAGTCACTCTTACAAGAGAAAGGGCTAGCTATTCTATCTTAGGATAATGCTCTTTTACCCCCTGAGGGCCTTACTCATTTAATAAACGGGCTGCTGTACCTATTTTTCTCCCGAACGAGCATTGAGCTTACTGCTATTGATGAAACTAAGAGATATAGGTACAACTTTTCCCCAGGATGGTTCGACTGAGCAGAGGAACCAATCCCAGGTTTTATTTTAATTACCAAAAGGCCTTGCCACATTCTTCCGTCCATTCGAAAGCTTTCCTTAGTACTTTGAAAAAGGGGTGATATTTTTCCATGGAATGGGAGATGAACCTATTAAGAGCTACTACATTCCTAGCCAACTTTTGCACCTCCTTTATTATCCGTGGGGGTTATATCCCCGTAGTTGCTCAACCCTTCTTTGGATTGGCTTTGATTCCTCTACTGGAGACTATGAAGCCGAAGAACTTGCTCGATGTAACCCTAAACACACACTGGCTGGGTTAAGTTCATTCCATACTTCAAAGTATCAAAGGTCTCTCGCAATTTGGCAATGTGAGAATCAGCCTTCCTACTCCTGATAAGCATATCATTAACATATGCTTCCATGTTTTATCCGATCTAGCTTTTAAAGATTCTATTCATCAACCATTGATATGTTAGCTAGGTATTCTTGAAACCATAAGACATGACCTTATAATGATGCTCTATGCTCCTGATCATGTTCAGTCATTTTTATTTGGTTGTATCCCAAGAAGGCATCCATAAATGATAGCAACAACTGACCTGCTATATAATCAACCAGTAAATCGATAGCAGGCAGTGGGAAGCTGTTCTTTAGGCATGCTTTATTAAGATCCGTGAAGTCCACAGACATCCTCTATTTACAGTTTGACTCTTTTACCATGACTACATTCGAAAGCCAAGCGGGGTAGTGGACTTCACAGATAAATTTTGCTTTCAACAACTTGTCGATTTCCTGTTTAATCACTTCGTTCCATTCAGGATAGAAAATCTTTCTTTTTTGCTTGATCGACTTGGCCCCAGGAAAGATGTTCAGATGCTGGGCCACCACCTTTGTGTCAATACCTGGCATGTCCTCATGGGACCAGGCAAAAACATTTGCATTGTTTACCAAAAATTCGTTTAGCTTGTCCTTCAAGTTCTTGGAGTTTCTGAGCCTACCTTTATAACTCTGTTGTCTTCTGGATGACCATTCACAACATCCTCCAGTTCATCCATTGACTCTCTTCTTCTGACCTCCTCGTCATCCTTGACCTTTAGACCATCAATGATCATTGTTTCTTTAGTCATGTCTCCATTTAATGATGACACATAGCATTCCCTGGCTACCTTATGATAGCTTTTTGAACATCCCACGCCATTTTTGGTTAGAAATTTGACCCTTAAATGGTATGTGGATGGGATGGCCTTGAATTGGTTGAGGGAGGTTCTCCCTAGAATGGCGTTGTATGCCGATGGGTAATCCATGGCCAAAAAATTTATCATTTTGATGGCCAGATGGGGCTCTTCTATTAGAGTTACTTATAAAGAATGGAGTCAAGTGAACTTATGTGGTCCCCAGTGAAACCAACCAGGAGGGAGGACACTAGTTGCAATTTTTCATTTCCGATCTTCAATTTCTCAAAGGCATTCCAATACAGGATATCTATTGAACTCCCATGTCACGATTGGATCTGTGCACAAGGGTTACGACGTGTGTGGGTCGTAAGTCTTCATTGGGATGTGGTGAGTCCAATACCATCCAAATTATAAAAAGTATATTCTATTTTAAAAATGGCCTTGATAACGGAGAAAAAAAGTCACTTTCTGACACTTTTAAAGTGGGTGTGTCGAGAAACCAATGTCGTAGTTTAAGTTTGAAAATGATTTCATTTATATTTTGAAATTATGATAAAAGGCCCATTTTTAGCGACTCTTGACTAGTTTGTGTAGTTAGAGATAATGGGTCCGGGGGTTCGGCTATGCACGAGAACTGTTACACCTCGATATCTAAGAATATATAGAGTCCCTTTCCATTCTTTTTAGTCTTTATCTCACAATATAATACTCTGGTTTATAATGATCAATGCATACAACTCATAAATGCAAATGATGCATGAAATATGAGGTGGTTAAGCATAGCTCGAGTGTTCAAGTGTCGTGAAATGTCTACCTATATAGCAAGTGATGTGATTTGTATTGGGAAACTATAGTAGACGTAGAAATGGATTTATATAGTCCAAGTGAAAGGATATGTGTGTCCGGAATGAAATATGAACTGAAAAATGGTTTATAAAGACCGAAGTGACCGACCTCAAGCTATGTGTTTAAACTGCCTACGTACCTGATAGAGGGATCAGGTCAAACGTAGTTTAGACCAAAGGAGGTGAGATTTGATGTGAAAAATACAAGAACCTAGCTCTAAGTCTAAGTTGGTGCTTTGTGCAAATGATGGTTTATGAAGATGGTGGAGACTGCACTTAAGCTATCTACTTGAGCTACCTACATACCCTATTCAAGGATCAGGTCAATTGTAGTTTAGACATAAAGTGGCCTTAACTATATGATGATGAGATGTAAACAGGAATGCTGATTTGAGAGTTTAATTTTAAGTCTAAGTTCGCGATTCATGTAGATGATGGTTTGTAGAGATCGTGAAAACCACATTCAAGCTATCTGCTTAAACTACCTACATACCCTACTAAGGGATCAGATCATCATAGCTCAGGAAAAAAGATACTAAAGATATAGGACTTAGATGGTCTATAGAGACCGGAGTAACGGAACTTAAGCTATCTACTTGAGCAGCCTACATACTTGTGACGGGATTAGATCTACATAGCTCTTGGACAAAAGGTGCCTAAAAGTATAGGACTTAGATGGTCTATAGAGACCGGGGTGACCAGACTCAAGCTATCTGCTTGAGGTACCTATGTACCCATGACGGGATCAGGGGATTAAGTCTACATTACTCTACAAAATGTAGAATTTAAGAAGGTGCCTAATGATATAGGACTAAAATTATCTATAGAGACCGGGGTGACCGAACTCAAGCTGTTTGCTTAAGCTACCTATGTACCCATGACGGGATCAGGCTACGTAGCTCTACAAAAGATAGAATGTAAGAAGGTGCCTGAAGATGTAGGACTTAAATGGTCTATAGAGATTGGGGTGGCCAGACTCAAGCTATTTGCTTGAGCTACCAATGTACCCATGACGGGATCAAGTTTATGTGACTCTACAAAAGGTAGAATGTAAGAAGGTTCCTAAAGTTGTACGACCTAAATGGTCTATAGGGACCAGGGTAACCGGACTCAACCTATCTGCTTGAACTGCTTACGTACCCGTGATGGGATCAAGTCTACATAGCTTTACAAAAGGTAAATTGATAGAAGGAGCATAAGCTTCAGATGATGAGATAGTAAATGCCTACTGCCTGATTGTGGAAGATAGAAGTATAAATACCAGGAGTATAAGCTCCATGTGGGTTAAATGAATTTAAATACCAAAAGTATATACTTCATATGGGTAAAGGGAAGACAGTCACTAAGAGTATAAACTCCACATGGGTGATAAGAGTACACACACCAGGATTGTAAAATTCACATGGATGAAGGGAAGACAGTCATTAGTATAAACTCCACATGGGTGACATAAGTACAAAAACTAGGAGTATAAATTCCATGTGGATGAAGGAAAGACAGTCACCTGGAGTATAAACTCAACATGGGTATAGGGAGAACTAACATTAGGAGTATAAACTCCATATGATTGTAAAAGAGAACAGACACTAAGAGTATAAGACTCCACATGGTTCAAGGGAAGACAATCACTAGGAGTATAAACTCCACATAGGTAAGGGAATACATACACCAGGAGTATAAATTCAATATAGGTGTAAAGGAAGACATACCAAGAGTATAAACTCCACATGGGTGATAAGAGTGTATACACCAAGAGTACAAACTCCATATGGGTGTAAGGAGAACAGACTCTAGGAGTATAAACCCCACATGGTGAAGAAAGTAATCAGTTAATGGGGCTAAACTAGGGGAATGGGCTATACTCTGATGAGGATCTCAACTTCTAACGAGGTGCTCAGTGCATGTGAGTGAATATCTATCTTTTGGGGAGGGAGCTTAGCTCAAATCGAGAGCTCAGTTCCTGGTGATGATGATCTAATCAGTGTAAAGGGCCAAAGAGCCTAAGTTGATGTTAGTGATTGTCTACTATTTGGGAAAGGGACTCAGCTTAACTCGAGAGCTCAGCTCTAGTAATGGTAATCTAGTCTATATGAAAGGCCTAGGGGGCTTATGGTGATGAGAGTGATGCAGTTTTATATGATTAAAAGCATCTGAATGATGTCACGACTTAGAACTCATTGGTTAGCCAATCCTAAGTCATTCCCAGTCTTAAGTGAATGCTCTCAATTGATAAGCTTTTGATTTCTAGGTCTGTGTCAATCGCTAGTGGGTGTGTGATTGCATGTTTGAATGTATTATAACAAAATATTATGCATGGTAAGAAATGTCCTAGCATGATGTGAGATGATGGAAACACGGAATAGTATGATAATGACATGACAAAACTTGGTATGGAATCATAACACATGGACGGATATCTTTAGGTGTGAATTCCCATGATTCCTGGACATGCTTTTGTCAATGGCATAGCATAGCAATATGATATGTAAGCATGTTATAAGATGATATTGACATGGCATAACATGGTGGATATGAAAAATGAGCATCGTAACATGGCATGGCATGACTAAGGCATGACATGGTAAACATGGACAGTATGATTGAATGATATTATAGCATAGAAATATGATGTTCTGCATGGTTATATAGGGTGATAAGGCATGGTATTCACACTCAAAATTGTCTCAGGTAATTTCGGTCAATATCATACATTGGGTATAACTTGATCTTGAATTATGATCTGGATTCCTTTCATTGACAAAGAATTATATTTACGCAATTAAAACTATCCTATTCTAATTGTGCAAACAACATTGAATTGAAAGAATAAAATTTCTAGAGAGAGAAGTTATACCGAACTCGAACTCTAGAGCGAAAATCTTAGAATTCTTCCTGAAAGTCCTAGTGGTTTGTGGCTTTAGAGAGGAGAAAAATAGCCAAATGGACAAAGTAGAAGGGATGGCAGAATGGGCTAGAGAGGGCTAACACTTGGAGAAGAGAGGGGGCCAAATGCTTGAGGAAGAAGAGAGGCCATGGAGGGATTAGAAAAAATGAAAGATTTATAGACTTTTTTGGTGCCAAAGTGTTTGAAATGTTTGGAAAGGCAAACAAGTTTGTAAAACTAATTAATGCTTTAAAATTGTAGAACTAGCCCCTAAAATTAGTACTACTTTAGCTATTCCAACTAACTAAGTATCTAGTTTTATCTATTTTAGCTGTCATCTTTTGTTTTTTTTTCATGGTTCATACAAGTTGAAAATGCAAGTGGATCATTAAGTTGGCGAAGGGATATGCAAGTGGTCAAGTTGGCAAGTGGATAATGTAAATTAGGAATATAACTTGGCAAATGGATATGCAAGTGGACAACCGCAAATTAGATAAGAAAGTAAGAGTTCATATTGGACAAGTAAATGCTAGAATCCAAGTTTGACAAGTAAGAGAACTCATGTTGGACAAAAAAGTGTTAGAATCTAAGTTGCCATGCAAGTTGATCAAATTAAGTTGGGTATGGAAGTTGTCAATTGAATATTCAAATTGGATAGGGAATGCAAGTTGGCAATTGAATATTCAAATTGGGTCAGTAAAGTGTTAGAATTCAAGTTCTAATTGAACAAGTAAGTGTTGTAATTCAAATTGAATGGAAGATGAAGCCTTTATCTTGGAAAAGTAAGAAAAGAATTCATGATTGGTTATGTAAGCTTTAGAGATCAAGTTGAACAAGTAATCCAAGTTTGGATGGGAGAAGAAAAATTTAAATTGGACAAGTGGATAAAGAATTCAAAATTGATAAGAAAGTGAAGAACTCATGAGTGGAGAATTTAAGTGAGACAAGCAAGTATACAAGCGACAGGCAAGTGGATTAGGCATATGGCGCCAAAAATACACATGACGGAGAAGAAAGATATAGAATGTTTTTTGTAGAGAAAGTAGGTTAGAAAGAGAAGAGAGTGTTAGCCAAAAATTATATTTTACATTTCTTTTTTTCTCCTTCTTCTTCTTGTTCTTTATTTTCAAAGCATGTTCTGCAATCTTGTAATTTTAGTTAACTACTTTTTATATGAAACTACGTTTTCAAGATTTCTAGTTTCATTGAATTTTCTTTCCATACCATGTCTTACTAAGTTTTCTTACTTGGTTTCAAACAAAGAAAATAATTGAGTTGATGTGTTAGGGACAACATTGTAAAGTTGACAAATCCATAGTCAAAACAGAGTTCTGTAATGTTTAGACTTAGTGTAGGCT
>QLOD02000016.1:14845324-14860308 GCA_003260245.2 Sideroxylon spinosum | reverse complement strand
CCATGAGCTGTGATTATTCATGGATGCCTTTTAGGGTTATAACCAAATAAAAATGGTCGAGCTTCATTAGGAACACATTGCATTCATCACTGATGGAGGACTTTACTACTACAATGTTATGCCGTTCGATTTGAAAAATACAAGGGTAACTTATCAAAAGATAATGAATCAGATGTCCAAGAATCAAATGAGACAAAATATGGAGGTGTATGTTGATGACATGCTTGTTAAAAGAAAAATGGTTAGTTCTCATATTGCTGATTTGCAAGAAACATTCGACACTTTGAGGAAATAAGGGATGAAATTATACCCCATCAACTGTGCATTCAAGGTGGCATCTGGAAAATTTCTTAGATTTCTGGTGTCAAATAGAGGAATTGAGGTCGACCCAGAGAAGGTCCAAACAATTATCGAAATGCAATCATCCTGAATGACAAAAGAAGTCCAAAATTTAGCAGGGAGAGTGGCAGTCTTGAACAGATTTATCACTCAATCCACAGACAAGTTCCATCTTTTATTCAAGGTGCTCAGAAAGGCCTTCAAATAGACAATAAAATGTGAAGAGACCTTTCAGTAATTAAAACAATACCTCAGATCGGTGCTGCTGCTCAGCCGAACCGTCCAAGTGGAAGAACTTTACCTGTATTTGGCAATCTCCTCCATGGCAGTGAGTTCTGTACTTGTTAGGGATGATAATGGGATCGAAAAGCCAGTCTATTATACAAGCAAGACCCTTAGAAGGGTGGAAGAACGCTATCCGAAGATGGAATTATTGGCCCTGGCACTTATGTCAGTGGCTAGATGGCTCAGAGCCTAATTCCAGGCCTACACAGTTGTCGTCCTCACTAACTAACCCTTAAAGAATGTGTTGCATAAACCGGAGACATTTGGTAGGCTGATGAAGTGATCGATTAAGTTGGGTCAATTTGACATTCAATACCAACCAAGGTTGGCAATTAAAGGTCAAGCAACAGCGGATATTATAACTGAAATTACGTTCCTCCCAACAGATTTTACGGGAGCCAGCCTCATGGAGCAATTATGGACACTTAGGGTCAGTGGTTTTTCCACACAAAACTCTAGTGGTGCAGGTCTTGTTCTTATCTTCCTCGAAGGCCACCAGTTCGAACATGCGTTACACTTCAAATTCCCAACCTCGAATAACAAAGCTAAATATGAAGCCTTGATCGTTGGTCTTCGTATGGCTCAGAGAATGGGGGTAGAGGAGATACGAGTTCATAGTGGTTCTCAATTAGTGGTCGACCAAGTATAGGGGGACTATGAAGCAATGGGTGATAACATGATGGAATATTGCCAACTAATTAAAAGTCTGGCAAGAAAGTTCATAACATTCGAATTACAAAGAGTCCTGAGGCAGTAGAATGAAAAGGTAGATAGGTTGGCTAGGATTACTTCCTCTGGAAAAGATAATATTGATGTCCCGATTAAAATATTAAATTCACCGAGCATCTGAAGCCCAGAAATTAATCAAGTACAGGAAGACGCTGAGTAGATCAAGCCTATCAAGTAATACTTAGAAAGCAGAACCCTTCCTAGCAAGAACAATGAAGCAAGGTGATTTTAATAACGAGTAAGCAGATACCTAGTAGCAGATGGGATTTTGTACAAAAGAGGACACAGTTCTCCCTTGTTAAGATGTGTGGGAGAGCAAGAAGCTGATTATATCATAAAGGAGATTCATGAAGGAGTTTTCAGAAATCACTCAGGGAGTAGAGCCTTGGCTAGAAAACTCCTAAGGGCTGGTTACTTTTGGCTGACCATGGAAAAAGACATCCAAGATTTTTTTAAGAAATATGACAAATGTCAACGATTTGCTAACATCTCATGGCAGCCTGCCCAAGAGCTAACATCGATCCCAAGGCCCTAACCATTCGCTCAGTGGAGAATCGA
Source organism: Sideroxylon spinosum (assembly GCA_003260245.2). NCBI lineage: Eukaryota > Viridiplantae > Streptophyta > Magnoliopsida > Ericales > Sapotaceae > Sideroxylon > Sideroxylon spinosum. The sequence continues at coordinate 14,858,397 of QLOD02000016.1, read as the reverse complement.
TATTGTTGGATCTCTTCTATTAGGAAAAGGGTAGAGGAAATTTACGGTAGTGGCAATTGATTACTTCACAAAATGTGCGGAAGAAGAGACCTTGCCAACCTTCACCGAGTATAACATGAAGAAATTTTTGTGGCAGAATATAGTTTGCCGATTAAGTATTCCTAAGGTCGTGATCATAGATAATGGTAAACAGTTTGAGGGAAAGCAGTACAATGAACTATGTGAAAAACTGGGCATCAATCATCATTATTCATCTCCTGAACACCCCTAAGCTAATGGCTAGGTTGAGGTTACTAATTGCTCTCTCTTAAAAATTATCTAGACCAAGCTTGACAAAACCATCTCTGGGCAGACAAGCTTCCAACCATCTTATGGGCTTATTGAAAAATAGAGAGGGTCACAATAGGTCAGACACCATTCTCCCTCATATATGGAATCGAAGCTGTTATTCTTGTTGAAATCGGGCTACCCAGCACAAGAATTTTGGGCTTCAACATAGAAGAAAATGGAGAAAGGATGATCGAAGAGGTTGATTTATTGGAAGAAAATTGACTTCAAACTACAATCAGAATGGCCTATTACAACAGAAGATGTGCCAATATCACAATTCAGTGGCTCAACCTCGTGAATTCCGAACTAGAGATCTAGTACTGAAAAAGGTGAATCAATATACAAGGGATCCTCAAGATGGAAAGCTAGGCCCGAATTGGGAAAGACCGTACGAAGTGTTAAGTTCAACTCGAAAGAGAACTTATTGGCTAAAAACAATAGAAGGTAAAAACCTACCTCACCCTTGGAACACTGAACACTTGAAGAAATATTATGTACAATGAAAGCTGTTATTACATTTATTGGCCAACAAGTGCTTGACATGTGGCATGAACGGGAAACGTCAGGCGGCTAATACACGCATGCCCACTTTTTAACACGACTGTGCCTTAAATATACGCAGTTATGAGAATTGGACAAGTCGTCCATTGGTTGTTTGACAAGACTTTCCCGATCGTATGTAGGATTTGATTTCTTTCAGCCATTTTCAATGACTGAAGGAATTAGGGGCATCTAATAGGGTAACACCCCAATCGAACACATGACCAACTGAACCTGACTGTTTACCTGATCGATCATCATTTTCTGAACCATTTATCGACTGATCATGAGGTTGGTTCCAAATGACCATCACTGTTTAGGGAAATTACACGCATTATTACCAACTTCTTTACCACCTTCTCTAACACCTCTGAAATATTCCGTGATCCATGCCTAAAAATGTGCTGCACCCCTAGTAATGGGTTTGATAACTATTCAAATGAATCATTCTTGGGATTGGTGATACACGTGGCATTGTTTAATTTGAGAAGATATATGATTACGTGGTGCCCACACACACATTTGGCCCATGCAGGCTCAAATCCTCTATATATATTCGTTCACAGGCATTACACAGGTAAGAAACACTTAACACATAAAAAACTCTACCAAAATACTGTAGGTATTAAGCTAACTTTAGTGTCAGAGGTCTTTGGCAGGTACCACACCGGGGTGTAGACAGATCTCCTAGATTTGGATTGAATCATTAGAGCCGTGCAAGTTTATTGAGTTATCACAGTATAATTAACCCCAACATTGACCATTAAATATTATGAAAATTAATTGACCAACATTTTTTTTCAATGTGTCCTATGTCCTAATTATACCTGAGAGAAAGTTTCAAAAAAGAAAAAAGAAAAATTATTGCAGATCAGAGTGGAGGTCTAGAATATAAACTGAATTTGTAACAACAATTTTACTTTCGGCCAAGAAGATAGCATGAGCAAATAAAATATACATTTAACAAAATTTATAATATTAAATTATAAATTTAAAACAAATTATATATTTAACAAAATGGCATGTGTAAATTCTAGAGTAGATTAAGGGATAATTTCTTAGAATTTGAGTCCTATTTCACCTCGATCCTTTGGGATAATTTTATGCCATATCCTTAGTTTGTCTTATCCCTAGTGAGATCCAAAAATCCTCACGAATGAGAAATAGGTCTAGGTTTATACTAGTTTTAAATTTTAGCCCATATTCATGGTTAATTTCCGCATGTTATCATGTCTCAAAAATACATTCTTGTAAGACATAAAACTCTGAAAAAGAAAAAAACATTCATGTAAGACACCAAAAAAAAAACAAAAAAACAAAAAACAAAAACAAAACAAAAACAAAAAAGCATAAAATTCATGCTCTGGACTCATTGGCCACCATTTGATTTTTATTGTTGAGTAAATTATTAAACATTATGAGTCAAAATTTGATTAAGAGTTTTTGTAGGGTATGTTTGTGGTGTGAGATTAAATAAAAAATAAGCATGTTTTGTGAAATGATTACTCTATTAGTTTAATTTATTCAATTAAAACAACTGATCAAAATAAAATTTTAGTACCAAGACAAGATGTGATTTATTCTCTGAAACAAACACAATCATGGTACATCCTACTTGCATTTCATTTGAATTTGTCTTGTGCATGTTGAATTTGCAATGGTATTTTATAATAGAACTTTTTTAATTGATTTTGAAAATTCATCAAAAATTATATTTAAATTTTGAATATTTATTTTTCTTATTTTATTATATTTTGAAAAATTTTCTTATTATTTATTTTGTGTTCAAGTTTGATATTTAGTCAAATTCATCTTTTTTTTAAATTTTTGCATTTTTATGATGTTTTACTTTAATTTTTTTTATTTCAGCCTTATTAGAGTTTTACTAGATTGAGTTTTTTGTACAAGCATATATAATGCCTAAAAGCTATTCAATTGAGTTTATTTTTTTAATTAATAATGTACATAGTTTATTCTAACTCCTATTGTTCTAAAATTGACATTTGATAAACCCTGTCAATAGTTGCCTACTCATTTTGATATTGTTTTTTTTTTTCAAGAAATCAACAGGTTTATGGAATGTGTAAAATCTAAGTTATATTGCCACTATATGCATTAGTTGGTATTAGAGTTTTGTTGATAAACATGAATCTTGCGTTGTGAGAGATGACGTGGTCAATCAATTCCTCTGAATGCCATACATGAATTTGGTAATGTAGTTCGATTAGCATAACAAATTGAAGTGTTTATTGCCTAGCCATCTAGTAACCTAAGATAAGTGTAAAGATCAAACAGCTCCTCTTCAATATAAAGATGAAGGTATCATAAATGGAAATTTTGAAAATCTATGGGGAAGGATAGCTTTAGATGCCGACATCCATTGGTCGATGTATGGGTTGATGATTAACATTCTTGAGTTTTAGGGGCGTCTATAACTCGAAAAGCTTTTGTTCATATAATCGATTACTCCAAATTAAATTATATATTAGATTAAACCACCTGTTTATGGATAAAATACTAATTAAATATAGTTGAAGAGATTATAAATATAATTATCACATCACTAACTGAAGTGATAGAGTGCTATATCGTAGATGATGGTAAAAGTACAACAACTAAAGTATAAGTAATTTACACTATGAACCAAATTATATTGAGGAATGTCATGTGGATCAACAATGCATTTATCCCAATAGAGCTTTGAAACAATGAAGATCACATAATGTTGTGAACATTATCATCTTATAATGATCCATTTTTAAATGAAATTTTTGATGATTCATTGATATTATGCCCTTACAGAAATTTGTAAAGTTTTCATTGATATTTTGGTGAAACATTATATTTCGTGATGGTTAAATCATATATATCCACACTAAAAAATCAACTGAGTATGAAAATTTTGTTAGGATTAAAATAAAGCAGGTAAAGAACACTATAATTAACGTGGTTCGGCATAGCTTACGTCAAGGAAAAAGATAAGAAAATACATCCACCATATTAATATGGGAATATAAAATATCTCTATCTGTGAATTATCTAAACCAGAAGACTCCCTTACACAGCGTGTATCTCTCACCCCACTCTTTGCTTCTTTTGTCTATATATCTATCACCTTACACACACATATATGTAGTAACTTATAAGAGGCCAAATGATGACTCTTGCTCTCTTGACTTTAGTGACAATATATATTGTCGCAGTAAGAATATATTTCCATTTTTGGAAAAAATAGAAAATCCTACAGTGACAACTTTGTATGATTCTATGATAAGATTTTATGTTACTAAATATGCAAATTAGTGATTAGTCGTCACAAAAAGTAATCTTTTTGTGACGACATATGCTTGTCATTGAAAATTAATTTTGTTGTCACATTAGTTTTTAGCAACGGAACTGTAAGCCAACATTCGCTTGTCCCTAAATATTTTCTGTGATGAGTTTTGTTGTCATAAAAAATACTTTTTCTTGTAGTGAGTAATGAGAGAAGTTAAAAATCCTCAAAAAAAACCTATAGATTCTCTGCTGAAAAACCCTACTCTCACACACAAGAAATTAAAATCTGCGACACTTTCGAACTAATAAGTCTTGCCTCCTTCCACTACCAATGGAAACATGCGCAGCCTCATAATATATACACACAAGCATATGGTAACATATATATATTCATTTAATTAAAGGGAAGTGATAATACCAAAGCAACAATTTTTATGCCCGAACTCATTAAATGTTCTTTATATTCTATTGCCAAAATTACCCTCCACTCCGATTTAACCTAAATTTTCTTTTTCTCTTTAATTGCTCTCATTCTTATCTATTTATCTATATGTTTCTATCCCTTACTTTAAAAAAAGACCATCTTTTAAATAAAAAATCCTTTCAAATAAGTCAACTTAATTGATATTGCATTAACAATATACATAATCAAAATCAACTAAACAAAATTGAAACATTCAATTAATAACCCAACAAATAAGAAAATATTTATTATTTAATGTTTACGTATTCTCTACTTAATTTTACTCTTATATTTATAAATTTGTTTAATAAATAAATAATAAATTTAAGTTTGAATATTTTTATAACATTAAATTCTAAAAAATTTACTAGACCCATTCTAAATAATATAGAATTAAACTTAAACTATAAATATATAAATGAATTTTAATGAATCACCAAAGTTATATGTGTATAACCACTCCTATGAATATGTGGAAAGACACTCCTATAAATTTTTTTAATATTATTTAATTTTTTTTTTTTTTTAAGTGTGTATCAAAGGGTAGTCCTATTATATAACCAAACCAAATTTGAAAACTAAATTTAAAAATTGAGTTTAAGTTTAGATTTATTGACAACCTAATAATTATTTATGCAAATAAATTTGAAGAAATAACATCTATCTATAGTTTTTATTCTTCATATTTTATTAAATTATAAGATATGTATAGAAAATATAATATTATTTAAAAATATTTAAAAAAGCAGAAAGTATAATAATAATATTTTTGATAAAAAATTTTAATAATTGTTAGTCTAAATTATTATAATCAAAATTAAAGACAAATCTAGATTTTGAATAATATAAATTTTTTTATAGTTGCATTAAAATTTCAATAACTTATAAAAAAATTTACAATGAAAAGAAATTGTTAAATATATTAGATAAAATTTTACAAATAATATTTTTTATAATTTAAAAATACATTAACAATTTTTTATTTAAAATTAGAATTTTCTTAAATATATAGATTTTGTTTTTGATGAGAGAAAGAGAGAATGATGGGTTTCGGAGAGAGAAAGAGATATTAATGAATAGATAATGATGAAAGAAATTAAAAATGGAGAGAGAATAAAGATTATGTAGGATAAGAGATAAGATAATTTTGTCGATGGGATATAAAAAAACATTTAATGAGTTATGGTATTAAAATTTTTACTCTGACATTATTACTACCTTAATTAAATAAAAATAGCACATGTCACACACATCTTATTTAAATAAGATTTAATATTTTTAAATAAAATACAATTGAGAAAAAATATATAAATCTAAAATAAAATGTCTAAACTTCTTGGTCATTACAATTTCAGCATTTTTTACATATCATATGTGCAAAAATGAATATATAAATCTTTACCTCAAGGATGAATGGAAGGAAAAACAAAATGACTGCAAAACACCGAAAACTTTTAGAATGCTGGAAAACCCCACACGGTCAAACGATTGATTCTAACATCGAATCACACCAACATATTCAACATAACTTTAATTGAAGATTTGGAAAGTCAATTCGATTTTGGTTAAGGCTTGAAAGGCTTAACAGTGTTGGTTTCGTTCCTCGTTGTTGGTGCTCTCCTGACAAACCAATGCCACACACACACAGTGAGGCATATATACATATAATGAACCTTGGAAAGGGAGGGACAGCACCCATTCCTTCCCAAACATCACTAGCCTTGAGATTGAAACGACTCAGTGCGGTGCGCGGTTGACAAAAAGGAGAGACAACTTCAAATAATTGACATCATTTTTTTCTCGTGCGTCCGAACACTGAGAGGCATGCACCCAAGTTTTTCCATTCCCAAATTGGCTATGTGTTGACACCTAGTTCCAAATTTAGTTACTTTGACCTACTAATCCATCATAATATCATCATGAACACAATCAATTCCTCATTATATGACAATCACATCCATAATCATCAATTAATTCAATATAAGAATTTGGATTATTACAACCTAATTTTAGGATAAATTGAATTTTCAAGTACATAATTGTTATAATTAAAATATTAAACACTAAATTAGATTTGATAGGAAACTAAAGGATGCAAATTGTAATATACCCTTTACTCTTTTTTTTTTTTTTTTAATGTAAAAGGATCAATAATATGTGACTTCTAACACAATATATTCATGGACCAAGATTCCCTGCATTCCATATTTTTATGTTTCTCATCTCGTTAAATATTAAAATTAATGGTCATGATATGTTCTTATTATGTAATTAAAAAAATTTAAATATGACCATTTGGAAATTGATGGACACTTGTCGTATCTTGATCTAACATCTATTAACATGGATCAAACTCTAATAATAATATATTTTATTATTTTTCAAAATGAAAATGTTACACGTGTCAGAAATTATCAAAACGCATTACATTATTTTTTTATGAACATTTGTTAAGCAGTTGTAGAATACTTTATTTAAAGTGTTGGCAAGTTGCTGAGATGTATCTTATTTGTTTTTTTATTGGATACTAGCTAGTTGTTTCTTTATTAAATATAATTGACATATATTGGCATTTAGTTAAACCTTTCTTACGTTCTTATTATTTAAAATTGACATAAGAAAATCATGTTCATTTACACTTGTTCTGTCTTTATCAAACATTATTAATAAGTGTTGAACAATTATCGAAATGTATCATATTATTGTATTTTATAAAATAGGCACTCGACCGTAATATTTATTTTCCTTCTAATGAGTATTTGGAATGCAAGTTTCTATTCCATGGCACGGAATGGAGTCACTATCATGCATATTGATTTAAGAAATATTCTCAAACAATTTTTACAGGATGCTCTTTGTCAAATTAACATGAAAACTTTTGGTGAAGTGATCAGTGGTTGACCTCAATATTGATCACCAACAAAGCAGCTGCTTTGATTAAGTTTCTTTACCCTGTGACCAAGAGTGCTTCTCTCTATTTGGCGTCATCACAAATTTAGAAATTTTTGTAAACATATATATGTGTGTATGTATATGCATGCAATAAAAAAAGGGTTGTTATTATGTGTTTGTGAGGTACGAGTAGGTTAAGAAATCAGAAAGAGTGAAAATCATATACTTGTATTTAAAATCAGAAAGCGTGAAAATTATTGAAGATCTGACTGTTATTCTCTTTTGGGCAGTCTCATTCTCTTCTTTTGTATGACAGTACCTACTGCTTAACACAAAGTTGTCACGTTTGTCCCTATTCACTATCAGTGCAGTGAGCTGATAATTGATGGACAAAAGCTTACAAACTGTTCAGCTATGACAATTAGTGGACAAAAAAGCTTGCCTCTCCAACTCAGATAAAAAAATAAAAATAGAAAATACAATGGCAGAGAAATTAACATCCATCTTTTCCTATCTTCACTGTAACCAACTTGCCTACAAACAGACACATTCCCGTGTATATATATAGAAAGAGAGAGGGTTGGGGGTGGGTGGCGCTTTATATGTATTGTGTTTCTTCCTTGAGCATCTTATCTGGGTTGGAAACAGACTGCTGATGATCAGCTTGTCTTCTGCGTGGGTGCTGGGTTTAGAATAGACCCCTCAGACTTCATGCAATGCAATGCATGCCACCACACGGAACTGCCATTCCTTTGTGTCCCATTAAAACCTAGATCTCTAGGTTGATAAGTGGGGGCATTTTTTAACTTTTGCTTGTTATTTTAGAACATTAAAATATATAGACACAAAAATGTACAAGCCTATATAATTGCGATTGATTTATAAAATGTATGAATGTGAATGATTATTTTAAACTTAGCCCATAATGGCATTAAAGTATGCTACTGACTGCTATTGGAATTTCCATTCACTAAATTTTGTTTTTTTGTTTTTTTTTTTGTTTTTGTTTTAACTTATTCATATATATCCTATTATTTTCTCTGAATGCTACCCCATATCATGCTTACAAAGGAATTTTACCTATTAGATGGGTGTGAACATAAATATTAGAGGTGGGAAAAGTTACCCAAGCCCATGAATTCACCCCATTAAACTTAGGTTAAATGAGTTTGAATCCAAATAGAAATCATAGTGGATATAATTGGATGGATAAAACAACACCTACTTAATTAATAGATTTAAATAGGTTGATAATATTACCCATTAAACATCCAATTATTTATTCTCAAATATACACATATGAATAGAAGCTATGCTGTCTAGTCACGCTCAACACGTTGCACTCAAGTATTCTTCGTCTTCACAATCTAACGCCTAAGATCTTTCTTTTTCCTTCTGAATATCAATGGTAGTATTTGAATGGGAAAAAGGTATAAGAAAAGTATAAAAAAAAAAAATTGATATAAAAGTGATATGTAGTTAAATTTGATTTGAAAAAAATTAAAAAATAAATAGTAAAAATTAGTGGGTTTTGATGGAATTTGATAAAAATATATCTTAAGTGTTTTAATAATTTTAAATATAATATAAAAATATAATTCTAATGTAAAATAAATATTACCAATACGAATACAAAATTATTATCCGAAAATATAGTGATTTTAACTTTAAAATTAGTATAACATATTTTAATTTAATTTCAAAAAATTAAATTAATAAAAATTTTGTGAATGAAAAGAAAAAAGAAGGGAAAATATAATTAAATATATTAAAAATATAATAAAATAAACGAGTCATTAATATGTTAGTTTTAAATTTAATTTTAATTTTCTAAATTAATTTTATTTTTTCTATTTATTAAACAAAATTTTAATTAAAACGCTATCTATTGATATATTAGTGATATAACTTGGTATAAAACAATAAATTTTGCAATAACTAGTTATTAAATGGATATAGTTGGATTAAACCTAGTTAATTATAACTCCGTACGACCCAACTCAAATCAATCAAAATCCGCCCGTTTGCCAGCTCGATCTAATAAATATGATGTCAAAATATAGGATATATATGCCAAGTGAAACCAGCGAAACAACCCCCCGTTTATGTATCTCGATCATGAGAGGCTAAATTGAAACTGGACGATTATGAGAGGCTAAATTGAAACTGGGAGTGTCCAGAAAGGTCTAACGCTGCATCGATCCTTTGAGGAAATATACATACGTATATATTTATTTATTGGGGAGAGAGAGAGAGATAGAGAGTTTCTACTTGGGGTTCCTTGGACTAGTGATGATAATTATTTAAATAATAGTGATAGTTTGCTCCAAGCGTAATGGATATAAAACTACTAAAATTTAATTCAACATTCAAATGATTTTTTTTCTATTTTTGGTAAAAACATTCGAATGATGATAAAATTCAAATTATCTAAAACTGTTACATAATGACTTTACAATCATGCTGCAACCTACTAGCCTCATAATCTAAACATTCTTTGATGAGGTGGATTTTCAGAGATTGGTTGAAAAAATTAATGATTCAACATTGATGCTCAGACCTCATCGACCCGGTCAGACCGAGCTTAATAGCTTGGCCGAACCCTCCAGGGGGAGCTCGGACCCCATGGGGAGCTCAGATCAAGTAGGAATAGTTCAAATTAAGTTAGAACGGGACACAAGATACAAAGACATTCCATAAAATAATGGTCCCGTGATCCTTGCAAAAGCGGTCGATTCGCATTTATCCTGAACCAACCCAATGATGGAAGGATTACGAAAAAGCCGATTCTTTCCTTATCCGAATGAGGAAATAACACTACATCAAGGATTCCCTTTTTTAAATATCAGGGGGGATCTTATAAAAGGAACACCTAAGAACCAGAAGAGATAAGAAAATTCTCGATCCTATAATCATTCTGCCAATTTTTGATTACTAACTTGAACGTCGGAGACTCGTCAGTAGACAACACACCAGTGTAACTTGAAGAGTAAGATCGTCTTTTCATTCCCAAATTCTGGAGCGAATCAAAGGTACGAAAAATTCTCCATTATCAATTAGCGCTGTCTGTGGGAACGACAGAGTAGTTTCTACTTTCATGGTCCAAACCAGATCCGGTATATAAACCCACTTGAACTAGTCAAGAATGGAGAACCAAAGAGATGACGGATTCACAACCATGGAGCGACAATTCAGGGTGATGGTTACGACCTTGTAGGCTATTATGGAATGAGTAAACCAACTTGCTCCAGTCCCACCTCCGGCGGCCTCACAACCAGAAGTTCCTAATGGTCAAGATAACGAAGAAATGATCCACACAAACGGGGGTGGAGTCGTAGGAGAAAACGAACAGCACCACATCCAATACGACGATGCCACCGCTGCAGATGATGGAGCACACAGTCGAACTGCCCCTCACCAGGCGATGTTAGGGTCAGAACGGATTAAAGGTGACATGGAGCAGAGACTTAATGCGATGCAAACTCGGATCGACGGAGCAGTGGCTGCGGTAAAAACCCCCAACGTTATGGATGGCATTGTCGACCAAACAGGAACTTCGTTCACACTCGATGTGATAAAATGTCCCTAATCCTCGAAGTTCAAAATGCCCATGGTTGAACCATATACTAGTTCGACCAATCCGCTTAACCACCTTGATGTGTATAATTTAGCGATACATTTACATGTTGTTCCTGATGCGATCAAATGTCGGGTGTTCTCAATCTCTCTAAAGGGTCCCACCCGGGCCTGGTTCAACCGTATCAGGCCAGAGTCAATAAAGGATTTTAAGCAACTGAGCAAGCAATTTGTGTCTCACTTCATAGGGGGACAATGGCAGAGGAAACCCCCATCATACCTACTGACGGTGAGATAAGAGAACGACGAGTTCCTCAGGGACTATATGAATAAGTTTAACAGGGAGAACCTCGATATTGAGGCTGCAGATAAGAAGGTCGCGCTCACAGCTTTTACGAACGGATTCAAGCAACATGGTTCGCCTTCTTTTTGGCCAAGAAACCACCAGCGAGCATGGCCGAACTGATGTCACTAGCACAAAAGCGCATGAATGGCGAGGATGCCAAGAAGGCCAAAAAGGATATGGAGCCAAAAACCTCACGATTAGATAAGAAACGGAAGAACAACCCCTCAGAGAATAGAAGGCCCAAGACACCCCCGAACTTTTGAATACAGAGACAGATCGAGAGATCAGTGAAGCCTTTTTCTGAAACCCACAGGGGAGTTTTCCTTCCTGAATTCGTAGATGGAACAAGTGCTCCATGCCACCAAAAGTGATCCCGATTTCAAGTGGCCAAGGGAGTTGAGGGCCCCATTGGGGTTGAGAAATAGATCCAAATACTGCTTATACCACCGAGACCATGAGCACGACCCAAAAGATTATTTCGATCTAAAGAGAATGATTGAGAAATTCATCCGGAAAGGAAAATACCATGGGTTCATTGCTAGACAACAAAAGAATGACACCAGGGACAGAGGAAGCTCGACACGGAGAACCTTACCTAAGAGGAGCCGGAAAAGAGATAAGGTAATCCCCAGCCATTAGGGGAAATCAAAGTTATCTCTAGAGGATTCGCAGGAGGGAGGAATCCTCCTTAACCAGGAAGAGATATTTGAAGGAAAGTAAAAAAGACCGAGAGGTGGCGGTCATGGAATAACCAGACAAAAGGGCAAGGATGGATCTTGCCCCAATCAGGCCTTAGAGCTAAACCATCCCCATAATGATCTTTTGGTTATCTCAGTAGTAATAGCCAACTTCCAAACATACAAGATCTTAATTGACAGCGGAAGCTCAGCCGATCTTCTCTATTGGAAGGCTTTTGAAAAAATGAACATTGAAAAAGAAAAGCTAAGCCCCATCACCTTACCCCTGGTTAGGTTCACAGGAGACTGAGTAGTTCTGATTGGATCCATCACCTTCCCGGTGACCATGGGAGCTCACCTAAGGCAAACAACCAGGATGGTCAATTTCCTGGTGGTAGATTGCCCCTTGGCTTACAACATAATTTTAGGTCAGGGATCCCTAAACCAGTTTAGAGTAGTAATTTTGACACATCACCTCTTGCTAAAATTCCCATTCGAAAATGGCATAGGAATAGTCAAAGGAAATCAGAAGGCAGTAAAAGAATGCTACGTCTCGTCCCTCAAGGAGGCCAACCGAAAGGCGTTACTTGTAAAGAAGTTAGAAGTGAGGGATGAGTAAGAGATCAGGAGAGGAGAACCGGGCGATGAACTAAAAAAAGTCGTAATAAGAGAACTCGAGCTCAGAAGGATGGTTAAGATCGAGACATCGGCCATTGATTCACAGAAGGAATAGCTCAGGCAGTTCTCGAGGATGAATTCTGATGTGTTTGCCTGGTCCCATGAAGATACGCAGGGCATCGATCCCACGATGGCGACACACCATCTCAATATCCTTCCCGGCTTTCGACCAGTCAAGTTGAAGAGAAGGATGTTCACCCCAGAATGTAATGATGCCGTGGCCGCGGAGGTGGAAAAGCTATTCAAAGCCAAATTTATCGGTGAGGTAAATTACCCTTCATGGCTATCAAACGTA
>QLOD02000016.1:14774908-14786703 GCA_003260245.2 Sideroxylon spinosum | reverse complement strand
ATATATATATATATGATGGTGGGTGATTGCAATTGGCTTTTCAGCATTCTGTTTCATCTTAGTTGTTTTTTCTTTTTTCTACTGATTTTTCAGGCCAACGAGGAGGAGAAAGAACGTTTGAAAATAAAGATTGAAACAGCGATTGCAGCTCTTCATGATCTAGACAGTCCCATGAGTATGTAAGGCATGAAGAATGTTGATCTAAACGTGATTTGTATCAACAACTTACCGTGTTTTGATTGTGGATTTCTTAGTAAAAATAAAAATGGTAAACAGATATTCTAGTATTACGTTTTTCTGGGTTCCTTGTAACGGTAAATGATGCAGAAAAATGATAGAATTTGATAATTGAAAAGATTTAAAAAAAAATTATTGAGCAATACTTATATTATATATTTTCAAATCCAATCAAATTAAAAATTGCAGTTAAAATTTTATATTTAATTGATTAAACACCACCCTCGGGGGGGGGGGGGTTGCATTTTCTTATTCCCTACCCAAGCACTTGATTTAGTGCTAAGTTCAACCCTAGAGAAGATGGAGTTATTGGTTTAGTACACTACGACAATATCATACTAAGAAATTTATAAAGGTCACGATTTAAAAAAAAAAGTGATAAAGATTTGTAAGTTAAACTTTATATCTCAATCTAATTAAAAAACTGAGATAAAAAACTATTTTTAATAATTTTTATCTCATTTTTGTTAAAACCATAATTGTATTTAAAACGAGATAAAAGATCATTAAAAACAATCTCTAGAAAAAACCGAGATAAAAGATCAATAAAAACTATCTTTTAAAAAATCGAGATAAAAAATCAATGGAAACATCTCTAGAAAAAAAGCGAAATAAAAGAGTGAGATAATCATATCCAAAAAAGCGAGATGAAATAATGAGAGACAATATTATTATTTCTTTTTTTATATTTTTGTCAAATAATTTTGTTTATTACTGTATATGATTTAGATTAGATTTTATAAATTTTATTGTAACATTTATCTATTAATTTTAAATAATTTAATATGCTATAAAACCTACTATCATATATCAATAAAAGAAATATTTTTAGATTATTGCTAAAACTAAATTTGCCGAATCAAGTTTAAACAACGCCAAATGTATAATTATTATTTTTTTAGTAAAAATATGGGAGCAACTTTCATAGTTTGTATGATTTAAAACAGGTCAATATTAAATATTTAATATCTAATAAATGTTTAGTGTATCGCTGATATTAATTATATTAAAAGTGATAGTATTTTATATTTTGTTTGAAGTTATTAAAATTTGGAAATGAAAATAATAAAAAAATTAATTTTTTGTCTTTTTAGAATTAATTTTCAAATATAATCATTGAAAGTATTTTTTGCATTACAAATCAAATTCTTAAAATAGTTTTCAAAAATTTTATTTTGAACAATAATTTTTTGAAACTAAAACTAAACACAGCCTAATTACTTCTAAAAATATAATACGGAATGAAGAAAAATATATTATAAACGGTGAGTCATAATTAATATGTGCTATACATAAGGATTAAAGCAAATTAAGAAAAAGATTAAGAGTATTTTTAATTAAATATGATAGATAGTCATAAATTATTTATTAAGTATTCGTATGATTCTACATATTGGTTATGATTTCAAACTATTACAAAAAGTTAAAATAATTGCATAAAAGAAAATTTTTTATCATTTTTCCTAACCAATTGATTGGAAAAAGTGTAACTTTTAGCTACTAATTAATTAGTAAAAGTGATAATAAATTATTGTAAAAAGCTTAAGATATTTAAATTAAAATAATATAATTTTACTATTTTTTGTAACCCCAAAAGTGATAAAAATTTGTTTATATATATTAATGTATAAAATATATATATAAATGTTAGCATAGGCTAGCGGTCAAGCACACGAACTTCCAAAAGAGTAGTACGAGTTTGATTCTCAACAATAACAAAAAAAGATCAAATATATAAGATTCTCAAAATGACAAAGCGCCACACTATGTCATGATGGCATGATAGTAGGTTGTCATGTAAATTTTTATTATTTTTAAAATTAATAATTTTTTTTAGCGTGGTTATTTGTCTTATTTAATCACGGTTTTTCAAAAAAAAGTGAGATCAAAATCTATAAAATATCACGTGAGATTTCTTTTCATCTTAGTTTTTACATAAAATATTATTTTTTAATGTATGATTATTGTAAGATTTTAATCACGATTATAAACTATGATCGAAAATAAGCAACTTACAAACACACCTGAATCAATCACACTTTTATAACCGAGATGAAAAGTAAAACATCACGCCTAAAAACTGTGATTTTTTTTGTAGTAGTGGTAATTATTACTTCCGCGGCAAACCAATATATTATTACTAGTAATTTTTTCTGCATACAAAATTAAAAAAAAAAAAAAAAGGTAGAAACACAACAAATTAGAATATATTAATCCTCTCTTATAACTCAATTTATATACTTGTGATTGCATCATGTGTTTGGGTCATAATGTAGCTCAGAAATTTAACGCATAAAATAATTGAATTAAAATTTGTATGTTTGGACACTTAGTTAGGGTGTCAAGTTATGTATATATATTTATGTATACCAAATGTATATAGATCTAGTACCCATAACATGGAGGTATATCATGAGAAAAAAAAAAAAAAAACAAAATTTAACTTGGAATAAGCCATGTTGGCTAGCTGGCTCACCCTAACGAACTGTCAACAAGCAAGGCAGGAAGTTTTGTATTTTTTGCTTCAAAGATTTAGAAACAAAGAAAATCACTTGATGATTTGTCTCAGCAAACTTCAGAATTTTCAAATTTTATAGGGTAAATCAGTGCAAGACCCAATATTTTATTTTAGCTATTTATTGAGATTTTAGGTTAATTAAATATTTAAACTTAAGGATTAGTCCAAATTTTTGAATTTATTTTGTTTTTACTAAGCTGTATTTGGCTTCGACTTGCATTTGAGTTGAAGAACTGGGCCAAAGGCCCGATTCCTTTCCTTTTCTTCATTTTCTACTAGTTTTCTTTCCTTCCTTATTATTCTTTTTTTCTCCTTTAGCTAAGCACATAGGAGAGAAACAGAGAGTAAAGAGGAGAAAACTCAAATTGATTACTTTTATGAATTCCTTTCCTTGAGTTGGTCGTTATCTATTAATTTGATTCGAAAAGGAACATTTGGACTGTGGTATGTTTTGTGATGGCCAATTTATATGACTAGCCCAATGTGATTACTCTGGGTGCAGTTGGAGCTCAATTTATTCCAAAAATCATTACAAATCTCTACAAGAATTTTTTCATCTTGAACTACTTAAATTTTTATAAAATCTCTACAAATATCTATATCTCAACAAATTTCATAAAATCTTCCCAAAATTTTAAAAACCTGGGACGTAGAACATCAAAAAACATCTGCCAGAATTCATTCGAAAAGATTTTTATTATTTATCTCTATTTTTGTGATTTGTTTATTATACTCTAAACGTAAAAAAAAGGTCACCCCAATCATATTTTATCTCAACTTTTATAACTCCAAATAGTCTCTCCATTTATTTACTTTTGGCTATATATTATGGAGTGTGTCATGATTTTATAAATGGCTAATTACATTGACACCCTTCAATTATATCTGATTTTTGGTCCTTCATCTATTAACTCTAATAATTTGACCCTCTCACCAATTTAAAAGACGTTTCTTATAGAAACCGTTAAAAAGATTGGATGGAATTAATAATACAACTTTAATAAGACTAAAATAACCTTAAAAACAAAAAAAAAATTAATAAATAAATAAAACAAATATATACATATCAACGGAAGAGAAAGAACAATTCAATGTTACCCAAAAAAGAACAAAAAAATCGAAAAAACTTGAGTTCAAAATTGATAAGGTAACTTTTGTTTTCCAAAGGACGTCCAACCATCCTAGAAAAAGAACGGTAATAATACCTTGAAACAATACCACAAACCTAACAATATATGACTACACAATAACAAAGAATAGAAGTCATTACAGGGATACTATCCCTACAAAGAATCCTCATATATAAATATGAATTCTTTTAATAAGAATGAATTCTATGAAATTTAAAAGTAGCCTTAAAGAATTATCTGAATTTATTCTCCACTATCATCGGGGCTGGGGGGACTAACTCTAAAATGCCCTTTGTTTGCAAAATGCCCTTTACTTTGCAGCATTTCACCTAATACACAACCTAGAACCTTGAACACCCAGTTCTTATTTAGCACAAAGAACTCATCCATCCCAGAAGCATCAAGTACATCAAAGTGAAATCAAATTTGGAAAACAGTAGCAATCAGCAGCACCAGCAACTACTAGTTCCAATTGCTAGCAGAATATGAAAAAAAAATAGTAGATGAAGAAGAGTATAAATTACGCTTATTTTAACTTTAAATTCTAAGCTAATCTAATCAATTATACTTTCTTCTATTTTTTCATTCTTTTCTAAGCGATATTTAACTCTTTGTTCTTGTCGTGCTCTTCTCCGGTATGTATGTATTTTATTTGTTTATTTATTTTTTGTATTTAGGGTATTTTAGTCTTAATAAAATTGTATTATTGTTTCCATCCTAATTTTTTTAATAGTTTCATACAGAACCCTTTTTAAATAGGAGAGAATAAATATATTAGAGTTATAGATAAATGGAATAACTTCAAAATCAGGTATGAAAAGGAGGTTAGCAACTTTAAGCAACCGTCATGCATCCTTAATCATGAGGTGGCAAACCTATGTGAAAAGCTTTACTTTGTCTCGACCTTTTTATTGTTTACGCTGCAATGCACCATCCAAGTATGGTGCTCACCAAAAGAATCAATTTTTAGCCAACAGTTAGGCTGGCCACATTTACTTTGGTTGTTCCTTTGCTCATGTATAAATTGAGAGAACTAGAGAATGAGAAATGTGCTGAGAAGAAAATAGAGAAAGACAATTATCTTTGTCATAGATTAAAGTGTAGAGGTGTGAGAGAAAGATTAAGTGTTTGCCTTGTAGGATGTAATCTATTTTGAGTATTTTTTGTCTTAATTTTGGTGGTAAAATTTTTCATATCTCTTTCATTTGTATTCTCCTTTTATAATAGTAAAATAAATCTCCAGTCTTCCTTTGTGGATGTAGGCATTATGTTCAATAACATATTTCATTATGCCTTTATATGTTGAAATTATTCTTCGATTCTTGCACATAATTATTTTTCTTACTTTATTACCATATTGATTCTCAATTATAGAATTCGTCAAAACAAACTGGTATCAGAGCTAAGCTAATAAGAGCTACTATATATGAAGTTGTGAAACCTGATGGGAAGAATAGCTTCAATTTATGGCGCATAAAAATGCATTCTTTGTTAACATAACAGGGAATGCACAAAGCCTTAGATGAAAATGGAAAACTCCGAATAACAATGTTAGAAGAAAACAAGTTGGACTTCAATGTTAAAGCATTAAGTCTAATTTAGTTGAACTTAACCAACAAGGTATAACAAGAAGTTGCAAATAAGACAACCACCGCAAAAGTATGGCTCAAATTGGAAAATTTGGATATAACGAACTCTATCACAAACAGGTTGTACCTCAAATATCTTTACACCTTGTGCATGAAAGAAGGTACACTTATTCAACACCATCTTAATAAGTTCTATAAAATTCATAGTGATCTGAAAAATATAGATCTTAAAATTAAAGATGACAACTATAGAAAAAGTACAGCTCAAATTGGTAAATTTGTATATAACAAAGTCTATCGCAAATAGGTTATACCTTCAACACCATCTTAATGAGTTCAATAAAATTTATATTGATTTGAACTTATTATAATATGTTACTATCTTCATTTTATAAGCATTTTGTTACAATAATGCTTTGTGAGAAGGATACAATTTCTATGAAGGATGTTAAAGCATTCTTGTTATCAGAAGAACTGAGAGCAAAAATGGCAAAAGTTGAAGGCAAAATTAAAGCTAAGAGTATGACAGTCAAAGGAAGAACATTAGTCAGAAGTGACCCCAGCAGTAACAACAAAGGTTGATCTAGATCAAAATTCAGATTAATTGTGAATATTGTAAAAGGACAGGGCATTATAAGAAAGACTGCCTAAGACTCAAACAAAAGGTGGATAAGAAAGTTGGTACTGTTGCTAAAGAAAATTTAGAGAGTAACGAAACTGTTTTATTGGTGGCGACTATTCATGGATCCTCATATGATGAGTGAATTTTGATTCCGATTTGTTCCTACCATATGTCCTTATCTGGATTATCATGAAATATCAGTAAGTGAATGGCGACATAGTTTTTGTGAGGACTAATGCACCCTATAAAACTGTAGGTGTTTGAACAATTCGAATCAAAATGCTCAGTGGTATTATCAAAACTTTGATAGATGGCCAACATGTGCCAGATCTGAAAAACAAATCTTATCTTCATCAGTACTCTCAACTCGAGTGGCTATAAGTATAAAGCTAAAAGGGGAGTTATAGTAGTAACAAAAGGAGCTTTGGTGGTCATTAAAGGAGAGTTGACTGAAACCTCTATGAAATTAAGGTAATACAATTTTTAGAGATGTAGTTTTCTCATCATCAGTAAATTAAGACTACAACACTAATAACATATGCATTCGGAGCATATGAGTGAAAAGGGCACGATAATATTAAGCAAGGCAGGCTTGCTATGTGTTCAAAGAACTAGAAAGCTAGACTTTTGTGAGCATTGCAACATAGAGTCAAGTTCAATAAATTCCTTTATAGAAATAAAGGTACACTAAACTATATCCATTCTAACCTGTTAGGTCCTCCCTAGATTTCATCAAATGGTATATCAAAATATTTTATGACCTTTGTTGATGACTACTCATGAAATGTATAGATTTTTTTTTTTAAAGCACAAAGATAAAGCGTTGCTCATGTTTAAACAGTGAAAGGTCATGATTGAGAAACAGAAAAAGAAACAAATTAAGCATCTTACGATTGACAATAGTCTTGAGTCCCATTCAAGAGACTTTGATAAGTTCTACGATAATGAAGGGACTGTAAGACACCATATAATCAGAAAACACCCCAATAGAATGATGTAGCAAAATGCATAAACATAACACTTTTGGAGATAGCTTATTGTTTCCTTTCCAATGCTAGCTAGTTTAGGAAAATATTTTTTGCTAAAGTAGTTTCCACATCTTGTAACCTGGTGAATTGATCTCCATTAACTTTCATCAAGTGTAAGATCCTAAAGAGGTGTGGTCAGGTAATCTTACTGACTATTCCAATTTTAGTAATTTTTAGTTGCTCAACCTATGCACATGTTATTAAATGAAAGCTCAAGCCATGAGCCAAGTAGTTTATTTTTCTGAGATATAGATCTAAGGAGAAAAAATACAAATTATGGTGTCCTGATTCTGAGATACCCCAGTTTATTATCAGCAAAATGTTACCGTTAATGAATTAGTCATGTTGTATCCAAGAAAGGAATGTGTTGATAAAGATTAAAACCTTGATGTTAGAGAAAAAGTGGAATTTGAAAGTGGACCTTCTAGAAAAAGTATTATCCCAATGAGCCAATTAAACAGGATGAGCAACATACAGTAGTAGATGATGCACTGCCTGAGTAACAATACAATATTGCTATTGGTAGACATAAGAGAATCATTAGACCTCGATTGATTTTATCTTTTATGCTTTGACTATCCCAGGAACAATTGAGTTTCAAGAATATGTAACATATCATGAAGCTGTCACAAATAAAGAGTCAACATAATGGTTGTTGTTATGAATGAAGAAATTAAGTCTATTTGAAAGAATTAGACATGGGAGCTAATGAAACTACTTAAGGGCAAAAGGATTATCGGGTGAAAATTGGTCTTAAAAGAAAAAAAAAAGAAAAAAAAATCCAAGGAACGAAAGATATAAAGTACGAGGCATGCTTGGTAGCAAAGGATAGTAAAAAGGAAGGTGTTAACTTAAATGAAGTTTTTTTACCAATTATAAAACATATCTCTTTTAGGGGTATCACTTCTTATGGTTTCATGTTTGATTTAGAGGTTGAACTATTTGAAGTTAGCATAGTTTTCTTACAAGTGCGAGTTTCAAGAATAGATTCACATGTATCAACCAAAAGGGTTTGTTGTTCAAGGAAAGGAGAACCATATCTACTTATAAATAAATCTTTATATGGCCTTAAGTAATCACATAGATAATGATACAAATGGTTTGACACATTTATGATGGAGCGTCGCTCCTCAAAGAATAAGCATAATAGTTATGTCTACTTCAGAATGCTCGGAGATGGTTCCTTTATATATTTGTTATTGTATGTTGATAATATACTCAATGTTACAAAGGACATTTCCAAGATATTCAGGTTAAAGGCCCAACTTAGTGATGGTTTGAAATGAAAGATTTAGGTCCAACAAAGAAGGTTTTTGGGTATGGAAATTAATAGGTATAGAAAAGTGAAAAAATTGTACTTATCATAGAAAAAGGATATTGAGAAAATACTTGTTCATTATGGTATGCAAACTCTAGGCTTGTGAGTAGTCTACTTGCTACTCCTTTTAAGTTTTCAGTAGTCATATCACCTCAATCTGAATAAGAAGAAGAAGAGATAGACATATCTCATGTGTCATTTGTTAATATAGTTGGAAGCCACATGTGTGCTATGGTATGTAATTGTCCAAATATTTCACATGCCATCACTATTGTAAGCAAATATATGGTCAATCTTGGTAAGGCTAACTAGCAAGCCGTGAAATGGATATTTCGATACTTGAGAGACACTATAGATGTTGCTTTACTATTTGATAATAGTGGTGCAAGTAGTACTTGTATTAAGTTCTTAGATTCAGTTATGCTGTTGATCTTAATAATCCTCACTCTCTCAAGTTTTACCATTATTAAAAAGCATTATTACAAACTACAGTTGCTTTGTCCACTACAGAGGCAGATTATATCGCAGTGATTGAAGCAATGAAAGAAGCTGTTTAGTTAAAAGGCTTGCTTGGCCAATTATGTTTGGAACAGGATCTAACTATAGTATATTATGATAGCCAAAGTGCCAAACCTTTGAGCAAAAATCAAATGGATTATGAGAGGACCAAGCACATTGGCATCAGATATAACTTTGTTCTAGAAATTATATCTCAATGAAATATTGGAATTTCAAAAAATTGGTAGGGTGAATTATCTAGATAATATGTTGACTAAGCCAATAATGTTCAAAAGTTCAAACATTACTTAAATATGATTGGTAATTATTGTATTCAAAAAAACCCTCCATGGCATATGGAGAAGAGAAGAGATGATCATGACCGCCATGCATAGGCTTTAGGGGGTGGGGAGGATCATGAGGTGGCAAATCCATGTGAAAAGCTTGAATTTCTTAACTTTCTACTCTCTTAAGCTACAATGCACCAATCAAGTGCAATGCTCACCAAAAGGATCTTTTCTAGCTAACAGTTGGGCTAGCTACATTTAGCTTGGTTGTTCCTTTACTCATGTATAAATTAAAGGATTGAAGAATGAGAAAATGTGCAGAGAACAAACAGATAAAAACAATTTGTGCTATCTAATAGATTAAAGTGTGGAGAGGTGTGAGAGAAAGATTGTGTTTGTCTTGGAAAGTAAGATCAATTTCAGGTACTTTTGGTCTTAATTTCAAAAATGAAATATTTTCATGTCTTTCTCATTTCGTATTCTCTATTTGTGTTAGTAAAAAATTTCTCCTGTCTTCACCAATCGAAATAGGCATTATGTCAAATCACATAATTCATTTCTCTTTTTTTGTTGTAATTCTTCTTCAATTTTTTACCCATAATTATTTTCTAGGATAATTGTCTTTTTACCGCTTATACTTAAAGTGAAAATCAATTACAGCCCTTAAATTTTAAAAACCTATCTTTATATCTCTTGTACTTTGGGTTAAAGTAAGGTTATAAACGGCATTAAATTTTTAAGTCAAAAGACAAAAAATAGCCATTAAAAACTAGATAGAATCAAAAAGTGTAAGTGTAGATAATATAAAGTATAGGGGTATAAATGTAATTTTCAAACTTACTTAAAGTAAAAAATGTCATGTTTGACATAGTTTTTAACATTTTCACTTTAATTCAAAGTATAAGAGATGTAAATGTAGGACTTGACAGTTATTATATTTGGTAGACTTGATATATCTACTCTATATAGTAAATGAGAATCGGCCTTAAGGTTTCAATGGCCAATTTTAGGCCATTTTTTTCAAGTATGCCCTTTTATTTTTGCCTAATTATTATGTTATCTTTTTGTCTTTTTTTTTTTTTTTTTTTTTCCAGATTGCATTGTTCTCTTTCAACTTGTACTTCCACAAGAACACTGGAAGGTGGAATAATCTTTTTTTGTTGTCATTTTTTTTTAGAAGTAATGACAAAGGTTATTTGGTACTTTTTTTTTTTTTTGACCTTCTTCATCTTCAAGATTTATTATAGTTTTATCCTTTCACGTGTTTTTTTTAAAATTTTTTAAAAGTTACATTTGTTGTTTGGAATTATGACTTTTTTCTATTTCTATTTTATATTCTATATAATAAGGTCTAATGCCGTAATAACCCAATATTTTAAATTTTAAATTATATTATAATATATATTATTTTACAAAAAAATTCAAAATTTAGCCGAAGCCACCTGGATCCTTCCCTTGCTTTTGTTTTTACTTGGCCACTACGTAAGTTGTTATATATATAATAATAATGATAAGTTTTGCTGTGGCCTTATAGGTTTGCTTGCCCACCAAGTTTGGGTGTATAGAGTATATATAGGTGAAGTTTGGCCGGAGAGAAAACCCGTAAAGGGAAAGAAGCAAGAGAAAAGAGAGAAGGAAGCGATAGAAAAGGGAGAAGAGATAGAGAAAGTGAGGGTTTAAGTTCGAGGATAGCGGAGTTTTGGTATTTTTGAGGTCATAATCATCATGTCAGCGTCGAATTATGGTAATTCAATTTGAGTTGGGAGATACGATAGAGGGAAATTTTAAACTTTGGGGTTTTCTCATATTTTCTTCATCAGTTTCTCGGATCTGAGGTAGCAAATTGGTGTATTACTTATACTTCTTATAATGTTTTCTTTAGTAGAAAATGACCATGGGAATAATTTCGGCAAGTCTTAAAAGCAAAATTTTACATTTTTAAACCGAACCTATTTTTTCTTCAAAGGAGAAAATAAAAAATAAAGAAATTATAGGCTAGTGCCTATTTTTTCCTCGACACCTACAATGCCCCTGGTTTGTCCAACTTTATTCTTTTTTTGTTCTAAATTATTGTAAAATAATAATCTATATTTACAATATTTAATGGAGGTATAAAATGTGGGTTAAATTGTATATAGTATTAAATTAGTATAAGCTTCATAACTAGATTTTGAAAGTACTAAAATTGTGATTAGATTTCTAAAAACTACTATTCAATGCTGGAATATGCTAAGATATGTTAAAAATAAGATGGACATTTGTTCATTACGAAATAGCTAACAATTAGAAATGAACGGATTGTAATAATAATGGAGACATGAAATTGTAAAAGCTAACACACTCACAAACATGATTCTTATTTTTAACAGAAGAAATGTAAAACCTAAGAAAATGTTGATTTTTAGGGAAAGTGATAAATAAGGAGAGTCATAAGATATCCTTTGTTAAAAGAACTTAAACCTGTATAGGGTTGAGTAATCGTGCCCATAGACTGGTAATCCACAACGACGACGAAAATGATAAGGCTCATCGTGACCCATAGACTTAAATCCCTAAACGATGACGGAA
>QLOD02000016.1:14755925-14774808 GCA_003260245.2 Sideroxylon spinosum | reverse complement strand
CTGTTTCGGTATATGAGGTTTTTGTGGTACTGTTTTCAAATACATAAGAAAGAGTACCGGTACTGTTTGAAACAGTATCGATAAAACAGTACCGGTACTCTTTCTTATATATTTGAAAACAGTACCACAAAAATCTCATATACCGAAACAGTACCGATAAAACAGTACCACAAAAACAGTGCCACAAAAACAGTGCCACAAAGACCTCATATACCGAAACAGTACCGGTAAAACAGTACCGGTACTCTTTCAAAATAGTACCACAAAAACAGTACCACAAAGACCTCATATACCAAAAGAGTACCGGTACTGTTTTGGTATAAACAATACTGGTACTCTTTCTCATATATCAAAACAGACAAAGTCCTCATATACAAAAACAATACCACAAAAACCTCATCTACTAAAACAGTACCGATACTGTCTTTGTTTGTTTTAGTATATAAGGTCTTTGTGGTACTGTTTTGAAACAGTACCGGTACTCTTTCTCATATATTTCAAAACAGTACCACAAAATCTCATATACCAAATTAAAGAAGAAGGACTTGCGACGTGAAATGAAGAAGAAGAAAAGGGCCTGAAGTTTGAAATAAAGAAAAAGAAGAAGGGTTGTATGGGGTCCAAGCTTAAAAACCGAAAATAGAGAAGGAAATGAGAGCTGGTAAAGAACAGTCCAACCGGTGAGCTTCGCCGGCGAGTGTGTGAGTTGGAAGGGAGACTTCGAGAGCTTACCCAAATACTGCAGCTTGAAACGAAGAAGAAGAGGGAGGACCTGTGACGAAACATGAAGAAGAAGAAGGAGAAGGACATCCTGTTGAAATGAAGAAGAAGAATAGGAGAAGATGGGCTGGAGAGGGTTCAAGCGTAAAAAACCAGAAAATGGAGAAAAAGAGATGGGCTGGTAAAAAAACGCGATTTTTGCTCACTAACATACTTTGCCAAATATTTTAAAATTAACAGTATTCCGACAAAATGTGAAGAATACCTCCGTAGAACAAAAAAAAAAAAAAAAAAGTCCTGAATTGGCCTGTCGGAACTTGTATGTATGACACTGACATTTTTATTGGGGTGAAAATTTATATATGTTACTGTATTATTGTTATAAATATCCAATAAGTAACATTTGGGAAGTGTTTATTTTAGCTTACTCCATGCTTGTTATTATATTATTATTATATAATATACATTTTACCGAGGTTGTTTGATAAGCATAGTCATCATTTCGTGTGACTTTGACGTTTGATTAGAAATTTGTTATTCATTTATTTACAATGACAATTAGATTTTTTTTTTTTAAGCTTAGTTTGTGAAGTTTAAACTTCTGACTACTACTTAACATTTTATTGTTTTTTTCAAACTAATCAAATTTATTCTTTCATATTTTAAATTTTTTCAAATTATGAAATATAAAAATATCAAATTAACTAAAAATTAAAAAGTTCATTATTAAAATTAAATAATTTTTCTTTCCCCAGACCCAAAAAAAAAATTTACTTTTTTTATTCTTGAAACAAAGTCTTAGGGTACGTTTGGAACATAATTTTTTGATTAAAAACTCTGAAAACCTTTGAAATTCTCTGTTACACTTTTACAATTTCTTTCCCTCCCAAATTCAAAAAAAAAGTGATATATCTACCAAAAAAATAACATAACTATAATTCCGTTAATCGAATGGGAAATTTTTTTTGGGAATGTCATCACGAGATCGTGCGCTACAAAATGACATCCACTTTGTTCCTTTTTTTTTTTTTTGAGTTTTTGAAAACCGTCCCGACGGAATGGCCACTTTACCTATTTTTTTTCAGTTTCTGCATACCATCCCGACGGATTTTCAAACCGTTCCGATGGATTTTCACTGTCGAAAACCGTCTTGACAGATTTTTAAAACCGTTCGACGGATTTAGCCATACCTTCGTAAAATCTTCAGACTAGCCGTCCCGAAGCGCAAAAAAATCATCAGAACGGATTCGGCATTATTGATCTCCAAATTTTTTGGTTTGGGTTAGACATACCAAACGCCAAAAAGTGACTCAAACCAAATTTTTTACTTTTTTCGCTGTTTTTTGTTATTCCAAATGCACCCTTATAATGTTGCCGAACAACAAAGTTTCGGTTGTGGCTATCACTCTTTAATATATATATATAATTTTTTATGGGAGCATTCTCTAAAATTAAAAACAATTTATTTGTTTGTATTTTTTGTCATTTGTTTTTTTTTTTTTTTTGGTGAGACAAACAAAAAATTAATTATTCATTGAAAAGAACTAGAAAGCGAGAACTTTAAACAAAATAGAGAATCAAGAAAGGGCACAGAATTAATCACTCTTATTGATTTAGCATCACAAAGTTTAATTAACTAGCTGTGACTCTCCCATGTCATTACATACTCATAGGACTTTGGGGATCGCTCAGAGCTGCTAAGGCAGTTTCAATCCTCATCTTCAAATTCTCTCTCTCCTCCTCATCGGCCTGACAAACAAAGTTAGAAGATATTAGTAAAGTGAAGTCTTAAGGCCCTATAAATGTTTTTTTGAATAACTGTTTTACTCATGTTTTAAAAATTGAGTTAAATTACTTTTCCAAAAACATTTGAAACCCAAGCAAATCGAAACTGAGAGTTTGTTTGGGAGGTGGCGTGGGAGGCAACAGAGTAGGTTTGGTGTAACATTCTCATAATATATATACTTTTTTAAATTAAACTACAAAATTGCCACTATTTTTTGCTGTGCATAATTTTATTTAAAATTAAAAATTGATATAGAAATTTTACACGCAACCGTGGGGGAGCTAGTAGCAGCCCGGGGGACATGCCAATCCTTAAAAAATTATATACTATTTTTTTAATAGATAATGTTTTCTGTATTTAATTGGGCCCATAGAAAGGAAAAAGTTTTAGTCTAAGACCAATTGTATTCACCTAACAAAAAAAAATTCTATATTAGCCCAATATTAATTGTCCCCACTAAATGAAAAAAATAAATTTTATTTCAATACATCTAAAAAATATTTAACTCCACTTTAGTCCTTCTCTCTCTCCCCCCCCTTTATTTTATTACGACATTCAAACATTTTGTTTATTCTTCTCTTGAAATAGCACTAATCATTTATATGTCTTATAATTACTGTCATCCACGTATGATTTGCATCAAAAATAAAAAAAACTCAAAAACATTTCAACTTCCCTCAATTAAATTTAATCACATATTATTTTAAAATTAATTCAATATCAACTTTTAATTTTTCTTTTTTTTTTTTGGGGGAATTTTTCAGAACTTCATAAATTCATAAATATATAAGAATACATATTACGCACGTAATTCGATCCTATATGTGTGTAATTTGATCAAACTTTATAATTATCATTTAAAGAAGTTACTAAATCATTTTTTTTTTCTTCGGGACAACTAATCAAGATGTCTATGTCTAATATTCTAAAATTAACGACTTCACAAGTTTTCAATAATTTTCAAAAAACTTAAACTAGTAACCACTAAATATTAAATTCAAGTTATTACCAGTTAAGATATCTCTCAAGATTAAAATTAATAAATCACTCTTATATCAAGTTATGATATTTTCTGTGTTCATTATTTAAACTAACTTTGTAACAAAATTTATTATTATTATTATTAGTTCAAATAAACGTGCTCTCTTATAAAATGAAGGGTGCTTAATTTTTTAAATATAAAAATTAAAATTAAAATAAAATTTACATTTTTCCTAAATAAACATTAGTTACTTTCCTAACACATATATGTGTATATATATATATATAAATGACTTCCAAATTCGAAACTCAATACAAAAAAATAAAAATAAAAATAAAAAACTGCTAAATTCTTATCATATGGAAGCACCGAGGAGGAAAACAAAAATATTGAATAATGATTTCCTCAATAAGAGGGGAAAGAGGAAATATTGACATTTGTGGAGGTTGACTGATAATAGACTCAAGAAAAACGTGGAGAGGAATGTGAAGTATGAAATAACCTAAACCGCTTGCAATGAACAAAGCGTCACGTTTCGCACGATTTCCTTATTTCCCCGTAATCTTCACATTAACAAATTCAAAGGCGCCATTTTCCCGGAAAGTTTTTATCCATCCGAAGAAGAAAAATGATTCTCGTATCCAATCAATATCAATCATTATCTTTGCGTAGTTTCACCTTATTTATTTATTTGTTTTTTTCTTTTTCTTTTTGGAAATCCAACAAACAAACAGACATTGCATTCTTGATATCAATTATTGTCAATTATATATTTAGCTGTATTGTGAACTTCTCTTACTATATCTTTGGACACTTTCCTAATAAAGTAAAGTCTAAAGTTATCTAAACAATTATACAAGTAATTCAATATTTCTTCTTATGTTAATTCTTTATTTTTATAAAAATATTTATCCATTATTTTTTTAAGTAAAAAATGAGTACTTTATAAATAATTAAATAGTAATTTTACAAATATATTAATAACTGATAATAGTTTTACTTAACAGTTTTAATTTATAGAAACCATATTGAAGTAATTGGATAAATAAATTATGAGTTGGTTACTAATTTAGATGTAATTTAAGTTGATTTTTGACGCATTGAGTTAAGAGTTAGAAATTAGACAATTATTGAGATTAAGTCATAATTTACTAATTCAACTAGTAAAGTGCACGTAAATTTTAAAATGAGATTTAAGTGATCATAATAACTTGAACTTTCTAAATTACATAATATTTTGAATATCAAATTTATACTATAATAATACATAAATGATACCATTCAATAAAAAAAATCATAGACAAGTCCCATAAGTATAGTATGTAATTTATATCATTTTCGTTTCATTGAAAATTATTATAACTTTTGGAGATAATGGGTACAGGAGCCAAATTCACTTGATCAAACATATAAAGAGAGTGTTTGAATGATTAATGTAAAAATGATATGTGAAAAAATCTGATTGAAAAAATTTGAAAAAAATTAATAATTTTTGTAATTTATGATAATTTTTTATATTTTTTTTGTAGTCCAATAACCCCCAAGTAGTGATAGTATAAGAGAGTTAAATCTGTCACATATATAAGAGGATGTGTAAAAAGATTTTTCATATTAGGATAAAATTAAATAAACTTTAAACTCGCCCGCTTCCTATTACTAATACCTCCTTTTATACTTTAATAAAAAATATATAGTTTCATAATTTCGAGTCTAGGAATTAAGGATTTAATAAGTAAAAATAATTTTGACCACATGAACAC
Source organism: Sideroxylon spinosum (assembly GCA_003260245.2). Classification (NCBI taxonomy): domain Eukaryota; kingdom Viridiplantae; phylum Streptophyta; class Magnoliopsida; order Ericales; family Sapotaceae; genus Sideroxylon; species Sideroxylon spinosum. The sequence continues at coordinate 14,769,560 of QLOD02000016.1, read as the reverse complement.
CATACCACAAAATTTTGTTTATAATTTATTCCAAATAAATAATTTTTTTCCTTATCCATGACATTTGCTATATTTAGATCAAATATTCGTTAAAGAAAAAAAAAATAAAGGATTCAAAACTATTTGGTTTGTGGTGTAAAATAAAAGTGAATAATATAACCAAAATTTGATTTATTGCTTAATATTTTTATTTTATTAATTTTCTACTTCATTCTAATAAGAAAATGCATTTAAAGATTTTCCTCCTTTTTTAATTTTTTAATTTATCGATAAATTCTTATTATTTTGTTAAAATTTTTAAATCATTCCAATAAAAACATCACTCAGAATCTTATTCCCCCTTCCAATTTCTCACTTTAACACACACTCAGTGTTGTTTCAAGTTACTTCCCCACATACTTTTGAAAGACTACCATCGATGATCTAATTAAAAAAGTCGCCATCGTCAAAAAAGAAGAAATGCAGAAAATTTTCAAAAGGTAAACATATAAACTGCAAAAGCTCACAAACCATTTAAGTTGCGTTTGGATTAGGGATTTGTTTATGAATTTAAATGTTGTCTCATATTTGGTTGTGATATAAAATAAAAAATATATATATATAATTTAATAAATTAAAAAACAAATATATTAATAAATATATTTATTTTATTATTTTTTAATCAATCCAAATAAAAATATATGTTTAAAGTTTTGTATTTCTTTTTTATTTTCTCTACATTTTTTTTCTTTTCTTTTCTTTTCTTTTTTTCCCCTCATCAAAACCTCACTCCAACCACACCTAACACATAATTTCAATTACAAATTTGAGCCTATTTTTGCTTTCATCACTTTCTGAATGGTACAATCTGAAATACGTGGAAATCACTTTGAATGAATTTTTTTTTTTTTTTTTAAACCATTCAAACATCACCTAAAGTTGTAACCCGTAGTTGTTGCTTTTTTTTTTTTTTTTTCTTTTTTGGGAACTAACCAACCCAATACCCCTTAGTTGTTACCTGGCAATACATTTAAAGTGAGCCAAGTCTAGACTCAGAACCACAGAAGGCCTCACATATCTTACCTCTTAAATCTTGATTGATTTATTAATAAAGACGACCTGAAATGTGCCTTGATCTCTAAATACTATGGAGAGTGTTATGAGAGAGAAAGAGAGATGGTGACCTGGATGAATACTGTTTTGAGAAGCCTCCCGGAGAAAGCGGTAATGTTGGCAGTAATGATTTTGAGCTTCAACGATTCGAGAGCCTCACAAAGCTTTACCATTGTGTCTGTCCTTTTACTGCATGTAAGGCTCACCACCACTATCTTCTCTCCCATATAAGAAACACTTAGCTGCCCATATATATATATATATATATAATTAAAACAAAATCAACAGAAAATAGTCCCCAAATAAATAAATAAATTAATTAAAAAAGAGCCACCTCAAGATCTTCAATGGGAGTGGTTCTTGATCCCCCAGAATCATAGGCATGGTCAACTCTCTTCTTCTTGGGCCTCGACGAAGCTGCTGGCGCGTCTTTGTCACAGTCAAAGACTCCAATATTTTTTTTCAAACTCCCGGATTCGAGCTCTGATATTTCAGTCTGGATCCTCCTCTCTTGCTCTTGTAATTCTTGGATGTATTCAATCGCATCTTTAATTATCGATGCCTTATCCATCTAACCAATTAAATACCAACACAACTCGTAAAATTAAATAAACTATTAAATCAGCTAAGAAGCTTTTCCTTATTTTACTAATCAAATTAGTCATTATTGCAATTAATTAATTCAAAGTGGGGGCAATAATCATATAAATATATATATTTTGCGCGCGCACGCGTCACCTTGCTGATGTTGGGGACCACTGCCCTTAATGCAAAGAGCCTCTCATTGAGCTTCTTCCTCCTATTTCTCTCCGACACTATGTTCTTAGAGGCCGCCGTCGATTGAGCTCCGTCAGGTGAACTCGAGTCGTAGTACCCCGAAAACGCCTCATCTAATCCCCAACTGTATACATCAAAAGACCAAACCATTCGTAAATTTTCAACTAAAATTGTAAATTACACGCTAAAACTTGAATAGATGAAGGGGACGAAAAGATAGAAATATTTGCCTGTCGAGTTCTTCAGTTTGGAGGAACAGATTGGTGTCCCAATAATGGTTGTATTCATTGCCAATATTTTCCATACTGAGAGACTCTGTGTGTGAGAGAGAGAGAGAGAGAGAGAGAGAGAGGACCTGGGTGTGCGATTTTACAGTGGAAACGAGGACCAGGGCCTGGGACTTTATACTTACTAAAGAAAGGAGGGGGGAATTTAACCACGTGGGTTTGGAGTTGTTTTTCTTCCCTGCAGCTGCTTCCAGGAAGGATCTTGACCGTTCAGTATTGCCGCTGTGGTCTCCGAGGCCGCCGCGTAAAATTGTTACTATGGGGCCCGTGTATTATATTCTCCCAAAGAGCAAAGACTTCTGTATCACCCTACAGGGACAACTTGCCCTGTCCTGCGGGGGTCAATTTGTCCTGTTACTGATATTTGCGTACATTAGCTTCTTTTATTCCATATTTGTTTTTTTAATTTTAGTAAATTAAAGATATTTTGGAGTAAAAATAATCAATAGAAAAATACAAATATAATTTTGTTTAGGGATGACCATCTCGACCGATTCCTCTGAATCCGATCATTTACCCGTGCCAAATGAATCTAAGCTCTGGATTTTTTTCAAAGATCAAATTGGATTTGCATTTGTTATTTAAAAAAATTTCAGATATCGAATCGAATGAAGTTGTTTCTTAGGCCGTAAGTGCATATGGAAGTTTCGCTTGCTAGTCTTTCAGGTCTATATGGTCTTTCTGATGATCCTCTTGATGTTCTTCAATGTTGTTTCACCTACTACTTGTGTCAAGACCAGAAGAAATTCTCTTTACACCCCAAGTGCAATGTGGTTAGCTATAGTAATTTAATTTTCTAAAAACGTTGAAGTATCGGTCGTACCTATAGAGAAAGATGTTGTTAACTCATATTTCTTCTTCTCTTAGCAAATAGGTGTCACACAATTAAAATTATAAAAATTAATTTAAATTTTTGAAAATGAAACTTACCTAGGCATTTTGTCAATAAAACTAGGAGGCTACAATTAAATCTAATGAAAAATGAATTAAAAACAATGAAATTAGAGACGCTTGGGACCAAAGACGAATCATCCAATCAACATGCAATGAACCAATTTGAGGGCGAACATGTTTTGCCTATATGCATACAAGTAAAACCATCACAAAGGTGGGTTAATTCAAAAAAGTTAAATCCAATCACTAGAATACATATGAGAATGTAGCATCTATTATACATGACATAATTAATCTAGGCATGCAAGTATTCTACCAAACACCTAACATGCAAACATACTTAATGCAAGCACTATGCATATATGCATGTAAAAAGCACGAGTGTTTGTAAGTAAATTATCTATGAAGACATTTTCTCTAACACCTAATGTGTATATAATCTTAACATAAGAACTGAACATACATGGCATGAAAAGTCAAGTAAAAATTCCATGCAAAAAGAGGGATTGAAATAAGATCAACCAATCAAACATTTAAATATGTAGAAATCCAAAGTAAATTGTAAATTATACCTTAATTGATCTAAATACATGAAAATTTTCAAGTATCCAATGGTCTTTTGCCTTGATCAATTCTAGAACATAAATATCACAAAGAAATTGAATCCAATTTGGAGAGATGAAGAAAACCTCCAAATCTACATTCTAATCTCTCCTCTCTCAATTCTATGTAATGTATATATATCTTTCCATATATTTCAATATGTATTCTCTCTTTTGAAACCCCAACTTTTATTTATAATTCTTTTCTCCAGAAACTACAAAAATGCCATTAAAAATTCATCTACCAATAATTACAACAATGCTATTAGAAAAATTCAAAATTAAAATCGGGTTGTTTGGACATGGTTTTGGATGGAGGCACCATTGGGACAAGCTTCTGGAGAGTCTATTCATATTTGGCCATTTTTTTCTCCATTTCAAGTTTCTTGCTCTCTATCATGCAAATGAAAGTGAGGATGATGCGTGGTCCAGACAAGGGTCGGAATGGTGTATGACTACTTTGGCTCTTTTGCTCCATTTTTTACTTTAATTCACACTTTATGATCCAAATTTTCTTACGATGACCTTAAATAGGAGAAAAACAATATTTAAGCATATCTTTCATTATAGATGATTAATCACCTTTTAGCATGCTTAATTTATCATTTCATGTGATTCTTCAACTACTTTATCCATTTATGGGCGATATGTGACTGAGTTTTAGTGCTTGATCTTGTATTCCTTGCATAATTTAACCATGTATTCATTGTTTAGATTGGTGGTGTTGTCTATGATAATCAACTTGGGAACACCGAATCGACCTATCAAGTTGTGCTGAATGAACTTGACTAGGACTTTTCTAGTAACATTAAAGTATGACTCTACTTGTATCTATTTTGTGAAGTAGTCAATTACTACGAATATGAAACAATGACCCATTTGATGACTTTGGAGTGATGAGTCCTATCATATCCATGCCCTGCATTAAAAATGGCTTTAGAAACTGAAAGTTTTGTAATTCTTTTAGATGTGTATGGATTATGTCCACGTGGCTTTGGCATTTATGGATCTTTAGACATATTTGATAGAATAGGACTGTATTGGCAACCATTAGCATCCCAATTTCATTATCTTTCTGACTAGATGAGGACCGCTCATGTGAGTACCATAGATGCTTTCATAACATTCTTCATTATCTTCTAGGACTCTTTTTTTAATATGCATCTTAGAGGGCCAAATGATGATCTCTTGAATAAGATTTCTCTGTACAAAAAGCACTCCATTGAAAGTCTGAGAAGTGTCGTCTTATCCTGTTTGCTATCTATGCACAAGACACAAGCGTCTCGTGCACATGGAAGCCAACTAGTTAGGCTATGCGCATTAAAGCTCCTTTCTTATCCATACGAGGTGTCAAAACCCATGTCGTGCACATAACCTTGGATTAGGTATACACACAACAAACGGTCTACAGTAGTAATCTGTCATACTCTATTTTTAACTTCCTCCTTTCCATGTTCATATTTCTAATTTCCAAAGCAATTGTATCTATACTTATTTTTAGTCCTTAACACTATACAAAGATAACAAAAGAATTAAAACCATTTTTTAATCAAGGATTTAAACATAATCTAAGTTACTATTTATCATCTTCAACTTCGAAATATATATAAACATATATATTTAATATATCAACTTCATAACCAATTATGTATCATGTAATATATCATACTCAAACTTGTTGAACATATCATTATAACATAAATGTAATAAAAAACAATGTTCTCTAACTTATGTTGCTTGGTTGGAGAAGAAAATGAATTGAATAAATTTCGAAAATGCCAGAACTTTACCACGATCAACACAAAGACTCCAACACCAAGCTAAAGCTCACAACACACTCCTCATCACATTAATTTGAACATGAAATGAAAAAGAAAACTCAATTTGATGTGAGATACTCACTCACCAACATACATTTCAACTCTGGGTTTTGATAAAGTTCCAAAACACAAAGACACGTGTAGATAAATGTATATAAGCATCATTTGTCATTAAGGAAAGGAAAATCAAGTTGGATGGGACATGATTGGTGAGGTTAGGGGTAGTTAGTAGTAGGCTTGAGCAACAAACATTAATGAGATACAACTCTCAATAAAAAAACTAGAGAAAGCAAATACAAGTTGCATTGGCATAATTGTTATAAGACATGTTCACGGATAAAGGCTAGGCATTCATACGACAATGCCATGTGCATGGGAAGACTTCCCTAGAGCCCATAATCCACACAAATATCACCTGATTCCTCAAAATCCAATATAACTGATTATAGACCGTTAACCACGCAACCGAGTCAATCCATAGATCAAATTAATCACATCAATTACCATATTAAATCAAAACTCTATAAAGTATGAATAAAGTAATCATTATAAAAGTATGAACTAGTAAAATTATATTTATTAAATAATTAAGTTTTACTCATGATTTTGTGCTGGTTTCAATAATCACATAAACCGGTATATTTTTATTTTCTTTAATTTTATCCAAAAATAGAAATGAGTATAAACTCATTTATTTCGTGACTCTACCTTCAGAGATTTATCAAATCCATCTGTAAAAATTGAATTGTGTTTCAGAAAATTTTCTTTCCTTTTGCTATTAAATAGTTTCTTCAATCAAATCTGTTGGGGATCCCTATACTCAAACCCACAAGCCAACACACACAATCGAAGACAAACAAGAAAAGAATGAGACATAGAGATTTATGGGATTTTGACTTAAACTAATTGCTTAATCGTACATCCATGAGGTGCTAGGGTGTTTTATTATGATGAAGAAAAGAAAGTTACAAAGTTATAATGGAGGCAACCTTAGGCGTTCCTTTATAGTTGTAAGGAACCTTAACGTATACAAACAAAAAAAACACAAAAGTACACTTTCGCCTTGGTTTAAATCGAACTTCACACTTAACAATCTCCCACTTGAAGACTGATTTAAAAGAACCCTCCAAATATCAACGGTGATCAACCATCACCAACAATCACTAATAACCACTAGTACCCAGCCTCCCACTCAAGCTTGGAGACCCACAGAAGCTGAACAAACTTTTAGTTTCTCCATAGTAACCGCATTAGTGAACATATCTACTGGATTATCCTTTATGTGAATTTTATCCAAAATGAACTGCCCATCCTCCAACAAAGAACGAATAAAATGATACTTTATGTCGATATGCTTGGTCCTCGAATGAAAAGATGAATTCGTCACCAGATGTATTGCACTTTGACTATCACTGAACAATTTATAACTTTTTTATTCCCTAGGCTCCTTAACCATATCATCTCCTTACACGCTTCTGTGGTTGCAACATACTCCACTTCTATTATGGAAATAGTCACTATTTTCTATAAATGCAGGACCTAGCTTACTGCTACACCCCCCAAAGTAAGCACATCCAAGTCGTGCTCTTCTTGCTATCAATGTCTCCTACTAAATTCGAATCAAATATCAAAAACCCCAAAAACCTTTCAGATATCATAAAATTCACTTAACTGCCTCCTAATGCTCCTTGCTCGAATTTACCATTAACCTACTGACAACTGCCACTGCATAAGCAATGTCTAGCCTTATGCTAACCATAACATACAGTAAGCTGCCTACTGCTGAGGCATATGGAAGTTTGGCCAAGTAGTTTTTCTCTTCATTAGTTAATATTTTTTTCCCCCTTTGAAAGCTTAAAGTGACAAGCCAACGATGTGCTAAGAGGCTTAACTTCTTCCATATTGAACTTTTTGAGTACCTTTTCAACATATTTATCCTGTGATAGCTCCAACTTCTAGTTTAGTCTATCCTTGTTGATTTGCGTCCCAAGGATTTTCTTCACAGAACCCAAATACTTCATTACAAACTCTTTGGATAGTTGTTCCTTGAGATCAATAACCTCATCCATGCTTGAACTTGCAATAAGAATATCATCTACATACAATAAAAGTATGAGATATGATTTACCAAGCTATTTAAAATAGCAACAGTGGTCTCTATCACATCTACTAAACCCTGTATTCGTCATAAAAGTATCAAAACTTTTATACCACTGTCTAGGTGCCCGTTTCAACCCATATAGCCTCCTAAGAAGCTTACACAGCTGGTCCTCCTTTCTTTTGACAGAATAACCCTCTAGTTGACGCTTATAAATGTCTTTCTCCAAATCCCCATGAAGAATCCAGTTCTTACATCAAAGTATTCTAAGTGTAAATTCTCAACAACCATAATATTAAGGACATAGTCAATTGCAGAAATCTTCATAACAGGAGAAAAGATTTCATTATAGTCAACACTTGGTTTTTGCTCAAAATCCTTTACTACTAACCTTGCCTAATACTATTTGTTTCCATCAGATTCTTCCTTAAGCATGCATTCCCATTTTTTGTGCAAAGCTCTCTTTCTTTAGGTAACCAAACCAATTCCCAAGTCTGGTTTAGTGAAAGAGAATCCACCTCATCATCCATCGCATGCTCCCGCTCCTTTCTAAACTCCACCTATAATGTTTCCTCAAAATAGTCTAGTTTACCACTATCAGTTAACAACAAATAGTGTAAAGAAATAGAACAATACATAAGAAGTTTACTGATATGATTAGACCTCTTAGGAGGAGAAGTTTGTGGATTTGCCTCTAGAGTATATTGTGTATTAATATTCTGAGGTTATAAGACATTCCTGTTATGGATTCTTCAAACTCTTAGGAGAAGTACCTCTTAGGAGGAGGAGTTTGTGGATCTGCCTCTAGAGTAGATTGTGTATTAATATCTTGAGACTATAAAACAATCCTGTTATGGATTCCTTCAAACTCTGTGACGTTTGAATTGTCATTAGCCTTCTCGAGTTGCCTTTGTCGATTCTTATACAAAATAGACTCATTAAATATTACATCCATACTTCTGCATGTTTTTTGATTTTCAAAATCATACAGCCTATACCTATAGCTATCAGTACCATAGATTATAAATATACACTTTTGAGACTCCGCATCAAGTTTACCACTATCACTCGAATCAATATGCCTATAGGCCATACAACCAAAGACTCGTAAATGAGATGAATTTACCTCTTTACCTAACCAAGCCTCCTTTAGCAATCCATTATTCAAAGGAACTAAAGGTCCCCTGTTGATCAAATATGCCATCATATTTAATGTTTTAACCCAGAATTGCTTAAGCAACCTAGCATGTAACCTCATGCTCCTTGCACGTTCTAAGATCGTTCTATTCATGCGCTTAAAACTCCATTCTATCTTGGCTACTTTGGAATTGCTTTCAACCTCTAAATCTCATTCGTAACATAGTAAGCCTCAAACTCACAACACAATGCTCACCGCCATTATCAGATTTCAAACGCTTCAGTTTATTTCCTGTTTTATTCTCAACTAATGTTTCCCAGTTCTTGAAAACACCGAACAAATTATAGTAATGTTTGAAAAATAAACATATAATTTTCTAGTACTGTCATCAATGAAAGTAACAAAATAACATGAGCCACCAAGAGAAGAAACCTGAGATGGACCCTACACGTCTGTATGAACTAGCTCCACTTTCTTAGATTTTAGGGTCTTTGCCATCTTTATAAAGCCAACTTTCTTCTGTTTTCTGAAGACACGATCCTCACAAAAATCCAAATTTAGTGACTTAAAACCTAGTAATTTACCCTTTGACAGCATTACTTTCATCTCTTTTTTACTCATGTGACCTAGCCTATGACGTCACATAGTATGATCAATAGCTGATGCTACTATTACAATGCTACTATAAGTACCTAAAAATATATATAGGGTTCTTTTCTTTTTACCATAAGCCATAACCAGTGCCTCTTTGCCCATCTTCCAAACATCAAACGTAAACGATGTGACCACTCCATCATCTGAAAACTAACACACTAAAATAAGACTCCTTGTTAGGTTAGGCATAGGCCTAACATCCTCTAATTTCAGTATTGTTCCATCTATCTACGTAATCTGTACATCTTATTTCACAACTATGATATAAGCCTCATTATCACCCAAGTAGACTTTTTCAAAATTTCCTTGCACATAATTTTGTAACCCGTCTATGCGTGGAGTAGCATGGATGAGGCTCTCGAGTCTACAATCCAAGACTCAATGTGAGAATCCAACAAACAAATCAAGGCTTTATTATCCGACTGATCTGTAACATTGATGGTGTTCTTACACTCCTGATTATTTCCATTCAGCTATTTTTTCAATGGTGCTCTACAGTCTCGCTTCAAGTGTCTTATCTGAACACAGTTCCAACAACTCTCAAGTTTCATATCCCTATCACTAGATTTACTTTTACTCTTGTTTTCAAAATTTCCTCTTCGCTCGCCCTTGTTGTCTCTCCTACTCTCAACTCTGCCTCTTTCCTCCGCACTTAGTGTAGAACTGAAAGCAACATGTCACTCTATAATCAACCTAGTGACATCCTTCAATTTTATTTTTATAGATCTGGAGGAATTACTAACTGCCATGACAAATCCATTCCAACGTTCTGGTAAACTCGATAATAGGACAAGAACTCTAATTTTATCATCAAAATTGACACCAATGGATTCTAACTAATTCATTATCATATTAAATTCATTTAGATGTTCAGCAACAATGGATTTTTCAAGCATTTAATTAGTTTTCAAGCATTTTTAAGTTAAACAACTTCTTCAAAAGATATATCTTATTCATTACGGAAGGTTTCTTGTACATCTTTTCTAGGGTTAAGAAAAAATTTACAGTAGTATTTTCTTTGGTAATATTTACCGCAATTAACAACGCGAGACTCAATCGCACAGTCCTCAAAGTTTTATGATCCAAAATATTCTAATCTTCTTATGTTATGCTTTCTGGTTTTTTTCCGCTGGTCAGAAGATACAAATTCTTCTAATATAGAATATCTTCCATCTGTATCTTTCAAAAAGTGTAGTTAGTACCATTAAACTTCTAGATCTTGTATTTGTCTTCAACCATTATGTAAATAATTGATCTCTTAACCCAGAGCTCGGATACTAGTTGTTGGGGATCCTTACACTCAAACCCACCAGCAAACGCACACAATTGAAGACAAACAAGAATATAAAAATAATCACAAACAAGAAAAGAACGAATATAGAGATTTACGTGGTTTGGACTCAAGCTAATTGCTTAATTGTATATTCACAGGGTGCTATGGTATTTTACTATGATGAAGAAAAATTACAAAGTTACAATGGAGGCAATCCTAGGCGTTCCTTTTATAGCTGTAAGGAACCCTAACGTATACAAATAGAAAACCTTAAAAAGAAAATGTACACTTTTATCCTTATTTAAATCAGTTTTACACTTAAGAAAGTCATGGTAAAGCCAGCGTGACTGATGACATGGTGATTTTTGCATGTCCTTAACCAATCGTCGTCTTTTTGTTTTTTTTGTTTTTGTTTTGATTAATAAATAACGTATTCATTGATCAAAAAAATGTATTTACATGACTCAGGACATACCCATGAGTTTTAAGGCGACATTAGTGCCATTACAAGTATACAAAAGCACTCTTTAAAGAGTAGACAAAAACACTCTCTAAGGAGTATACAAAAGTCAAAGCCAACTATTAAAACAAAATCCACAGTGGAACAAAAGATTCAAAGCCAACTATTAAAACAATTACTCACTTCTTTCCTCTACATAAGTTCGTACATGTATAAGAAAAATTGAATCCGATGGAGATAGTAACGAAGAAAAGCATTGTAAATGATTTTTACCGAGCAAAAATAGGGTGGGGGACTTTCTCCAAATTTTTTAAATCAAAGTCTTGGTCGTAATTAAAAAAGCGGTTGATATAATAATGTTATTTTAATTCAAACAATCACAAATGTATTTGAATAGTTGAATTTTAATTCAATGATTCTAATTGCAAGTCATGCCACAGAATTCCGATAATTAATCCTATGAGGGGAGTGCCATCCCCTATCTGGTGGTGTCCTGATTTTTACCCTTGCTAACGTGGCATTATTGGTCAAATAACATAAAATTAATTTCATGGGCCCTAACGTAAATGCTTTTGCCATTGTTGTATAATGCGGCTCGACTGTAGGTCAACACATCAGCCCACGTTTCCGGAGTTGCAAAATTCATGTGCTTAAAAATGAAAGACTTTTGTGTGAGGATGTGGTTTTATTGACGGTCAAGCCGATTCTAATGTCGTGTTTGAAGCAAACATACGCGAAAAGGGAAAGCCAACAAACAAAAAAAGTGAAAAGAATATATTGAAATTACAAATAAAATTTAAAATAAATAAAAATTCATAAAAGTAGAAAATTTAAACAAACACAAGAATCATGACACTTTTAGAAACAATGTCTTATACATATTCTCGTATATATTCAACATCAATACTTTAGATACGATATAAATGCAATTTTTTTATAGAATAAATATACATATTCCTCGTTTAGATGTATTCATATGCTTTTATTTTTCTTAATTGCCTATTATTTTCATCTTGTAAATTCAAACACTCATGAATGCTTCGGAAACGTGTATATCACTTAAAGTTGTCTTTGTGTCTATATATATTTTTAATTATTTTATTGCGTGTCTATTATTTTTAATTCTTTTAAATAGGACACATTTTGAATGCTTAGACGTGCCTATATGTTGATGCGTTTTTTTCTTTCGATTTTTAATTAACGGATTGGCATATCTATTTTTTTTATTTTATTAAATCAGATACTTTTTAACTATATAAAAATATGTGTCTATCACTTATATCTGTTTGTGTATCTCATTTTTATTAATTACCATGTTGGTGTGTCTATCGTTTGAAATTTTTTAATAAAAACTTTTTTGAATACTTTAAAAAACATCTTTATCAGTTAAACATGTAAGTAAATGCTCGTTTTTTCTTATTACCTTACTGACATTTCTATACTCTTTATTTATTTTCTAAATTGGATGCCTTTTGATTTTTTAGAAACATTTGTCTATTAACTTGGCTCTTGAATTTCCATATTGTGAAAGAAGAAGACATACATAGATGAGCTGAGAATATAATGTTGCTCAGAAGACAGCCTAAGAGGGGGTAAATTGACAAATGCAATGGTGCAATGACAATTAATTTGAATATAATAACTTAAAAATGCAACCAATTATTCTCAATAATAAAAATAAGGAGTAATTACTTTTCTACTTTGTATCTAAGATGAAAATCTCTCACACACCTAAATTTTCAAAACCTACCTTAATTTGTATTTCCTTCACTTCAGTCTCAAGTGAAATTGCAAAAGGCATTAAATTTTTAAGTGAAAAGACAAGAATACTTATTGAAAACTAAATAGAATCAAATGTGTAAATGTAAAGTACAAGAGTATAAATGAAAATTTTAAACTTAAAGTCAAAACCGAAATTTTTTATGATGGAATTTTTAACTTTTTTACTTTAATCAAAAGAACAAGGGATGTAAAGATAAATTTTTAAAGTATATGAGTGTAAATGATTCTTATCTTCAGTATAGGATGAAACACAATTACTCCTAAAAATAAAGACAGTAGGGAGAGAAAAATAAAACAATAAAATTTTTATAATGGTTTAGTTCAACATGATTATATAGGTTTATTCGTATCAAAAAGAATATTTAGGTCTCTCTTTGAGAATTCTTCGCAATGATACTATATTCTCAATAGTGTACAATCATTTAGCTTGCGGGAACTAACACCTTACACAAAGTGTCTTTTTTTTTCATCCAAAACCTTTTGCTGGAGTGTTTTTTAACCTAGAGTAATCAAAACTTTTCCTAATTATTATTGACAATGTCGATGGTAAAAGATGATCTTTAATTCATTGTCTAATGGTGCTGACATCTACTTCTTATAGTTTCAGCACATCTTATGGGATTTAACTTAAACAAGATTTGAAACTTCAATATCATTTTCTCCTCTTTGCAACCCTACTAATAAGATTCAAATATTTTCAAAAATTTTCAACTACTATTTGTGTAGGATCATATCATCAACATATAATTTATAAGAAT
>QLOD02000016.1:14737576-14755825 GCA_003260245.2 Sideroxylon spinosum | reverse complement strand
TAAGATTCAAATATTTTCAAAAATTTTCAACTACTATTTGTGTAGGATCATATCATCAACATATAATTTATAAGAATATTATTTTTTTTTTAATTTTTCTCGAATAAAAAACTAAGAAATGAATGAATATTTGTCAAAAAATAATTTTATTTTGTTACTAATAATCAAAATGATCATATATAAGTGGTTTTATTTTTATTTTATATATTTTTTTTCCTCTTAATAAATCGTCGATCTAAATATTACCTAAAAGTATGCTTGGATAGGACAAAGCTTTAAATTCAGTTACGTTATTTTTAGGAGTTGAAAAGGTAAAACAAAAAGATTTTTAATTAATTTATTTATTTTGTATGTATAACACCGATGCATACGCGTTATTAGCCAAACAATCACCCATATCATGGCTTCATCCAACTGTTTTACATTTACAACCTAATGACCACATTTCCTCGGAAGAAAAGAAAGGGAAAGCTCATCGTTGTCAAGGCTTCATTGAATAATGCGAAATTGGGCTACCAACACAGCAGCGTTCATTCAAGTTATCAATTCAGAATGCTTTACGCTTCATTTATTTGGAATTAGTAATGTAAAATTAGTCAGGCATCGTTTTTTTCCCCCTTAACGACCCAGTGCTACATACCATTTTACGTACATCGCACTCCTTTATTACATAACATATTCGCTGTGTATGTTTCAATCTTAAATATTTTTTGAAAAATATTTTTGTTTATATTTTAAAAATATATTTTTTTAAAAAAAACCATGACTAAATATTTTCCAGAAATATTTTGAGGGTTCAAATTTTGTCAAAAACACTTTAAAAATCTTCACAAAACTCTAACTTTTAATCTTCATCAATTTCAAAAAAACTATATATATATATATATACCATTACAAAATGCAATATAATCAGCAGCTGTGTTGTCCTAAAAAAAATTGTCAAATAAAAATACATTTCCCAAACTTCAAAACATGCTATGGTAAAATCCGTTCGAACGGATTTTATATTTTATCGACATTCTGATTTGACATAATTATATGGATTTTTGAAAATCTTAAAAATTACATTTCTCATATTATTTTTACATCAATTTTCAATAATTTTTTTGAAAAATCAAATATCAATTTCCAAAAGACTCTAAAAATTAATTGATACTCCAAAAACCGAAAAATTATACTAGCTATCGGATTTTTTTTTTTTAATTTAGAATTTGGAGCCCCAAATAGGCCTAAACAAAGCCATTATTAATTAATACGAGGCCACGCCTCTCACACCTCACAGCACAAACTTAAGCCCATGTGAAAATTGGAATAAAATTACGGCTGCAAAAAGAAAGAGCACATTTTCCATGCATTGGTCAACCGGGTCCTCGTCCTACTCTCGTGACGTTGTCACTTTAAATTCTGCTTAGGTGATCAAGGCATGTGGACAGCGCACTTTGGTTTTGACAACGTAAAATCACTCGAATGAAGAAGAATTAGTCCTGTATATATTGCTGCGTGACTTTGGGTCCACTCGTTTACATTAAATCTAGTTTATATGTACTGATTAATCTCTTTTACCAAGTCTCTCCAACGTGCAAAATGCTTCCCTCAAACAAGCCTTTCCAAGGCGCAAAACACATGCATCAAACACAATCTGCTACATATATACATACACATGCATATATCTAAATATCGATGTAAACTTGATGTGCGTGAATTTTTTGTTTTTTAATAATTAATAAAAATATTTTAGTTCCATAAATTATGAATATTTATTGATTTTTCTATTAAATTTTATTTTTATATATATTCTAGATGCTAGCACACACACAATACATGTAAATTTTTACTAAATTTTTATTTTAAAACTATGTACACATTATTAATTAATTTATTTATTATCAAAAAATTAAAAAAAATGATTCAAGTAATAAATAAGAAGTAGTTTTGTTAACATTATTTAAGTAAATAACACATAATATAACACATAATTAAGAAACATTTAAAGAAAATAAAAAAATTTACAAAATAGTATGCAATTAAAAGGCGTTTAAGGAAGATAAAAAATAAATAGGTAAAGTTACTTAATTATGTGAAAGTTATAAAAAAATTATTTTTAATTCTATTAAAATATAAGTAGTCATAAAAAGTTAAAAGATATTATAGAAAAAAATAAAAAATAAAAATAAAAAATCTTCACACCTAGCCTATGAATTGGTCTTATAATAATATCGATATATATGTGATTGTAGGTGAAGTTCATTTAATTAATGAATGTCTATCATTTACCGTGGACAAGCGAAAAAATTGCAATTGTTAAACATAAACCGAAGTATTAATTTTATTTTTCTTTTATAAGGAAAATAATTGAAATTAAAAAAAAATAACCAGCTAAGGTTTGTTCTAAAAAAGACGCTTAGAAACATTTACGCTATGTTTGGAACATGAATTTACGGTAAAAAAGGAAAAATGAAGGAAAGTAATAAGAATGCAAATTGAAGTGAAAAAATAATTTTTTTATTTAGTTAGAAAAATAAGACTAAAATTAATGGATATTTTTTTTTACTTCAATTTGCATTCTTATTATTTTCCTTCACTTATCCTTTTTATTTTTTTCATTGAGTTAGAAAAATATGATTAAAATTAACGGATATTTATCAATAAAATTTAATTTTTATTTGATAAAATGTACCAAAAGTTGCGCAAATTATAAATTTTCCTTTCTTTTCATTTTTCTTTTCTCTCTACAAATTTATTATCACTCCCCTAATTAACAGTCCAGGGCGGGCTGTATGGAAATCTAAAAACTAAAACAAATAAACAAAATCTAATCCAAATTCCATTCACATTGAATTATAATTATCAGTATATCCAAATCATTACTCATTCCTATATAAAATAATATTTAACTACATCATTATCAAATTATTAATAACATAATCCACTTTGACACCACTTCTAATGATCGTATCCAAGGTCTACATAGTTAGAACAAATACTATATTCATGTTTATAGCTCTCAATATCACAATATCATATATATAAGTATCAAACTCACCTTCTGGATCACATAATTTATAATACTAATAATTCAACTCTCACTTTAGAAGTATAATACTAATAATTCAACTCTTAATTTAGAAGAACAAATACAATTATTATTATCTGCAGTTAAAACCGGACGTAGACTACTCAAGCCTAAACTGCTTATGTATCCCTTTTCGAGAATCAGGTCACCGTAATTCTTATTTTATATTTCTTATTTTATAACCAACTCATATTCTACTAAATAAATCACAGATCTCATCAATCAATATCACAATCATATTACATTAACATCTCAATATAATGGAATATAAGTGTAATCTCATGTAATGGGATGCGATGGAATGTATTGTCAATGTATATTCTAGTCTTTACCTATCCCTAACCTTATCCTAGGACGAGTGAAACTTAGCAAAGCACATGGGTCACTAACCACACCGTTTACGCTTATGGCGAGCGTATATCTCAATATAAATATAAACCAAGTGGAGAATCGAATTACACTCTCATCGATGTGAGGCACAGGGGAACCGTGTTATATCCCATGTCCCTTCTGTGTTACACCACTAGTCAGAAGTCTGCTTAGCTCAAGAAGAGTCCTGCTGTAATCTGAAGAAAATCTCATAATGTATCATCTCAATGTTAACGTCCCAACTCCAAATGGCTAAGCTCAAATTATATATATCGACTAGGTATTATCTGATATTCTCAAAATCTTATTTTATATCTATTTTTCTCAAAATCATGGATCTCGTCCATATATATAACCCATGTCTTGGCACATCAATAATATCAACATGGCACTCTCGGTCAATCAATAATTACAAATATAAAATCGGATGATACATCCCCAGTTCCATGCATATGATATGCTCAATCGTGTAAATAAATAGAATCTCAATATAAAAATACATTCTCATTAGGCTTCGGGATGATTTAGGGTTCACGTACTCTTTAGAAACCAATAATTAATAGTTCCGAGCATCAAAGAAGTGTTAAAATCTCAAAATCTGCATCTTTTGAAAAATTTTCAATTCTATCCTTCGAACTGTCCTTCAAAGGGTACCACCCTTAGAGTCACCCTTTGAAAGCAGTGTTCTAAACCAAAATTTGGGTTCATCTCCCACACGAAAACCCTAAACCAAAACACCCCAAATCTCCATTTCAAGGTATAAACCTAATAATCAATGATATGTAAACATGTAGACACTTAAATTACATTCTTCTACAATATTTAATCGAAGAATAACTCAAACATATGTAAAATATTTACATTTATATGCATATATATACACATATTCATATATACATATATATATATACAAAACTCATGATATTCGACCAAATCAAGTACATATATCAAAATCATCCCAACAACATCAAGAACATCTATATAATAAAACACATCATTTGATTTGACATTGTCTCAGTCATCAGCCACGTCATCAGTATCTTTTTTAAATTTTAAAATTTGAAAATCAAATAAATCTATATAATAAAACACATCATTTGATTTGACATTTATCCCGATCATCAGTCACGTCATGAACATCTTTTTCAAATTTTGAAATTTGAAATTCAAATAAATATATCTATATAATAAAACACATTATTTGATTTGATATTTGTTTCAGTCATCAGTCATGTCATCAACAAAGCTAGCCATCTTTTTCAAATTTTGAAATTTAAAATTCAACTAAATATATATATATTATATTTTGTAAAATTATACATACTTAAAGTGTATATATATTTATATATTTGATTTGATATTTATCCCAGTCATCAGTCATTTCATCAACAAAGCTAGCTATCTTTTTCAAATTTTGAAATTTAAAATTCAACTAAATATATATATTATATTTTACAAAATAATGCATACTTAAACTGTATATATCTATATAATAAATCATAACCAGTTATGGGACATTTTTCCTAATGTGTCCCATTTGTCCGATTTGTCATTGATGTGTCATTGGCTAGTCTGAGTAAAAAACAAAAAGAAGGGAGGATGGGGGTTGCTGGGTCTAGCGGAAGGGTTTTTTTTTTTTTCGAAGACAAGATGAATTTTTAAATAAATAGGGTTTTTTTTTTCGAAGACAAGCTGAATTTTTAAAAAAATAAGAATAAATATTTTTTTATTTGAAAGATTTCTTTCAGTTTAATTTAAGGCATCTAAAGAATTTAAATTTGGTATGTTTTTAACCATTAGATTTATTTAATGTTAAGATTATTTTTCTTTTCCTCTTCACTTTCTCTTTTTGGTCACGTTACATAAAAGTATACTCTCTTATTCTTTCTATATTTTGTTATATTTTTTTATATGAATAGCAATCAAACAAAGTTAAAAAAGAAAATATCTAAAATCTAATTTTCTTTAAAAATTTCTTAAAGAAAAATTTTAATGCACTTAAAACTTAAAATTTTAAATACATATACTTTTACACTCTTTATATCATCTAAATTTGAGATATTTTTAACCATTAGATTTGCTCAGTGGTCATGATATTTTTTAACCATTGGAATCAACTATCTGTTCGTGCTTGGCCTTCACCTACTAACAAGTTAGGCAACGAGACATAGACTTAGTCACCTCATGTATCATACCACCCCACCAATATGACTACTCGAAACTTTTGAATCACCATTTTCTAAAATTCATTCGTAATTTGTACGAATATAAAACTGTTTAGATTTCCCCTATCCATTTGACAACGTACTAAAAATTTTTAGCTGTTAAATCAACAACCTATTGACACCACATCTCTAATAAGATAAATCACGCTGTTAAGCCTTAATAACTCTAATCCATAGCATTAGTGTCATTCACGGTAACTGGAACTTAAAAAAATCACTTCATACTTGTCAATATCATTGATGTAAAAGGAACCTTAAATTATTAACATCCTTTAGATTACTTTGCCAAAATTAAACTATTCCAATTACCAAACTTCACAACTTATTACGTAATGTATCAGTTGCTTCCTTGGCACTACCAGAATAACTCTAATTGCCAAAATTATAATCCCATTAGTACTCCATCCACTTATAATATCTCACCATTTAATCACACGATGTATATAATTATCTTTAAACTCTGATGATCCAAACACATCCTAATCCTTTCACTATCCTATTAACACCCTCGAGGCTTCAACTACCTTGACTTACACCACCATCTGATTATCCTATATTAGAATAAAACCAAAACCTCCATAGGCAGTATGATAATACATAAAGTAACTCACTCATTGTCTAGAAATGACCACAACAAAGCCTCAGCCAACCGTTGCTTCGGCCATTGAAATGCCCTTGCAAGTTTTACTCCAAACAATTTAACATCCTTCCCAATTTACTAAGTCAGTAGACTTCCCACTGAGAAGAACCTGAATAGAATGGTTGTAGTAACATACCAAAATCTGAAACGACTTGATTCATAAATCTTTGTCACGCTTAACTGACATAACCAAACCTTTTGGGAAACTAAGTACAATAATTTAACCAAAAATTAACTGATCTCAAACTTTTACCTAGAACAGTAAAAACTCAACTTACTCTCCTTAATGCACAATTATTCAAACAAATTGTTAACCCTCAACAGCTAATGCTCATCCTCGGTTATTACTAGATTTTACAACCTTGTTTAGACAAAATTCCAATGTTCATCTTTCTACTTATCCAAAACTTTATGGTGTTTTCATGACAATATATGATATTAAACAAAACCATAAGACAACAAAATCTTCCATTTAAATTCTTAACTCTCTCAATTTAACTGATGCCATATAACATGGTGCAACAAAACAAAAGACACATGGCACAAGCATCATGAAAAGTCATCTCCCGCTAAGAAAGAAATCCTTCTTATTCTTAAAAGAATAACCACAAATTTACAACTTATTTTAGGAATTCAATGTTGAGACTCTTTCTCATTCAACATCAAACTGGCCATCAAAATAAAAGCTCCTTCAACGCACTTAGCATTAAGTACTATAGAAAAAAATATGACCTTAGCCACAACCTAATCCTGAACTATAGGGTCCTTGAGTAACAATTACCACCAATCAATTGTAACAACTAGTCATCACATGGTAAGTGGGTAACCTACCCACTCCCATTTTTATATCAGTTTATTTACTGAGTAAAACTCTAACATCGTTCAACAACCACCCACATTTAACAATGGAATATACTATCGATAAATCCATGAGTTACTAACTCAAGCCCTTCAAGCCTCTCGAATTCAAATTCAAAATCTTTATCATTTTCACAATCTCTTCTAATCATTTATTAACAGAGCCATTGTTTTGGACAAAATTATGATCCTAAGCACATTCACAACCAACTATAGTTCAAAACATCATAATCTTCAATCCTAAACCCACGAAATAAACACTAGAAAATTAGTAAGACACGACAAAAACACGTAAGTCTCACTACCTAAGGCCCAAAACATTTGCAACCTAGAGTTTTGATACCATTTGTCACGCGCTTAACTTCGGTATGGAATGTAAAAACTAAAATAAAATTCCAAATTCAATTCACATTAAGTTATAATGATCAATATAACCAAATAATTACTCTTATAATTATCAATATACCCAAATTTTTTCTCATTCGCAAATAAAATAAAATTGACTGCATCTCATCAATTTATCAATAACATAATCTACTTTGACACCATTTCCAATCACCACATCCAAGGTCTACATAATTAGAACAAATACTATAATCATGTTTATATCTCTCAGTATCACAATATCATAAATATAAGAATCGAACCCACCTTCTGGATCATAAAATTTATAGCACTAATAATTTAACTCTTAATTTAGAAGAACAAATATAATTATTGTCATCTACAGTTAAGACTAGACATAAGCTACTTAACCCTAAGCTGCCTACATATCCCACTTCAGAAATCAACTCATTGTAATTCCTATTTCACATCTTTTATTTCATCACCAACTCATGATCTACCGAATAAACCATACATCTCCTCAATCAATCTCATAGTCACATTACATTAACATCTCAATATAATGGAATATAAATACAATCTCATGCAACGAGATGTGATGGAATGCAATTTTGATGCATATTCTAATCTCTACCTACCCGAACCTTATCCTGGGATGAGTGATGCTTAGTAAAGCATACGGGATCACCAACCGCATCGTTCACGCTTACGACGAATGGATATCTCAATATATATAAACCGAGTTGGGAATCGTATTATAGCCCCACTGGTGTAAGGCTCAGAGGCACCATGTTACACCCCCTATCCCTTCTACTCGTGTTATACTACTAGTCAGGCGTTTGTTTAGCTCAAGCAATGTCCAACTGCAATTTGAAGAAAATATCACAATGTATCATCTCAATGGTAACGTCCCAACTCCAAATAACTAAAACTCTAGTTATATATATCGACTAGGATCATCCGATATTCTTAAAATCTCATTTTATATTTTTCTTCTCAAAATCATGGATCCCGTTTATATATATAACCAATGTCTTGGCACGTCAATGATATCAACATGGCACTCTCGGCTAATCAATAATCACAGTATAAAGTCGGATGATACATCCCCAGGCCCATGCACATGATATGCTCAATCATGTAAATAAATATAATCTCAATATAAAATACATTCTCATTAGCCTTTGGGATGATTTGGTGTTACTTATCCTTTAGAAATCAATAATTAATAGTTCTGAGCATCAAAGAAGTGTTAAAATCTCAAAATCTCCATTTTTTGAAAAATTTTCAATTCTATCCTTCGAACCCCCTTCAAAGGGTAGCCAGCGTTCGAGTCACCCTTTAAAGAGTACTTGAACCAAATTTTAGGTCCATCTCCACGCGAAAACCCAAAACCAAAACGCCCAAAATCTTCATTTTAAGGTAAACCCATCGATCAACGATATGTAAATATTTAGAAACTTAAATCCTATGTTTCTACAATATTTAATTGAAAAATAGCTCAAGTATACATAAATTCTTCACATTTATATGCATATATATACACACACAGTCATATATATATATACACAAAACTCATGATATTCAACCAAATCAAGCATATATATACATCAAAATCATCCCAACAACAACAAGAACATGAATATAATTGTCACCTACCTCGAATCCAAAGAGAAAAAAAGAAATGAGAAGGTTTACGCTTTTATTCTTGAACTTCAAATGCCTTTATCTTTCATCTCGAGCAAAGTCACGAGAAATGGACACCACTATAACGTTCATCGCGTTGAATGCTATCACGATCCGTCGATCTTCTTCCTTAAACCATTTTCTCTCTCTACTCTCTCTCTTTCCTCTCTCTTCGCTCTCTTTCTCCATTTGTTTCAATTATGGGAGCGAAAAAACAAGAAAGAAGAAAAAATGAGAAATAAAAAGAAAAGGAAAAGGAAAAGAAAGAAAAGAAGGAAAAGGAAAGAAAAAGAATTGTTGGGCCCTTGGCCCAAATGTCAAACCTAATACCACTTTTGGACAACTCGACCTAAGAAAGTAAAATAAAAATGATTAAAGCTCCCTCTAAACATTTCATTGTCTCAAAATAATGTATAAATGACCAAAAATAAATATTGGCTGCTACATTCTTCTTCTCTTATATAAATTTCATCCTTGAACTTTACGTAACGTATGTTGATCAGAAAATAAGGATGGTTGTTTCAACTTTGTCACCGACTCCTGTTCCCAAGTGGATCTCCCAACACCATGGAGTCATCATAACACGCGAACCAAAGAAATAGTCTTACCATGCAAAACTTGTTCACGCCTATCCTCCATTCGAAGTAGTAAATTCTTAAAATTTACATCCTTCTTAATATATAATTTTCCCCAGTTAATCACAAATGGTTCAATATATTTCAAGAAAACTTTCTATGGTTCCCTAAACTGAACAATCTCTTGAATATAGAACTGACACTATTCCTTCCCAAATTATTTATTTTACCACAAAAAAAAAAAGTTGATTTACTCAACCAGTTCACGATCATCCTAACAATGGTATACCTCTTATAAATCCATGGAAAACCCATTATAAAATACATAATCACATGGTCTAATTTCTATCATGCCATAGTAATTACTGTAACAAATCAGTTATCCATTGGTGGTTGGCCTTCCCTTGCTAACAAGTTTGCCAACGAGACACAGACTTAGTCACCTTATGTTTCATACCACTCAACCAGTATGACTATCTGAAATTTTCAAATCACCATGTTGTGCCCAATTCACTCACACACACATGATTTAGAGAAAACAGTAAAAAGATCAATACACAGATATACGTGGTTCCCCAAAAACCTGGGTATGTCCACGAGAGCAAGAGTTAGGGTTCGTTTCTTATTCTCTTCTTCACAGGATTATATAGAGAGTATTTATAATTACCTCTATTCCTAAATCTAATAGGATTACATGGTCTGATTCCCATAATACCCTTAATGAGCCACAAGTCCTAACAATCTCCACTTTCGTGAAACTCGCCCTTTCAGGAGTCAAATAAACCTCACCCAACTGGTTTGGGGAAATGTCTCCTTTCTAACATCGAGAGACATTAACCAAGTCCAAGCAATGCTCGAACTTATCTGTGGTAACCATCTTTGTCAATGTATCGGCTGCATTCTCTGAAGTGTGCATCTTCTTAAGTATCAAGTCACCCATAGCAATCAACTCTCTCACCTTGTGAAACCTCACATCGACGTGCTTGGTCAGCGCATGATACACCTGATGCTTCGCCAAATAGATGGCACTCTGACTGTCACAGAATAACTACACTCCACCTTGATCTATGCCCAGTTCTCTCACTATCTCCTTCAACCACAATGCTTCCTTAGCAGCCTCAGTCGCCGCCATATATTCTGATTCAGTAGTAGTTAGAGCCACTAAAGGTTGTACCATAGACCTCTAACAAATAGGAGCACCTGCAAGAGTAAACACATATCCTGTCATAGACCTTCTATCATCCAAACCTCCAGCATAATCAGCATCAACAAACCCTACAACTAAAATCTCATCCTACTGCCTAGCAAACATAATACCACGGTCCACTGTACCTCTCAAGTATCTAAAAATCTACTTGACTGCCTCCCAATTCTCTCTGCTTGGATTGGCCATGTACTTACTGACTATGCTAACTGCATGTATCAAATCGGGTCTTGTACACACCATCGCATACATCAAGCAACCAATTGTGCTGGCATAAGGCACTTTCGACATGTCTTGAATTTCTTCAGCTAACTTTGGACACTGTGCTGAAGACGATCTGAAATGACTCGCCAAAAGAGTGCTCACCGATTTTGAATTATTCATGTTAAATCTTTCCAACACTTTCATAACATAATCCTTCTGAGATAGCCACAGCTTCCCAACTGACCTATCTCTGCGAATCTCCATTCCAAGTATTTTCCTTGCAACACCCAAATCCTTCATGTCAAATTCCTTTTCCAACAAAGACTTCAACCTATTTACCTAAACTAAACTCTTCCCAATAATAAGCATATCATCCACATACAGTAGTAGAAAAATATAGGAATCATCATCAAGATTCTTAACATAAACGCAAAAATCATACTCACAGCGTGTGAACCCGATCCAAATAATGTACGAATCAAACTTCTTATAACATTGTCTTGGCGACTGCTTGAGTCCATAAAGCGACTTCCTCAACCTGCATACAAGATGCTCAGTCTCAAGTTGCTTGAACCCCTCGGGCTGCTCCATGTAAATAACCTCCTCCAAATCACCACGAAGAAAAGCTGTTTTCACATCCAGCTGCTCTAACTCCAAATCATAGCTAGCCATCAATGCCAAGATAGTCTTGATCGAGGTATGCCTCATAACTGGAGAAAAGACCTCATCATAATCAATCCCTTTCCTTTGTGAGTATGCCTTTGTTACTAACCGAGCCTTGAACTTCTCATTTTCCTTTTCTGACATAGTTTCTTTTTTTTTTTATACACCCATTTGCAACCCACTGTCTTCTTTCCCTTGGGCAATTCTTTCAACTCCCAAGTCTGATTCTTGTGCCATGACTCCATTTCTTCCATCATGGCTTCCATCCATATACTCTTTCCAGAAATAGTGATAACCTCCTGAAAAGTAGACGGATCTCCACTGGTAGTAGTTAAAGTAAAAGAAACCATATTCTCAAAACCATACCTTTCAGGTGGATTGATTGTACGTCTGGGTCTCCCTGTAGCTATGCTTTCCTGCTGCTGCTGTTCCTGTTGTTCTTCTGACTTAGAACCGCGTGTGTCAGAACCATTCAGCTCAACCTGTATATCCTGTTGCTTGTTGGCTTCCACTGACTCAGATCTCTGATGTGTCTTACCCATAGAAGCTTCATCAAATACCATATCTCTACTGATTACTACATTCTTCGCTTCCGGATCCCAAAGTTTATACTCTTTTATCCCTTTTTCATACCCAATAAAGATACATTGTTTGGATTTTGCATCAAGTTTTGACCTCTCACTCCCAGGAACATGAACATAGACTGGACATCTAAAAACTCATAGGACTGAATAATCTACATCTCTCCCTCTCCACACCTCTTCCTCTAACTTTCCATTCAAAGCAATACTCGGTGACCTGTTTATAATTAAACATGCCATACTCACTGCTTCGGCCCATAAATCCTTAGGAAGTCTTGCATTCAATCTAATGCACCGTGTCTTTTCCGCCATAGTTCTATTCACAATTTCTGCCACCCTATTCTACTGAGGTGTCTTATAAACTGTGAAGTGTCGCTAAATCCCATACTCTTCACAAAACTTCAAAAAAAAGCCCATTCTTGTACTCTTTCCCATTATCTGCCCTGAGGCAATTAATTCGCTTTCCTGTCTGATTTTTCACTTCAGCTTTCCACACTTTGAATTTATCAAAAACTTTAGGTTTGTGTTCCATGAAGTACACCCAAACTTTCCTTTAAAAATCATCAATAATGGTCACGAAATACAGAGATCCTCCTTTCGAAGCTACTCTCACTGGCCCCCAAACATCTAAATGTATATAGTTAAGAATTCCCTTTGTTCTATGTGTAGCACCTCTAAACTGCACCTTACATTGTTTCCTTAGAACACGAAACTTACAGAATCCAACCTTGCATGATTTTACCCCTTTCAGCAGATTCCTATTATGCAGCTCTAACATCCCATATTCCTCCATATGCCCCAACCGCATATGCCATAGAATCGTATCATCAGCTTCATCATTATAGTGGCAGCAGCTCCACTTATAACTGTACTCCCTATCAGCTTATAAATATTTCCAAGACCCTTCAAACCTTTCAAGATCACCATAGCACCTTTCGTTACTTTCATTACTCCACCTTCTATTTTATACCCGCAGCCTACAGAGTCTAAGGTTCCCAACGAAATTAAATTTTTTCTTAAATCTGGTAAATGCCTAACTTCACCAAAGATTCTCACAACACCATCAAACATTCTGATTTTAATTGTTCCTCTTCCTATGACTTTGCAAGATGCATCATTACCCATAAGAACAGTATCACAATTCACCAACATGTAGATGTCAAACCATTCTCTGTTAGGAGAGATGTGATAGAAGCATGCTGAATCCAAAATCCATGAGTCTGATAAATGATCTACATGGACTGAAACCGAAAGTATATCACCATCTTCTTTTGAATTCTTGTTGATCCAAGATTAATAAACTTAGTTTTATAATTGATTTTGATGATAACAAACATTGAATTAAATTTTCACAATTCATTTTCAAATAAACATTGTATGCAATGTTACAATTCATTTTAATTTGATAAATTCAAGATAAGATGCTTAAAAGATATTGATATTATTTTTCATGTATTTGGATGATGAAATAAAGGAATTTCAAAATTTGGAGTAATGGAAATTAAAGAGAGATGAAAACTTGAAGTTGAAGGATAACTCGGATAAGTAGCCAAATCAGACACATGTTCATATATTGATAATATCTGAATATCTAACTGTTCAAATTGCATTAAATTTAAATATAATAAACCAGACTTACATATCTACAACTTTATCGAAGTAATATTTCCGTGGATCTGAAGGTAAGCTATCCGAAAATTATTTGGACTATTTGGCATTACAGAAAAAAATGTAATTCTGAATTCTGGAGCTAATGTTGGTTTTGAGCCATACCTCATAATATAAAAGTTCAACAATTCTGATTTTTGGTGCATGGAAAGAAGTATTAAACTTTCCCTATCCATTTGACGGCATACTAAAAATTTTTAGACTTTAAATCAACAAACTAGTGACACCACATCTCTAACAAGATCAATCTTACTGTTAAACCTTAATAACTCTAATCCATAGCATCAGTGTCATTCATGGTAATTCGAGCTAAAGAAAATTACTTCATACTTGTCAATATCATTGTTCTAAAGGAACCTTAAAATTATTAACATCCTTTAGTTTACTTTACCAAAATTAAACTATTCAACTGCCAAAGTTCATAACTTATTACGCAATGTATCAGTTACTACCTTAGCACTACCAGAATAACTCTGTTTATCAAAATTATAATCCCATTAGTACTCCTTCCACTTATAATATCTCACTATTTAATCATACGATATGTATAATTACCTTTAAACTCTGGTGATCCAAGCAAATCCTAATCCTTTCACTATCTCATTAACGTCATCGAGGCTTCAACTACCTGGACCTACACCACCATTTGATTATCCTATATTAGAATAAAACAAAAACCTCCATTCGCATTCTCACAATATATAAAGTAACTAACTCATCGTTTAGAAATGACCAACAAAAAGCCTCAGCCAACTGCTACTTGGGCCATTGACATGCCGTTGCAAGTTTTACTCTAAATTAACTAAGTCAGTAGACTTTCCCACTAAAAAGAACCTAAATAGAACGGTTGTAGCAATACACCAAAATCTGAAACTTTGGACATAATTCATATATCTTTGTCATGCTCAACTGACATAACCGAAACTCTTGGGAAACTAAACCAATAATTAACCAATCTTAAACTTTTACCTCGAACAATAAAAACTCAACTTACTCTCCTTAATGCACAATTAGTCCAACGAATTGTCAATCCTCAGCAATTAATGCTCAACCCTAGTTATTACTAGATTTTACAACCTTATTCATATAAAATTCCAATTTTCATCTTTCTATTTATCCAAAACTTTATGGTGTCGTCATGACAATAACCGATATTAAACAAAACCATAAGACAACAAATCATCAATTTAAATTCTCAACTCTCTCAATTTAACTGATGCCAAATAGCATGGCGCAACAAAACAGAAGACATATGGCACTAGCTCCACGAAAAGTCATCTCCCACTAAGAAAGAAATCTTTCTTATTCTTAAAAGCACATCCACAAATTTACAACTTGTTTTAGAAATTCAATATTGAGACTCTTTCTCATTCAACATTAAAACTGACCATCAAAATAAAAACTCCCTCACCGTCCTTAGCATTAATTTCTGCAGAAAATAATATGACCTTAGCCTTAACCTAATCCTAAACTACAGGGTCCTCAAGTAAAACAATTGCCACCAATCGATAGCAACAACTGATCATCACATAGTAAGTGGATAACCTACCCACTCCCACTCTCATATCAGTTTATTTACTAAGTAAAATTCTAACATCATTTAACAACCACCCTCATTTAACAATGGAATATACTATCGATAAATCCATGAGTTACTAACTCAACCCTTCAAGCTTCTTGAGTTCAAATTCAAAATCTTTATCATTTTCACAATCTCTTCTAATCATTCACCAACAGAGCCATTATTTTGGGAAAAATCCTAGTCCTAATCACATTCATAGCCAACTATAGTTCAAAACATCATAATCCTCAATCCTAAACCCGCGAAATAAACACTAGGAAATTAGTAAGACACAACAGAAACGTGTAAGCCTCACTATCTAAAACCCAAAGAATTCGCAACCTAGCGCTCTGATACCATTTGTCACGCCCCTAACTTAACTATCAAGGACAGACGGTATGGAATGTACAAACTACAATAAATAAATAAAACCCAATCTAAATTCAATACACATTAAGTTATAATTATCAATATATCCAAATTATTACTCTTATAATTATCAATATGCCAAAATCATTACTCATTCTCAAATAATATAATATTTGACTACGTGCCATCTATTTTTTAATAACATAATCCACTCTGACACCATTTCCAACAACCTCATCCAAGGTCTGCATAGTTAGAACAAATACTATAATCATCTTTATATTTCTCAATATTACAATATCACAAATATAAATATCGAACCTACCCTTTAGGTCACAAAATTTATAGTACTAATAATTCAACTCTCTGTTTAGAAGAACAAATATAATTATTATCATCTACAGTTAAGACCAGACTTAGGCTACTCAAACCTAAGCTGCCTATGTATCACACTTCGGTAATCAAGTCATCGTCATTCCTATTTTATATCTCTTATTTCATGGCCAACTCATGATTTACCAGATAAACCATACATCTTATCAATCAATGTCACAGTTACATTATATTAACATCTCAATGTAATAGAATATAAATGCAATCTCATGTAATGGGATGTGATGAAATGTAATTTTAATACATATTCTAGTCTCTACCTACCCCTAACCTTATTCTGGGGCAAGTGACGTTTAGCAAAGCAAGCAGGGTCACCAACTACACCGTTTATACTTATGGCGAGCGTATATCTCAATATATATTAACCGAGTGGGGAACCGTATTACACCCTCGCCGATATTAGGTTCAGGGGAACCGTGTTACACCCCCTGTCCCTTTTGTTAAGGAACTGTGTTACACCACTAGTCATGTGTCTGCTTAACTCAAGCAGGGTCCAACTACATTTTGGAGAAAATCTCATAATATATCATCTTAATGTTAACATCCCAACTCCAAATGACTAAGCTCTAGTTATATATATCAATTGGGGATCATTTGGTATTCTCAAAATCTCATTTCATATTTTTTTTCTCAAAATTATGGGTCCCATCAACATGACACTCTACGCCAGTCGATAATCACAATATAAAGTCGAATGATGCATCCCTAGCCCTATGCACATGATGTGCTCAATTATGTAAATAAATATATTCTCAATATAAAAATACATTCTCATTAGGCTTGGGGATGATTTGGGGTTTACTTAAATCTTTAGAAATCAATAATTAATTATTTCAGGCATCGAAAAGTGTTGAAATCTCAAAATCTGCATCTTTTAAAAAATTTTCAATTCTGTCATTCCAAAGATAGCCAGCCTTCGAACCCCTCTCGAAAGGCAGTGTCCTAAACCAAAATTTGGGTTCATCTCTTACACAAAAACCTTAAAACAAAACACCCCAAATCTTTATTTCACACTACAAACCCATCGATCAATCATATGTAAACATTTAGACACTTAAAGCACATGTTTCTACAACATTTAATTGAAAAAAAAAACTCAAATATATGCAAAATATTCACATTTATCTGCATATATCTACACACATTCATATATACATATATATATATATATATATACACAAAACTCATGATATTCAACCAAATCAAACATATATGTACATGAAAATTATTCTAACAACAACAAAAACACGAATACAAGTCCCACCTACCTTGAATCTAAAGAGAAAAGAAGAAATGAAAAGATTTAGGTTTTATTCTTGAACTTTAAATGCTCTTATATTTCATCTCGAGCAAAATCAAGAGAAAAAAAACACCACCATAACGTTCACAGCATTGAATACTACCTCGATCCGCTAATCTTCCTTCCCAAAAACCATTTTCTCTCTCTTTTCTCTCTCTCCTTTTTTTTCTATTTTGGGAGCCAAAAAACAAGAAAGAAGAAAAAATGAGAACGAAAAAGAAAAGAAAAGGAAAAGAAAAAGAAGAACAAAAATAAAAGAAAAAAATGGCTGGACCTTTGATCCAGTTGTCCAACCCAATACCACTTACTGAGGAAAGTAAAATAAAAATGATTAAATCTCCATATAAACATTTTATTGGTCCGAAATAATACTTAAATGACCAAAAATAAATACCAGGTGTTGCATTGATGTTCCAATCTTTGCATTAACATTTGACATTTTTCATTTTATTTAATTTTTGAACTTTTCACCCCTTTTTTTTTTTTTCATCTACAAATTCAAGCTCCAAACAAACATAACATCGTTGGTGCAAAG
>QLOD02000016.1:14644346-14718132 GCA_003260245.2 Sideroxylon spinosum | reverse complement strand
AGGGTTCTAATGGGTTTTAAATCTCCTCGTTCCTCCCCCCCCCCCCCGCCCCCCCCCGGGGGGGGGGGGGGGGATGCTAAATGCTCTAAGAAATCGTTTATGAAAGTCAAACTCCAGTTTACTAGCTAGGATTCCTAATCAAATGAAAATGTGGCAGAAATTTCAGGCGAACATACCTCATTGTTATCAAGTAAGGGTCTGTTGGGATGCTTTTTCTTTAAAGAGCTATTAAGAGACTGCAGGTTCTTTCTCCTAAAAACTTTGTTTACATGCCTAGGTGAATGGACTGCAGTTGCTGATGCTATATCCTTTGATGCCAACTGATCATCAGTTTTTTCCTTTTCAATTTTGGATCCAGATTCCTTGGTGCATTTTGAGCCAGCACTCTGGATTTCTTTTGCTTTCTGTGCCTGTAAATGCAAGAGGAGGTTGTATCTACATTAAGTTGCGAGTACGAAAGCCAATAAAATGAAAAACTAGATGCAGTCTGCACTTGAATTTCAAGGACCTGTATAAAATATTTTGTTATAAAACAATATTATAACACATAATTTTCCCTCTTCGTAACAAGTTGAGCTTTTTTTATGTGAGATTGTGACTGACTAATGGTTCCAAGGCACACAAAGATCTTGAATTCAAAATTTACCACCAACCTCAATAGTCACCAGTCACACATGCGAGGGCCTATGTTGAGAGTATAAAATAATAGTATACGTAAGAACATTGCCCCTCCCTACCTAATAGCTTGAGTTTTTAGCTGAGATGTTGGCTATCTAATGTGACCCGTTCAGTATAATTCCGAAGAAAGATTTCACTATTATTCTCTATACGTACATCCTCAAATACTCAAAAGGGAAAAAAAAAATAAAAAAATAAAAAAAAAACTTCAACCGTGAAATTAGATCGATTTTAGGAGCAATCATTGGCAAAATACAATGGTAAAACACCAGTTGAATATAAACAATATGGCTTTATTAAGTGGGACAAAGTAAAAAGTATGGCATCCTGGTAATGTGCATTAATGGTAAGAAATGTATCTAGTCTTAAGGAAATGTGAATAGTCACTTATATATATAAATAGTCATTTCTTGTACATGCACAAAAATACACAGTACCCAGTTGGGTGCGTGGCTCGTGCTCAGTAAATCTAGTTTTCTACTCTAGTTTCTTACATGGTATCAAAGCGTTAATCTTTCTAGGTTCAGTGTGTCTCTTTAAAAGTTTAGTGAACTTTAGTTTTTATAGTCTGTCAAGGTCCACTATCGAGCTTTGATTTTTTGATCAAATCACACCTATGTAGTCGCCGAAGGAAGGCGATCGTCGTCGGAGGAACATCATCACTGGCAAGTGAGTCATGCGACGTCACGCGCCACCTATACCTTTGCACATGGGCCTCACGTGCCGTCACTGAAGCTACGTGTAAGGGCTCATGGGACTCAAGCAAACCTCCAACCTTCTTTACAGTCTTCTCTCCTCCTTCACGTGACCCTCTCAATAGTTGTTATACACATCAGTCCTCTGCTCAGTGTTTTGGTACTGTTATAAGTGATTTTATGCTCTGTTTTTCATGGCTTCTGATGTCTGTTGAACAAAAAGTGGTTAGTGATTCAATTCCTATGCCGCCACAGTTAACCACTATGAAATTGAATGGAATGAACTATATACAATGGTCTATAAAAATTGTATTAACCAAGTATGGTAAAAAAAAGCACTTGACTAAGTCTGAGCCTTCTGAAACTGATTCTAAGTATGATGCTTGGGTGCAAGAAGATGTTCACTTGGTTAGCTTATTATGGAACTCAATAGAACCCAATGTTGCCGACATGTACACTCATCTTGACACATGTAAGGAGATATGAAAATATGCTCGTTTATTGTTCTCCAGTGACCTCACCCTCATGTATGGTTTGTCGCTAGAGTTCTTTCAACATCAACAGTCCGATAGACCAATCACAGAATATTTTTCCTCTCTAAAGCGTGTTCATGAGGAGTTGAATTCTTTACAACCATGATCAACAAACATTAATGTGATGCAGAAGTAACAAGAATAGATGATTGTACTTTGTTTTCTTGCTAGACTAGATTCTGAGTTTGAACCAGTCAAAACCTAAATACTCAATGGGGCTTCTCTTCCCTCGTTTGCAAAAACTTACTTTCGAGTCATGAGAGCTACTTCCAGAGATTCATCCACCACTATTGATGCTACACGATCCGCCTTAATCAGTCAGGTGCCTTCAAATAGTAAAAACTGTAGCTACTAGACCTTGTCTAAGTCTAGTGATCGTGGGACTAGTGGAGGTCGTGGTCATGGTTGTGGAAGTCGTGGTACAAGACCTAAATGCTCTAATTGTGGCCGTGTTGGCCATGTTAGGGAAACTTGCTAGGAGCTTCATGAAAAGCTAGCTCGTATAGTTAACGCAGCCTCCTCTGATGCTTCTACCTCTACAAATTAGCCTGGTACAAGTGAATCAACAACTGTGACTCTTTTAGGAGAAGAAAATGCTAAACTCCTTCACTATCAAACAGCTCATCAGGCATCTCTTCCTTGGCTTCTTTAGCCCATCGAGGTAATTCCAGTACTTGTATGTCTACATCTCATATGTCTTGGATCATTGATTCTGGTGATTCAGATCATATATTTGGTATTTCCTCATTTTTCTCTGATATCCAGTGTTCCCCATTTTAAATGTTACAATAGCTAATGATTCATCTAATCAAGTACATGGTGTCAGTAATTTGTCCTTATTTTCAGTGTTATTTGTTCCATCATTATTTTTTAATCGTCTATCTGTTAGTAAACTCACCAGGCAAATGAATTGTTCAATAACTTTCTTTCCTGATTCTGTGATTATTCAAGATTTGAAGATAAGGAAAACTATTGGAGAAGGGCATGAAGCTCAGGGACTCCATTATCTGGTTGGTTCATCTGCTCCATCACCTATCACTTATTCTATAATCGTCTCTCCGATTAAAATTTACCGTCGTTTGTGTCATCCATTTTTTGAAAGGTTGAAATTTATGGTTCCAAGTTTGAGTACAATTCTTAGATTGTGAGTCTTATCAGTTAAGAAAACATCACTGTACTTCCTTCAATCCTAAAGTTAATAACAGGTCCTTGAGTCCATTTCATTTAGTTCACTCTGATGTATGGGGACCTAGTCGAGTTATGTCAAACTTGGGGTTTAAGTAATTTGTTACGTTTATTGATGATTTTTCAGGGCTTACATGGGTTTATTTAATGAAAGGCCGTTCTAAGTTATTGTCCATCTTTAATCCTTTTGTCTTGAAACAAAAAATTAATTTGATGTGTTTATTAAGATTCTTTGCAGTAACAATGCCAAAGAATACTTTTCTAAGCCTTTTACTAATTTTATGACATCATTTGGCATGATTAATCAGTCCTCTTATCCTCGCACTCCACAACAGAATGGGAATATTGAGAGGAAGAATTTGCATTTGACTGAAATAATTCGTTGTTTAATGTTTCACGTGAGAGTTCCAAAGACCTTTTGGGGGGATGCTATTCTCACAGCATGTTACTTAATCAATAGAATGTTGTCTTCTATTCTGAACAGATATTCTCCTTACTCTGTGTTGTTCCCCCAGACACCGCTGTTTCCTCTTCCTCCACGAATTTTGGGTGTGTTGCATTTGTCCATCAACTTGATAGTGGGACTAATAAACTTGACCCTCATGCCCTTAAATGTGTCTTTTTGGGATATTCCTAAGTACAAAAAGGATATCGATGTTACAGTCCTCTCAATTGATATTTCATATGAGCCGATGTTTTGTTTTTTGAGCATACCATTTTCTTTTTTGATGATTCTTCTGTTTCTGACTAAGTTGGTCGGACAATGAATGGGAATCGGATGCGGGTGTGAATCTAGGTGTTGGACAATGCAAGTCTAGAGAACAGAGGATACATGGATAAAGATCCGAATTTGGACACGAGTACGGGGTTATGCCATATAATTTTTAATTTTTTATAAATTAATATTTTAAGTGTATATTTTTAATTATTTCTCATTTACACTTTTATATCCTAATTTTTAATTATTTTATAAATTAATATTATAAATATATAGTTTTAATTATTTTTCGTTTGCCGTTTCGTCTATGGACTCTCTCTCTTTATATATATGTATATACACATAATACGCAAAATGAAAGAGGAAATATCTATGTACGCAAATGGAAGAGCAAACGTCTTGCATGGGGAATGTTTCTATCAGTGTAATTAATGTCCGTGTAATTAATAGTATGCTTGGAACATACGACTTCTATGTAATACATATAAAGATTGTAAAATTTAATTATATTTGTATAATCAACACAAAGAAGACAAAACGTTGAAGCAATCCAAAGATTAATTTGAACAGAGAACGCCATTGCTAGAGAATGCCTTCACCGAAGAAGTCCAAAATGGATGGTTCTTTCATCTAAGTATCATAGCTGTAATCGGATTGAAAGTGCTGGACCCGACTCTACACCCGCACCCACACCCGGACCCGCACCCGAGCGAGATACTCCATAGTTTTGGGTGAATCTGCGTAACTTAGGTTCCTGATGTAAATGTGAGTCTCCCTTTGCCTGTAATTTCTCCCTTTCGTCTCTCTTGTCCTGATTTGCATGTTTATACCAGACAACGAGCAGTTACAGAGTCTCTCCCTGATGCTTCAGGCACTTCACCTTCTTTTACCCAGTCTTCAGATCCTGTTCCCGAGAACTTTATGATCTTGATCTTCCAGTTGTTCTTCGAAAAGATAGACGAGTTCATATATTTAACTTTGTTTCTCATACAACCTTTTTTTCATGATATCATACTTTTGTTTCTTCCTTATCTACTATTTCTATTCCTAATTGTATGTCTGAAGCATTATCTCATTCTAGGTGACGGACTACCATGGAAGAAGAAACGTTAATCCTTTGAGCCAATGATACATGGGATTTAGTCACTCTTCCACCTGGCAAGTCAGCAATTGGTTGTTACTAGTTGTATAAGATCAAAGTTCACCCTGATGGTTCAGTTGATTGGTTGAAAGCAAAGCTTGTTGCCAAGTGATTTCAGAGACTCTCTCTCCTGTAGCCAAGATCACATCAGTGCGTCTTATCATTTCCCTTGCAACTATTTTTCACTGGCTCTATCATCAACTCGATGTTAAAAATGTCTTCCTACATGGTGATTTTACCAAATGAGTGTAAATGGAGCAACCTCCTAGCTTTCTTGCTCAGGGGGAGTCTGGACTGGTTTGCAAGTTGAAAAAGTCACTATATGACTTAAAGCAATCCCCTCACGCATGGTTTGGCAAGTTTAGTGATCTTGTGATAGAATTTGGATTAATAAGTTGTAGTATTGATCATTCTATTTTCCACCATCATTCCTCTCAAGGAAAGATATGGTTGTTGGTTTATGTGGACGATGTTATAATCGCATGTAACGACACACAAGGAATTCATGTTTGGAAGATATTCCTTCAAACTAAGTCCAACACCAAGGATTTGGGTTCACTAAAGTATTTATTGGGCATTGAGATTGCAAGATCACGCGAGGGTATTACTCTTTCTCAGAGAAAATATGTTCTTGATCTATTGTCTGAAATCAGCATGTTAGGAGCCAAACCAATTGATACTCCGATAGATCCAAACACAACTTCTGACAGATAAGGGAGAATTATTGGAAGATCCAAGTCAATATCGTAGATTAGTTGGGAACTTAATTATCTGAGAGTCACATGGCTGCATATCTCATTTGTTACAAGTGTAGTAAGTTAATTTCTTGATGCACCTTGGTCTAGTCATTGGGATGCGATTATTCATAT
This sequence comes from Sideroxylon spinosum, assembly GCA_003260245.2. Taxonomy (NCBI): domain Eukaryota; kingdom Viridiplantae; phylum Streptophyta; class Magnoliopsida; order Ericales; family Sapotaceae; genus Sideroxylon; species Sideroxylon spinosum. The sequence continues at coordinate 14,712,313 of QLOD02000016.1, read as the reverse complement.
TCTGAGATATCTAAAAGGTACGCCAAGATGTGGTTTGTTGCATTGAGATAATGGTCATACACTTGTTCAAGGTTATATAAAGGCAGATTGGGCTAGTTCGCCAACAGATAAACGATCAACCACTAGGAATTGTATCTTTGTGGAACGAAACCTAGAATCATGGAAAAGTAAAAAGAAACCACGGTGGCAAGATCAAGTGCAGAATCAAAACATAGGGTCATGGTCTATACCTCTAGTGAATTGATTTGGATATGTCATACGTTAAGGAATTGGGAGTCCCTGGATCACAACCTATGGAACTGTTTTGTGATAATCAAGTTGCTATTCATATAGCCTCTAATCCAGTGTTTCATGAGCGAACCAAGTATATTGAAGTTGATTGTCACTTCGTTAGAGAGGATTCTATAAATGTCATCAAGACTAGTCATATAAAGTCTGAAGGTCAATTGGCTGATTTGTTTACTAAAGCTCTAGGGGGAGCTAAGGTGAGATACATTTGTAACAAACTTGGAATATATGATATATATGCTCCAACTTGAGAAGGAGTGTCAATGTGCATTAATGGTAGGAAATGTGCCTAGCAATGTATCTAGTCTTTAAGAAATGAGAATGGTCAACCCATGTATATCAATAGTCACTTTGTGTACACGCATAAATATGCACACAAGTATCTAGTTGGGTGTGTGGATTGTGCTCAGTAAATCTAGTTTTCTACTCTAGTTTCTTACACATCCCTTCTCTTTTTACATCTGCATGTGTGAAAAAGGAGAATCAACAAGTGTCCAAGACATTAAATTGGACAAGACATAAAAAGAATAGGAAAAATATGGTGAAAAAATAAATAAATAAAAAACTTCAACTGGAAAAGTAGATCAATTTTAGGAGCAACCGTTGGCATCATTCAATGGTAAAAGCACCAATTACCATAAAAATGTGGGTTAAAGCATGAATCCACCAACTTCTAAACAATATGGCTTTATTAAGTAGGCCAAAGAAAAAAGCATGGCATCCCTTCTCTTTATACAACTAGATGTGTGAAAAATGAGCATCAACAAGTATCCAAGACACTGAATAGGACAAAACAGAAAAGAATAGCGAAAATATAGTAGGAAAATCAAAAGATACAAACTATAGAAGTCAACAGAGCACTAACTTACCTTTCTGGCTTTCAGTGCTACGTACCGCGCATTTTTGAACCATTTGTTAACCTAAAAATGTGAATGAGAAATACGTATATAAGAAAGGAACAACAGGCAGCAAAATACAGTACTTTCATTAGGGATCTGCAATGCCATGTCCCTAATGCCATGCCTCACCAAAAAGCTTAAAACACTGATAAGGCAACGTGTTTTCTGCTATAAAAGACAAGTACAGATTATTGAGACAGTCAATAGCTAGCCTTTTTTTTTTTTTAGTCCAACAGTGATGGGCTACACAAGTAACAACAGAGTGGTGATCCTTGCCCTGCCCAATAAGCCCCCAAACCGGATCAAAAGACTACCCAGCTAATGTAGCTAGGTCCCTTCTATAGATAGCCTATTTGTCTTAGAACAATTTCATAGATAGATAAAAATAGATGAAGTATGTGCTCATTTTGAAATTTGACAAAAATATATCCTCAAGTGATTGTCTGCATCTAATTTATAAGCACTGCGAGTTAAAGGAATCTTTGCATATCAAGTGAACAATGTTACCTTCTCTGATTCAAGACCTAGTTGCATGGAAAGGTTCTCCCTGACAGCTCTAGATGGAAGTTCATTCACAGCAAATGCAAGGCGAAGCTTCTGTAAGACAAGACATGAAGGATGACTATGCATGGAAACTAAGACATACATCCAAGGCAAGAACAAGCACTGGACCAATGCTTCATGTTGTGAAAAGAATTATAGCTACCTCAACAACATTCTGAGGGATTCTGAAGAATGACCGTTTAGATTTCCCACCGGGAGGAAGTTTATCTTTCCCTTCAGTGGCATTCACATTTGGAAGTTTCTTCTTACTTTCTGACAAAGTCATAAGGGTGCTGGCTGCATCAGACTCCTTTTCTCTCCTCTTTCGTTTCGCAGGACCCCAATCTTCATCTTCACTAATTTGTTCACTCACAGGAGCATCTTTTCCAAACATTTCCTATTTGAAAGAGAAAAATAACCATGTGAAATCAGACACCCTTTGCAAACATGATACGTTTTTATCCCATAAAGAGTGAGCTTTACTCGTTGGGTACAATGATGTTATTCAGTATGCCACCAAGTATGTGCCAAGAAGGCGGTGTGTTTGTGTTGGACACGTTTTGGACACTGACAAAACTTCACCAACAAGCACCCAAACGTGTCCTTTAATTTTATTAATTTTTTAGAATCAAACACACTTTGAGCATTTGGGAGACAGAAAAATATTATGATTTTGATGAAAATACCTTGTGATCCAGTGATAATCTAAATTTTCAATTTCTTTATGAAAAGAGCTTACTTAAATTACATATTAGAACATTTACACTTCTTTTCCAATATCTCAAAATGTGGAAAATGGTTTCTAACTATTTCGATAAAACAAACAACAATTCTAGATATAATGCAAAAAAAGAATAAATAGTTATCATCAAGGTGGTTAAAATATAGATTTTACTTAAAATCAATGAAGGATCCGAAAAATCGAATCGCAAAATTGTAAGATTTTATCCAATGTCTACAACATCATAGTCTATTATGCTACAATTCTTCATTTAGAGCTTCAATTATTTTTGATAAATAAAAAATTTTATTAATAAGAGAAAAGAGCAAAGACATGCATCAAGAAAATGCCATACACAAAAATTACTCATCTCAATAAAATGAATTCTCAAAAATGTTCATCAAAGATTCTGTATCTGGTTCTATACTTTTTTTACCTAACTACACAATTGAAACATTTGAAGTGTTTGGTGTGACCTATACAACTAAGATTAAAATACTGACTTCATTTTATATTAATTTTTGGTAGGAATCAAATTGTATTTGTTATATTATACAATAGGCTCTTTGCTTCTATCGTAGCTACTATATTTAATTTATGGTAGTTAATTTGATAGAGCAATGCACATAGTTATCAACCAGTATATCATAAGAAATAATAGTGTTATAAAATAAAAAAACAAATCTACAAAAAAAAAAAAAAAAAAGAAAAAAAAAACATAAAACTCTATTTTATTTGACAACATTACACAAAAATTACTTAATTTTTAAAATTGGTAAAATCACCTACAAAATTGAGATTTTATCTATTTTACCCCTACTAAGATTTTATGTAAAATCGAACAAGTTCTCTCGATTTAATGTCATCAAATCGTAAGACTTGAAGATTTAAATCAAGATTTTAACAATTCATCTACGTATTTAAGAATATATATTGTTTATTGTCATATCTCGGCTTTCCCATCTCCTGATATTTTCTTTTTCATTTTTTTTCCCTTTAAAAATTACTTTAACATGCTTGTGTTGTGTCATACCCACGTCATGTGTATGTATTTGTGCCTCTTAGGTTGCATCTGCTTGGCAATGAAACTATAATATCAATCATAGAATTCATAGGTTGAAAGCAAATTCAAAGGTAAATGATAGTGGCTTTTGGTTTTTCCGTCTAGCCAAAGATGTTAAAAAAATGTTAGATCGGAGGTCTAGAAACATGTCCAAGATGCATGCTTTAGAATTATAACGACTTTACTTATTTCCTTAGAACATTTACAAAATAGGCAACTTGAAGTCGTTTTATTGACCGATATAAGGTATTCAACAAGTTTGGGATAAACTTACACATTGTATAAAGTTCTAGTCCTACACCTACATAACTTTTTTTCAGTTCTGTATTTCACAAAATTGATTGTAAATTACATATCGTACATCAAACATGCCTCCAAATTTCAAGCCCACCAACAATCACAAACTATCTCATTCGCACACTAGAATTTCTTCATATAAATCTAATTTGTATGATTATGCAGTGAAAGACCTTTCGATCTCAAATCAACTGGAAACACACACTGCATTATTAACATGCATGGAACATGTAATCCAAGAAACATCATGTTGAAGTATAACTATGATAAAGAATTATGAAGCAATGGACAACAAAGTGTTACGCCATGTAAAATGTCAAAAAAAGCGTACCTCATTCAACAGCAATCATTTTCACACCAATTTATATAAACATTAAGTTTGTGGTATTAAATACTCACATCATATAACTTCTTATAATCAACAGCTCTCCGCTGCCTAGGGCCACTTAAAATCTCACAATCAGTTGTCTCGTCAGAATCTATGCCAATAAATGACTCAAAAGGGGTATTCCAACTGGCCTTACTTCTCTTTGCTGGCCCCCCAGATTCAGAAAAAAATTCATCTTCAAGTGACCATAAACTGCTGGAACTGCATGCATCATCCAAAGCATCAGCTTCAGAGCCAGACCTGCTGTAACCACAGCTGTTTTCAATTTTTTCTGGATCATAGTCATCATCTTCTGAATCATCAGAAGGCCATTCTTCTTGATCTTGCAAAGCACCTCCACCATCAGGTAAAGAAGCCTCTTCCTTGAAGATGTCCTATGTTGATCCCATAGAAGTACGTTGACAAAAAATGTAAGCTAGAAAAATCAAAAGAGTGAACGAAAAGTTTTTGTTGTAACCAACCTGCCAATGACTGTCTGCAGAGAAGTGAGTCCCAAGATGAGCATTCATTGCTTCTAATATATCCATCTTACACATGCAAAATTTGCAAAACCATCCTTGATCTCCTGGAGGAACTGGGTAATTATTTATTACACTAAGTTTCACCATGCTCAAATGTCATACTTTGGTATAACATCCAGAAAATAAGAATAGCAATTTGAGTAGAACTCACTGCTTTCAGTTGACAGCGGAGGATCAAGACATTTTTGGTGAAAAGCACAATTGCATGTCCCATCACAGAGTATAATATCGTTATCAGGGAAAGCTTCCCGCAACTTGCACTTTGCACATATTATCTGTGCATAAAAAAAATGAAATCAAGAATATTCTAGTAAAAACTGAAAGAAAACATAATGGTAGTAGGCAGGACCCCTAGAGTTACTTGTAATCATTTTTCTGCATCGTTAAGAACAAAACAGTAACTGTTTAAAATCTAGAACCCTCAATGAGATATCAAAAAGCATATTTAAATGCAACTGTAAATGTTGGGTTCCCTTCAAGACTTAGCAGGGCAAATTCAACTCTGGAAGTGAGGTCAAAAATTGAATCTGTTCACTATAACAACTGCATAAAATGAATTATCAAACTGCCCCTTCAGTTTATAAGATTGCTTATTTGGGGAGGAAAAAAAAAAAAAAGGGACCAATTGTTTTCTGATATAGTTAAAATTTGAATAAAGTGGTGATAACAGTTTACATGCTCATGGTAAACAGATCCATCAGCAGCAATGGCAGAGTTCTCCATACATCCTACAGAACTAAGCAAATCCAGCTGACGAATGGCATCACGGATTCCAAGTTTACACTTCAAAATCTGTTTCTTGGCTCTTTGAAGTTCCTTTTCTGGCTTGATCTTTTCTCGACTGAAAAGAAAAACAACATTAATAATATATATTACATATTGATAAGATTTGAATAATGATCATCAAGGGAATGAAATTATGTACAAAACATTAATTTAGACTTAAAAAAAAAAAAAAAAACTCGATCAAAGACTACCAAGAAAGACATTGCCTACATGTTTTTTACAAAAATTTTTCAAACCAAGGGAATGCAGCTATTTACAAAACATTAAATTAGATTTTAAAAAAATAAAATAAAATAAAAAACTCAACCAAAGACTACCAAGCAATCCGTTGCCTACACATTTCTACAAAATCCAAGAACTGGCCTAAGCAGCAGTTAACCCTCATTGGGAGCCAAACATACAAAATTTCATCTTTAGTATATACAAAAAAGTTTCCACACGTCAGAAATTTCTCCTACATAAAAATTATCCACCAAAACAAAATCTCCCAAGAAATTGCAGATACAATGAAACGAATTTCAAAGTTTTACATTGTTCGGATGTTACAGCTCTGATGTAGCTTCAAACTATAAGCAAATACCTGCTTTGGTTAATTTGTCTATTAAATGTAGCTGTACCAATGAGGAAAATAGAAGAACAGTTCACTAATTTTACGGGTTGGCTAGAGTACATAATAGTTCAAGGTCAGGAAATATTAACATAATATTCAGAACATATACTGTACAAGCACTTCTTTTAATACGACTATTTTCCATACCTCTGACCTTTCCAACCTTCCCCTGAATAAGCATCAATAAGGTTCTGCTCCAGCTTCATTTTAATTAACAGGTACCTTGTCCTCCTTTGCAAGCGGGAAGGCTCATCTAGCTCTGTATTATCTGTCTGCCTCTTCCGCTTTCTTCTTTTCTTTAATTTTTGAGATGTAAGACCTCCTGTGGCTTGTTTTCCAATTTCACTGGAACAATTTAGTGACTGTTTTTCACCTTGAAGGTTCGAGGCATGCTTTTTCTTGGAGGACTTCTTTTTGTGCATAGATGTTTTACTAATCCCATTTCTGGTTGAGGAGTCATTTCTCATCCTTTTGCTTACAGACTTGACAACTTTTTTCTTTAACACTGTTGAGCCAATAGTGTTGCCATGAGATTTCAATTTTGGCTTGTGTTTCTTGGTGCTGAATCTTTTGGTAGCATTTTTTATCTGCAATAATGAACCCTGCTTAGACAAAGTTTCTGTCTCAGTTAAACAGTGGTTCCCGAATCCCTGATTGTTTACCATCCTTCCACTTCCACGCATGTAGATCACTTAAGCATTATAACTGAAAATTCGGGCAAAGAAAAGATGAACTAGTAATGACTTCATTGAAAATTTAGGCAAAGAAAATATAAACAAGTAAAGACTTTCAAACAATTCAGTAAGTACAATATAATCGAGATAAATGCACTCCATAAACATGGGGTTACCTACACTGCAAAGGAAGCAGTCCACAATCTCATAAAATACTTTTGGAAGCACAAAGGCTTTGTTTCAGAGGTGGGTTGGGATGGGATGAACTCACAATGGATGATCAGGAATAAGGAAAGACATTTGTTCTAATCCTAACTGTCCACTGTGTGTTCATGAACACGCCCCAACCCATCTACCAAACAAACATAATATGTATACGTCAACATCTATTTATATTCATGCTTGACGTATCAAAAAATAGAATTAAAGGACCTAAGCACCTTAAAACCAATAAAAAGAATGCAAACCAAAAGTCCTAGTAAGGAAAAGGAAAACTCCTGCACATGTAGGAACAGAATCACTCTTCAAATTCTATAAAACTCGATCAAAAGATAATGCCCAACCCTGCCAGCGGCTCAGCAAAAGAAAGAGATCCAACAATGACAAGTCAATAAGAGTTACATATGCTAATGAATAAGGCAATATCTATGATCCACATCCAAAATCTGAATGTAACAAGGCAATATCAGAAGTTATTGATAAACAATTATAATTGAGTAGAGATCCAACAACGAAAAAGAGCTGACTCGCATAAAAGGAAACATTTATATACACCCAAAACCCAGAATATATCAAAATAAACTCTCATAATCAGAACTTATAGGGTAGAACCCTATGATCAGTTTATAGCTAGTAAGGGCAATCATCAGCCATCACATTGACCTTCTTACAACCATGATTGGTAGAGAATAGTTATTAGCACTCAAAAAAACTAAATTGCAACCCAATTCGTGAGACATGATCGCCCACATAAAGAAAAACGGTGCACAACACCACCTCCGATGGGAAAACCCAGAAAGTCTAGATAGTTTCAAGAAACCAAAACATGGCTTAGAAACACCCCAACAAATTAACAATGATGTGAATAAGATGCAATCTCTGATCATCAGAAGCAAAATTCAACAAAGACCCAGAACAGATTCGTCTCGAACGCCTAATTAGGACTGAAATTTGAGCGTCACATAGTTTCGAACAAGAAACAAAGAGATAAAAACAGAGAGAAACATGTAGGTTCTCGATAACATTCACCTAACGAGAGAGAGAGAGAGAGAGAGATCGAAGGTCTTGAGAAACTCTGGGGACTAATGGCTGAGTACCTGAACTTGAAACTGAGAAGAAAGATTGCTTGATTGAAATGGGTATCAACCCAGATTTCAAAATTCAAATTGGGTTTGCATAGTTACTTCCTTGGAACTAGTGTTCTATTGATTCCGTTGCACGCCGTCGCTAGCCTGCCTAGGTTCCTCCTCTTCCCGGCCAGCCAACGGTCAGGTATGCCTTTCTTAAAGTGTCTCTCTCCAACAAATTCATACGTCAATTTAACCTTTTCGGTTAAAATAAGAACAAAATACACAATCGAGCAACATACTCTCAGAACTTTTAGACCTATACAAACCTCACCCTAATTTGACTTCTTAACTAGGAAATGTTTTCATTTAAGTACAAAAAAAGGTATTAGATTGTTCTTTTGCTTTGAGAAAAGAGGAACAACAATTTATACAATTCGTAGAGTTAAACAATAGCACAACTGCAAGCCAAGATGTTGCCATAGGTGGAGTATTTCTTTAACGGAACTAGCCCTTTTATTAAGTAACAGTTAATTTTTACTTGGTGTATGATTTAACAAATGCTTGTTTAACTTGCTAGGTTGGCTTAAATTTAACAACCTCCGAAATAAAAAAAAATGTATTTATAACATAATTTTTAGTTTACAAAATATTTCATTTCACCTGTTATTTTTGCCATGTTTATGTAATTTCTTATTTTCAATTTTTTGTTACATTGTCAAAATAAGTTGATCTTCTTCATTGTGTTAAGAAAGACATCTAGAATTTTACCATGTTTTGGTGAAGGTTCTTTTACTTAATTGGTGTGTTCATAGAGTTTGGTAAATATAAGTGTGTAGTTTCTTGGGTCCAAACACTTGTCTATTGTGAAAGATTTAGTTGGTTCTTCTATTGAATTCGAAAATTGTATCTCTTACATTGAAAGAGTTTTCCCATTAGAAACTTTATATCTATTTATTTTTGTGATCTTTAATTTTCTTAGCATGTAGATTATTGTGTTATTGTGACTGGTAGCTAGGGGGTAAAAAAAAATCAATCCAATACGTGATTACCGGTTCAATTTAGGTCACTACTAATGGATGAAGATTCGGTTTTCAATTACGAATTGGCAAAATCGTCAATTTTCCACTCAGTTCTTGATTCTTATAATTTCAAAACCAGATTTGAACCGAAACTGGCTTAAGAATCATAATTGAATTGGAACCGAACCGGAACTTCATAACCTAATTAGTTCTTACATTTTATCTTGCAGGACCAACCAACACCCAATGACTTTCTTGATCACTCCATTTTTTGTTTGTTATCAGATTTTCCATATTTATTTGATCACATAATATTTTTTTTTATTTAATCAAAATGTGTCTTGTTTAAAGGTTGCTCAAGTGCTTTTATATTTTGATTTAAAAAGCCAAATACTTGATTCACAGAATTGAAATGAACTTGTTCCACAATGGCTCCAATGTGTATTAAATTCCTAGTTATGGAAAAGCTATATTACATCAAAGCAAAAAAAAATGCTAATTTTTCCTTTATTTTTTGGTGGTTTAGTTCTAGATCCAAGGCCCAAGCAAATCTTAAAGAACTACTAACCACCAAAAAAAAAACATCTTAAAGAACTAAGAACTGAACGTATTAGAATCTATTCATTTGGATTGATTCCATCATGATTCAGTTTCAATTTTAATATTTCAGAATTGATCAAGATTGCTTTATTTCCATTTCACCCTTAAAATTGAACCGACCTTATCCTTATACACCCTTGGTGGTTGGTTGATTAATTATTCACACAAACTTTTATAGTAGAGAATTTTTGAATTAGTGTCATTTATGAACTTTTATTTAAAAAGGCTATATGTTGATATGTTATTGCAATGGACCATCTTTGCATTGGATGATCAAGTACTAGATTATTGAGATTTCATCACATAGTTTATTCATTATTGGAATTAGGTTTTAGTTGATCACCAAAATGGTCGATTGAAAACATAAGCGGTCATTAATAAGATTTAGCGTCCACCTAGAAATGGTCGTTAATGTGAGGGTTACTGGTAAGAATTGCCAACTGCTTGAAAGAGGTCATTAAGTGTACTAACTGCCTAAAACATTCAATGAGTTATTTAATAGGAAGGAATTAAAAACCGTCTCAAAGCAATCATCTTTTGGTCAATACCAACCGCCCAAATGGTTGCTAATTGTTTTTTATAAAATCTTGCAACCATTAAATTCTATGAAAATTTTTTGTATACAAAATTTAATTGGTTTTACTTTTACAAAAATAATTACCTATATATAAATTATATAACACTAATGAAAATATTATTAAAATAAAAGATTATCACTTATTACAAATTATCCGATAGCAATTTATGTTTATTACAAAGAAAAAAAAAATAATGACCATTGCAAAAAAATGTGATTGAAACTATATCAATTTAACCTAAAATCAATTTACAAATAACTAAATAAGTCAAATATACAAAATATATTAATTTTAAAACAAATTCACAAAATGTTTGCGATAAAATTTCACACTTGATTAAGTTTGAACTAGAAACTACACAAGGTCATTCTGATCAATTTGACGCTTTGAATTCACCATGATTCATTTCTAAACATCACTATTGCCTAGATCAAGCTACTTGTCAAGTATCATGGCCTCCAGAAGTTGTACACTTGATTTGAGATTTTAGCTCTAACTTGGAAACTCTTAAATTTTAAGGTCCAACTACAAAATGCATGGGCTATTTCGAGCAATTCACACTCCAAATCTCGTATGGTGGGGAGGCTAAGGGTTGGCTAATAGGTGAAACTTCTATGGGAAGCTTGGAAGGATTAATTGTTAGGTGGGGTGGTACATGTACCGGACAAGAGTGTAGGAGCCTATTGTTTGTATAGATAAATACCTTCCTATCTTTTTCTCTAACTTTTCTTTTTAACATCCAAAGATTTCCATCACAAAAAGTGAACCTTCTACTCCTTTGCTTCCTTTCTCTCTTCCTTGCATGCTAGAAGAATGAAAGAGGACTTTATTGCATCCCCTTTTTTATTTGAAGAAAACAAGCTGAATGATTGCCTAACTTTAGTACCTTTTTGCAATTTCCAAATTGGTCACTACCGTTTATGTGTGATGCTAGTGATTCTGCGATTGGTGCTGTATTAGGGTAGAGGAAGGATAAGAAGGCACATTTTATCTACTATTATGCTAGTACAACTTTAAACATTGTCCAAAAGAACTACTCAACGACTAAAAATGAACTTCTAACAATTGTCTTTGCACTAGAGAAATTTCGCTCTTATCTCATAGGGTTAATAATCATCGTGTTCATAGATCATTCTACATTAAACTATCTGTTGACCAAACCAGAGGCCAAACCACGATTAATCCGATGGATCCTACTTTTATAAGAATTTGACCTTGAGATTAAAGATAAGAGAAGGGTGGAAAATCTCATTGCAGATCACCTATCTCGTTTACCAGAAGAGGCTCATACGAAATATAAGTCCCAGATCAATGATAGTTTTCTTGACAAGTAGTTATTCAACATAACCATAATATTGTCAACCACACCTCGTGCTATGCCAATATTGTGAACTATCTACTAATAGAACAAATGTCTACTGAATGGAATTTGACGGATCGAAAGAAATTTTTGAGAAATGTTCGAGTATTTTTCTGGGACGATTCGTACCATTTCAAGTATTGGCCTAATCAAATGGTGAGACGATGCATCCTGATTGGTAAGTGCCTTCTATCATACAGTTCTATCACAACCATGCTTGTAGAGGCGACTTCTCTACCTAAAAGACATTTGTTAAAATTCTACAGTGTGGCTTTTACTAGCCCACTTTATTCAAAGATGTGTAGAATTTTTACACTTCCTGTGATCAATGTCAAAGGTTGAGAATTTGACTTATTAAAATATGACGTCGGTGTCCCCTATTTTTGGTACTAGAAGTCTTCAATTGGCATCGATTTCACAGTATTAGGAATAAAAGAACAGTCGATGGCCATAAACGGTTGTTTAAAGGCCCCGAGACGGTCATCTAATGTATAGACGACTGCTTCAGTGGTAACGACCACCAAAAGCAATCGCTAATTAACGGCATGCAATCTTTTAGGCAACCACTCAACGCGATCATCTATTTCCTTTAGACGATTGTCTTAAGAAATTTCCTAGAAGATTCAATGCCAAAATTTTAGATAACCGCTTTGATGCGATCGTCTATTATTTAAAAAAAAAACCTAGCTATATTTGTTAAAACTAACAAAAACCTATAGCAATATATAAAAAAAAAACCAATGCTAACATATAATATGTACTGATATCTAGCGTGACAAAATAAAATTATTCAACAGAAATTAAAATACATATAAAATTGAATTAAAATATTTATTACAAATTGTCAATAAGTTAATGAATTTACAAAGAGAAAAAAACATCTTCAATAAAGGAAACGGCTCAAAACTATGGAATCCTACTTGGATTTGACCATTTCAAGCGATCCCACGCTCGGATTCTCATATGGTTTGTTTCTGTAAATCCTAAATAGCTAGAACTCACTACACATCAAGATTCTTTGAGATCAAATGCATATGCTTGGTTTGAGATGTAAACTCCTTAGGTGGACGTTCTAAGTTTCAATTAGAAACTATTCCGTAGCATTTTGAGTGATTCGATGCTCAGATTCCCGTGTTGTTTGTTCTTAAAGTTCTAAATTCTTCAAACTCGCTACATATCAAGTTCTGATGAGATTATATGCCGTATGCTCGGTTTAAGCAGTTAGCTCCTAAGTTGGATGTTCCAAGTTTCAAGTTCTAACTAGAAATTATCTTAGGCCATTCCAAATGATCTGATGCTTGAATTCTCATGTAGTTCATTCATACAAGTTTTTAATGCCTAGAACTCGCTACAGGTCAAAGGTCTGTTGAGATCAGATACCGCATGCTCGGTTTGAGCAATTGACTCCTAAGTTAGACGTTCTAAGTTTGAAGTTTCAACTAGAAACTATTTTGGGCCATTTTGAACTATTCGATGCTCGAATTCCCATATGGTTTATTCCTATAAGTCCTAAATGCCTAGAATTCACCACAGGTCAAGGTTCATTGAGGTCGAACGCCACTGCTCAGTTTAAGTAGTTGATTCCTAAGTTAGACATTCTAAGTTTCAAGTTTGATCTAGAAGTTACTCCAGCCCAATCCAAACAATCTGACACTTAGATTCCCTCGCAGTTCATTCCTACAAGTCTTAAATGCTCAGAACTCACTACACGTCAAGTTCCTTTGAGATCAGACACTGTATGCTCGGTTTAAGCAGTTGACTCCTAAGTTAGACATTTTAAGTTTTAGGTTTCAACTGAAAATTACTCCAGGCCATCCCGAGCAATCTGACACTCAGATTCCCACATGGTTTGTTCTCGCAAGTCCTAAATGAAGAGAACTTACTACTTGTCAAGTTCCATTGAGATTGGATGCCACGTGCTCGGTTCAAGTAGTTAACTCCTAAGTTGGACGTTTTAAGTTTCAAGTTTCAACTAGGAAGTACTCTAGGCCTTTTCGAGCAATCTAATGCTTGAATTCCCGTGTAATTCATACTTGTGAGTCTTAAAATGCCTATAACTTGCTACACACCAAATTCCGTTAAGATCAGACACTATATGCTCTGTGTTGAGCAGTTGACTCCTAAGTTGGATGTGCACGGGTAGCATGCAGATTCTCCCCCATGATAAGTGGACATTCTCTTTTCCTACCACCTGCTATCTAGTAACTCCTATGTGTTGAAAGATAAATTAGCACAAAATAATATTTAATAGATGTCACACGTTATATATTACATATAATGAATACCTAAAGAAGACAAAACAAAATAAAGAAAATACTTGAGTAAGTCATGCAACTAAAAATTCAACTATATCTCCTTCAACGGTCTTAACCTAATCAGCATCCTAATCACGAACTAGCACAATAGTGTCACTTAGCTCTTTTGTGGGTAATCTTCTATCTCTAGATCATTGCAATTAACTTCAAATAACCCCATTCTTGACATTTTGATTTTAACATGCCAATTTGGATCTACGAGGTCCTTGACAAAGTAAACTTGTTCAGCTTAGGATGCTAAACTGTATGGTTCATTGCTGATCTAATCCTCTTTGTACATGAGGTTGTTGAAGTTAATCAATGTGAATTTATAATCATCATTTTTCACACCTTTCCCAATCACACTTAAAGATCAAAGCTTTAAGCTCATTATTGTATCTAATTTCAATTACATCTGTGAGCTGCCCATAATAAAACATTGTCTTACATGAGAATTGTTGTCCTAAAAGCTTAAAAAACTTAGGGGATCAGCATTCGGAGCTACCCCATAGTTCTAAGTTACTCGATTATCATCCAACTCTTTGGTACAGAACCAAAACCTATTGATGTCAAAAGCTTTGTAGCAACATGCTGAGGTAAATAGTCCATTCGTCAATGCATTGATTTTGTCAGAGAAAGTTTTAACAGACGTTCTACCATGTTGTGCACCTAATTGCATGTTTAATTGACTCAAATGCAAATAACAAGCACAAACGTATTAATAACAATTTCAAACTTGACTTATGGCTTACATGTTCTCTTAAATCATACATGAAATAAGTTGAAGTGTTCAGCATATACTACATGGTTAGCTGCTTAAGGCAGCATCTATTTTATTTCGATCAACTGTTTCCTAAAAAAATAATTTAACAAGTATTTAAGACTATCGATATTTGACTAGTAAATGAGTAAAAATATAGTTGAAATCAAATGATAACAACTTGCTGAATGAATGGTCGAATCGATGCCATGTTGAATAGCACATATCGGTAAGCTTGAACCCATGAATTGTTGGTAAGATTGAAGGATGATTCTTCTCAACTGGATCTTCGTAAATTTGTTGGGGATGAGTCAATTTGGTTTTCACATGGCCTATATACATGACACAAAAAATTGGTACATTCTTTCATCAAATACCCTCTAGCCATCGATGCGATACTACTTCAAGGCCTTGAGATTCCTTTCAATCGGATACATCCATCAGAATTGAACATTATATTCTAAGTGTACTATTATATGCACCATTAGGTTGAAAAAAGTAGGTGAAAATATTGTCTTAAGATGACAAAGTTTGAACGTAATCCGATCTCTGAAATTTTATAAATCATCATTTTATGAATCATTTGGGTGACTAACCTTCGAAAACAGATGCTTGAAAAAGTTGTTAAGCTCAACCAATGGTTCAACTACCTTCTTCGATAAGCATTGGCAAATGGCAGTTGCATAAGAATATAACCTTCATAACTCTTTAAACCTAATAGAGTCCTCTCTTACAAGTTTACTTATCTCAAAATATTGAAACAATATTTTTCGAGCACCTTAACACCTTTGAGGACTATGAGAAACACATGTTTTTCATCACTGCTTATTGTGAACTGTGTTAAGGGTAGATATGCCTTATTTACTCCTCTTAACTATAAATATAATTATTATCTCACTCTAATATCTTTTAAGTCACGTTGAGCATTGTGAGTATCTGTTGATCTTATTTTGTCACTAAGTATCATCCACAATAAGTTATCACACACATTCTTCTCAATATGTATCATATCTAAGTTATGCATTAGTAAATTGTCCTTACAATAGGGCAACTCAAAAAATATGCTCATTTTCTTCTAATTATGGGTATGAGGCTCATATGATATGGGTAACAACCCTCATAGGTCATTCATCATGTATGCAATTAGTATGGACTCTAAATCAAGTTGGCTAAATAATCACTCCCAGTCAATCTCTTAGGGGCTGTAACAAATTCTGAGTTGCCATCAAAAGTAGTTTTGCTCCTTCTGAACCTATGTGTATTAGGCAAAAATCGTTTGTGGCCCATGTAACCAAACTTCTTGCGATGATGCAACCACCATGACTGAGTACTCTTATTACAGGGTGGAAAAGTAAACTTTCCCTTTGTACCCATTCAGAAAGGTTTGTATATGCTAGAAAATCATTAATTATTCAGAACAAAATGGTATAGAGGTTAAACATTTCATTGCCCATAGCATCAAATGTCATCACTCGTTCTCTTCACCATTCTCGCAGCTCTTTTGTCAATTGTTGTGGATATACATTGATGTTATCTTTAGATCCTTTTATCCAATCAATGAGGATTGATAGAATTATAAATGGTTATTTCATGCACAACTAATTAGGAAGGTTATAAAGAACCAAGATAACTGGCCATATGTTGTGTGCAATATTCATTATCCTAAACGAGTTTACCCCATCCATAGCCAAATCAAGCTGAACATTTTGATTGTCCATAACAAAGTCCAGATTCCTATGATCAAAATCTTTCCAAATAGGGGAATCAAAGGAATGCATCATTTTTTCATTGTCATTACCATTTTCCGAGTGCCATGCCATTAATTTTGCTATCTTTGAAAATATAAACAATTTCTTCAACCTCGACTCAAGAGGGAAGTAATGGACTTGATTTGTGGCTACTGGTTTTCCCATATTTTTTTCATTGGCCATAAGTTTGATGGGCAACAACAACTTGCTTCCATCTAGAACTATCGCATATAAGACATTTGTCAAAGTTTGTATGCTCATTCCAAAACAGCATACAACTGTTCGAGCACACATCCCATATCTCATACATGAACCCAAAATCTTCTATCAACGTGCAAGCTTGGTAGTAAAACTTATAAACCTTTATAGCCTTTGGTAAGACCTTCCTCAACAACTTTTGTAAGATGTTGAATGAGCTGTTGGTCCATTAATTAAAAACTTTCAAATTTAACAATTCAACAATGAAAGAAAGTTGACTATAATTTTGAAAAACGAGATAGAATTTGGTATTTGCATCATCGATAATTTTAAAAACCTCAATGAGTCTTTGTTAGCATTTGACTAAGGATTACACCCACCCACGTAATCAACCTCGGTATTATATTCTGCGGTCGATATCCTAGCCATAATCTCCTATATCGTTTCCATCATCTGATCACTAGGTACAACATCTTCCTGTAATTCTACTCATTCCTCATATTATGGTAATAAAACATAAGCCTCCCCATGTTTTATCCAATTGTTATAGGTGTTTAAGGACCCGTGCCTCAGTCGATGGTCCTTTACCACATCCCGTGCAAAATGATATTGATTAATACACATTCTGCACAGGCAATTGATCAATTATTGATCCAACATGGGGTGTATGTAATGAACTCTCCAATCCTTTGTACGTATCGTCTCGATAAACTATATCTTAATCATCCCTTCAATCCGTACATCGTCAAACATACTAAACAAGTCCATAAAATGTTCTTCAGTAACTTGAAAGTGAAACCTACGTGAAAATACTTCCCAAAACACCTAAAAGCTTATCACTAAAAGGTGACTAGTCCTATCCCATTTGAGAATGCATGATCCAACTCTTACTCATTACCTATAATGCCCCATTCTACTGTCAGATGAAATTTAGTAGTATCTCCACGTAGTTCTCCAAGTAGATGACACAAAAATAGTGTTGTTTGCATTTGTACATCTACCCAGAGAACAACAAGAGTAACTACATGAAACCTCACCCATCATAGAGCTTGTATAAGTAGCGCTAACTACGAGATAGATCATTGCATTTCCAAACTGTCCAAATTAGATAATTTAAGAATCGTATACGTTGATCTATTCATCCTTGTCACAAGAACAACGAATTAGGACTAAAAAAGACCCAACTCGTCGCATCAAGGACGCCAAATCAATTCTTGTGGTACGATTCTCGAACGGGTCTAAGTTTATTTTAAAACAAAAATAAATGCATATGTATGAAGGTAATAACTAAATAATAATAATAATATTAATTTTATTATTACTACTATTATTATGCTCTCCTAATTGCATGTGTTCTCATTGATTACTATTGGATGTTAATATATTTATATGAATCCACCTTTGCTTTTGGGAATTTCATAAAATAACTTGGTTTGAATAGATTCGAACAAAGGATTTTGGAGATTATATAGAGATTAAAGCAATTTAAGATTTCTAAAGATTTATTAGGTTTTTTTTAGAGATTTATTAAAAATTTCTAGAGATTAATATAGATTCGTAACTAGTCTCATAATTTGAGGTTTATATAGATCATTCGAAATTTCTGATTTTATAGATATCGTTGAAGATTGTTGGATATTATTTCAAGATTTTTAAAGATTTTATAAAGATTTTTATAGTTTGGGATTTGTAGAGATTTTTGAATATTAACCCTAATTGAATTTTATCTCTAATTAAATTAAACCTTAATTTAGTATGAATTAATTTTAACCCCTATTGAATTTTAACCCTAATTGAATTTTATCCTAAATTAAATTTAACGCTAATTTATTTTGGCATGATTTTAACCCTTATTAAAGGTTATCCCTAATTAAATGCAACCATTATGTTAATTTAATTTGACTTAAATTAACCTTAATGAATTTAAACCTAACTGAATTTTATCCCTAAATTAATTTAACCCTAGTTTAATTATGGATTAATTTTGAACCTTAATGAATTTTAACCCTCATTGAATTCTTTCCTTAATTAAATTTAACCCTGAGTTAATTTTGAATTAGTTTTAATCCCTTTTTTAATTTTAGCCTTGAATAAATTTAATCATAATTTAATGCAATCGTTAATTTTAACCAATTTTCAATTTTAACCCCCTAATTAAATTTTATCCGTTATTATTATTTTAATAGTACTACATAAATAAAACAAAATAAGATAAAATAATTAACTTAAATATTGATATATATTTATTATGTATGATTTTCATAAAATAATTTAATAATATACAATTTTAACCCTAATTGCATTTTATCACAAGTTAAATTTAACTCTCATTTAATCTGGATATAATTTTAACCATTATCAAATTTCAACTCTAATCAAATTTGGACATGCTTATTTTTAATATAATGAATTATTTGAAATTCAATTTAATGATTATAAAGTACCATTTTATTTGGATGTGTTTATTTTTTAGTTTTTAAATTAATCTTTCTAGTATTATTGTTTTAGTTTATAGTATTTTCAATATAAATTATACATTAGGAAGTTTAATAATTTTAAAATGTCAAATTAACCCTAATTAGCGATAATTTCGTTTCATATGCTTTTAGTATTAACAAATATATATTTGAGAGTTACAATGATTTAAAATTATGAATTATTTATATGAGTTTATTTAGTTTTTAAATTAATCTTTATATATATTAGTTGACAATTTTATTTAACGTAAAATGTAACAGATTCACAAAAAGTAATAAATTAGCATTTTAAACAAACTAGTATTCAATTTAAAAAATTAACAAACTAATTAATAGCTAATAATCCAGCAAACTAAGAAATTAATTAGAAAGCATGCATCCTCAATTTAACATTACAATTGACACAACTTAAGAATTCACAACTTTTAAATTAACAACAAACTAGTATTCAATTTAAAAAATTAAGAAACTTATTAATAACTAATAATCTAACAAACAAAGAAATTAATTAAAAAAGAATGCATTCACAATTTAACAAATTACAATTGACACACCTTAACAATTCACAACTCTTAAATTAACAACAAACTAGTATTCAAATTACTATGTTAAGAACTAATTTACAATAAAAAATTTTACAAAACAAACTAAAAAAAAAAAAATTCAAAAAATGCAACCAAACAATTTTTTCCATTTCATTGTACAAATTATTTTCAAAAGTTGCACCCTCTCCATAAATATAAGAAATCGATCTTCAAATCCAAAGTTCGAACGAAGGGTAAAAGGAGCATCATAACACTAATTAATATAATCCTCAACAACAAAAACTCTCAACATGATCATCAGATAATATTGAAAACAAATGGCCATGGCCATTGCATTCCCAATTGCAGGACAGTAAATTCCATCCTCACTATATAGTATTTCTCAATAATAGATTTCATAACAAATAAAGTTTTCTTAATGATAGAAAATAACTAATTTTTCGTTTAATAGTTGTAGCCTAATCATCAATAGAAAAATTCAATCTTTTTCTATAAAAAAAATCATTCACTTACCTAAAACAGAAAGAGAAGACAAGGAAGGGCAAATTTTGGGGCTTTAGTGGCGCTCTGGCACTGGTTTGGCTGCCTTGATGTAGCTACGATAGAGAGAATAGAGGGCCAAAATTACACCAGAGAGAAGTGTGGAGGTAGAGCAGAGAGAAAAAAGTGAGTAAAATGAGGAAAAAGAGACTGGACTGGGAGAGTGATATGAGAGAGGAAGAGGAAATTTAGGGCCAAAATCGCACTAGGTGAGAGAAGAAGGGAATTGTCGAATTATATTCGAGGTTATTCACAATCATCTTGAGGTGGTTGAGCATTCCATTCGAAGCGACCATGAAAAGTTCTTTAGATGACCACTAACAAGCGATCAAGCGTATTTGGGATCCCCTAGGCCAGGAAGACCCTTCTTGATTTTCTTTGTATATGAGTACATCCTAGTAGATATCAAGTACATGTCCAAATAAGTTAAAGTAATTGCAACAAGAATGAATGATCATGAGGTAGTACTCAAGTTCTTACATGAAAACATCTTCTCTTGTTTTTCGAGTATCTCACATCATCATCAGTGATAGTGGAAAACATTTCCGGAATAGAGTTGTCCATCCCTGCGATAACATCAAAGGGTTGCATATCTAAACAAATCAGGTCAATTAACAAAACTCTATCATATATCTGAACCCCACAAGACTGAAAAATAATATCCAGTAAAATAGTATCTTCCACAAGAGTAGAAACTGGAAAATCCCATATTCAATTACTCAAGTGTAATAGGTAAGCTATGCAAAAATTTGTGGGAAGCAAAGGAGTGTGTAGATCCTAAATCTCTCAATACCTTAACAAGTGTAGAAGAAATAAAAATTTTACCGTACACCATTGGAGGTGATGACTCTGTCTCTTTCTAATGGAGTGCATAAACAAATGCAATAGTCGCTTGCCTCTGATTATGTCTCTCAATATGGTTTTGGATACCATTCTGTGTAGCAGATTGCTGACTTTAGAATGATTGTTGAGTTTATTGTCCTATGATATTAGGAGCTCTACATTGACTATTAACATATCCATCATTCCAACAATTGTAACATTTGTTAGATGTACCATAAAAAAAAAAAGTATCCAAACAAATACTCCTTACCACACTTTGTACATAGATATGCCTATTGCCTATTATTTCCATCTATCCGAGTGTAAGAATTCCTATTCTTCTGAAAGTTGCCTCCCCCATTTCTTACCATCCTCCAAGCAATCTTCTACTAGATGTGCCTTAGTTACGAGATTTGCCAAATTCTTAGATTGAAGTACTGCGATTCTACTGCAAATGGCTTGGTGCAGTCTCCTCTCAAATGTTAACACTTTATTACTTTCCTTATCTACTTACATAGAATACTTTGTCAACTCCACGAACTTGCGTTCATATTTAGCTACCGTCATGTTACCTTGCTCTAGAGAAAGAAAATCCAATTGCTTCTGTTTTCTTAATTGTTATAAGAATAAAATTATCATTAAATATCTCAAAAAAAGTATTTCAGTTCATGCTCTCTTCCTTAATATTATCATTTCACCATATCCCCACCAATCCTCCCCTGGTCCTTCTAAAATATATGTCACCAAGGAAACCTTTTGTGCATCTATACATTCCAACCGTGTAAATATTCTCTTTATACACTGCATCTACTTCTTTGCTTATGCTGGATTAGCCTTCCCATCAAATTTTAGAGTTGAAGTCTTCAAGAATATATCAAAAAACAGGTCCTTTATTAAAACTTATAGGCTTTGCCTATGGTGGTGGCCCTTGCTGACCCAGTTCCCTCAATAAATTTTGTTGCCTTCTAGTTGTAGCAGCTAGAGCATGAGTAAGAGTAGAAGTAGGAGTAGGTGCGGCTGGGGGAGGTGCATTGTAGCATTTTGTGCTCGATTTGCACCTCCTACATTAATATATCTACTTCTAGTTTGTTTGCTACTATGTGTTTCCATTCATTTCAAAACAAATAAATTGAATAAAATATAAGGATAGTAATATGTTGATAAAAATCATTTTAAACTCGTGTTCTTATGAACACTAGGGTCAAGCCTATACTAATTTCTAAAAGATATAATAAACCTATACTCTGATACCAACAAATGTCACACTCCACATAAGAATATAATTGGCCAAGTACATCAAGCCTTGGCCCAGCGAATATGAAAACTTAAAACTTAACTAAAACATAATTCACTAACGAGATTTCCATAATAAAATAACCATTTTCGTTTTAAATCAAAGATTAAAAAAAAAAAAGTCATAGTGGCATTCCAAGCTCAATGCAACTAAATATCAATATTTAAAAATAATCCAAATTCTCAAACTGTAGTCCCACTACTAAAAAAAAAATCCAAAAAATGACAATAAGATTTTTCTTCTTTTTCCCAAGAGGCCACAACTTAAAGTCCCATCCACTAGAGTCGATGACTAGTTCCTTCTATGCTCACCTGAAAAATATAAAATGAGGCATGAATTAAAAGCTCTGTGAATGGATTGCTAAGCATAATAATGGAAACATTGAAAATAATAAATTTTTTTAATAAATAATTTAACCAAGAAAATTTCATGTAGTAATTTTCATGCATAATTTATAGTAATTTGAACACTTGCATGTCAAGTGCAATAACATCTATAGTCAACTTATCAATCATAATAGTGATGATAAACATTAATATTTGGATTATCATATTAGAATTAAACATTACATAGGCGAACATAATTTCTCATGGGCAGTGCTCGTTTGATCTAACATCACACTTAAGAGTCACCTAGTCTGACTTTGGGGTTCTTTCCTAAACTAATCCAATTGTGGTCACCATGGTTTTCATAGGTCTATATTCCTACAATTGTTGAGAATTATGATTGTAATAATTTTCATAGGCCTGTTCCCTAATTGCCAAGGTCACACTATTTAAGGAGCCTATCCCCTAAACTTTCATTTCAATTCCAATAACCACAATTAGTTATTCATCACAAACCCATAAAATCAAACTGAACATAAGTGTTCAAATAATTTTTTCCTAATAGCATAAAACGTATAACAATTTACAAAATTAATACTAGTAAGCTAAACCACTACCTGAAGTTTAAAGATATAAATATAAAATAAACCAAACAAATTCGTCACCATCATGAATATACGTATATAAACACCTATTATTTAACGTCTTATGCTAATTTTACATTTAATAAAATTATTAATATAAACTCTTAACTCCCCTTTAATAAATTAATTAATATTAATAACTAGCTTATACAAATCATCCGCAAACAACCTGACAACATCTCACAACAAACCCCATTCTTGTATTTATTTGTTTTTAGCCCAGCACATCAGACCATCAAAGGTGTATACATATATACACCTACTCATCCACATGTCATGTCTTAATCCACTTAAGCCTTTTTTTTACCAAAATTAACACACTATGTGAACTTACATATATATATATATTCACAAGTTTACACTCCATCAAATCAGTCAAACTCAAATCACTTTTTTTCTTACTTTAATTAATTTGTCAATTTGCCATCTATATATGTATACATGCTAATTTAAGTACCACTTAATCTCTTTAATTAATATATTATTTTCTTTTTGAAATCTATGCGCCAGTAAAACCTACTAAAGCAAATGCACACACACATTTCTTTTAATCAATTTTGCAATAGTCATACACGTCTTTTAATCAATTATGCACTGGTCATTCACCCATCAATCCAAACTAAAAAAAAAAATAAGTAACCTGTGAAATTTTTTCTATATCCTGCCACAGCTTTTCTCTCTCTCTTTCAATATAGAATATAATAAAACTCTAGACTACACATCCTCTATATATATATAACTTTCTTAATCAAATGCCATTATATCCACTTAAATTATAGTAGATCTCCAATCATTTCTCATCAATGATAAAAATTCTTTAAAAATCCAGTGGTCTGCACTTAATAAATAAATAGGTTTATAGTTTAAATACTTGTTAAATAAAGCCATCTCATTCCCAAATAAAAAAAACACATAACTAAAATATTTAATTATTAATAAATTAAATAAATAAATAATCTCTAGGTTATAATAACCAATGTTTGTGACTTAACGTTGCCTATGCGCACGAGAAAGAGTGCCCGTGTGCTTAGGCTTCCCTTATTCAACCAAATTGCTAAGTGTTTAAAGCTCTCAAATTGATGTCCAGGCCATGAACCAAGCAATTGAGCCCACTTACACATAACATTCTCCTCACTAACATGCTATTTAATCATAATCGCATTAATTAAAACAAATTAAAAAGATTACCCTTTTATTTTTCTACTTTAGACTTGGGGAAATTCCAATTGAAAAACCTTTCCTTATCGCAATAAAAATAGGTAACCATGTGACCTCCTGACTTAGACTTAGATCAACTTGTCCTGGTACTGGTGCTTAACCTTTCTTGGCTTCTTACCTTATTTTGTTTATAATTAGGAAATGCAACCCACCATAATCACTCGTGCCCATCTCTTTTTTCTCTGCTTTTTCACTAAACAGTGCGTCTTTAACCATCTCTACTGTAAGACGATGAGGTACGAAGGGAGATCACAAACTTCTCTTTTTTTTTTTCTTTGATAATTCTCACCAACATGTCCTAGCTATTCAGCAAGGAACTTAGAAGCAGTAAGGCCAGTGTGTCATTGTCATAGCTTAGGCTTTAGGTTCACTTGTGTGTTCTAGTATTGAGTTCTCAATCCTGATGTTCAAGTTCATAAGCCTCCAAATAAGTCATTTATTCCAAGATGTTTTGATTGATGCATCTCCTCTAGCTTAGTCCAAAGCTAATAAGCACTTGTTTCTCTGGCTATGCTTCTTATTCCACAATGTGGATTTACACCCCAAGTGTAAGATGGTCTGATGTAGCAATTTAAATTTATAATGGTGAAGTACCAGTCATACCTACAGGGATAGGCGTTGTTAGTTACAATTATTCTTTTCTTGTTTAGTAAGTGTCACACTGTGAAAATAAAGAAAATCAGGTTGAATTTTGGAAATAAAGCCTACCTAGGCATTTCACCAAACACCTAGAAGGCTAAAATAAAATCCGATGTAAAATGAATAAAATTGAATTAAAACCACTTCTAATGAAAAATAATCAAAATCTTTGAAATTAAAAACACTAGGGACCAAGGCTAACCCATCCAATCATTATGCAATTGAATTATTTAGAAGACAAACATGTCTACCTATATGCATCTAGGCAAACCATCACAACGTGGGTTCATTTAGAAAAATAAAGTCCATTTGGTAGATCATTTAGGGAAATGTGGCATCAAATTTACATGGCATGCGTAATTGATCTAGGAATTTGAATGTTCTAACAAAGGTCTAACACGTAATCACACTCAACACAAGCATTATATGTAAAAACACTTGGTGCGCATACAAAGTTTAGAAAAGCATGTAAAATGAGAGATTTGTATCTAAATCACCCATGGAGACATTCTATCAAACACCTAGTGTGCATACTATTTCTAATTAGTACTCTACATACATAGCATGAAAAGAAATATAGTAATTGCATAAAAACAAAGGATTTGAAGAAAAATCAACCAATTAAACATCTAAGTATGTAGAGATTAGAATTAGATTGCAATTTATACCTCAATTGATCCAAATACATAAAGATCTTCCAGGATCCCAAAGTTCTTTGCCTTGATCTACTCTAAAACATTGAGAAATTTCAAAGAAAAATGGGTGTAATTAAGTAATTGGAGACAAACCCCAAACCATTATAAGCTAATCTATGAAATGTTTTGAGTCTTAAACTATATCTCCCAAAACTCTTTCTCAAGTAACTCTCTCATGTATTTATAGTCCTACATTCCAATATTACAAATATGCCATTAAAAATTCAGATTTTGGATGGACTGTTCGGACAATTGTCTGAACATACACACTAGCACTTAGAGAAATTTTTGTTAAGAGTCCAAGTTAGCTTTCTATTATCTGCATGGCTGTCTCTATAAGAGCCTATCCGGACAACTACCCAAACAAGTGGTCTGACACTTGGAGAGAATTTTGGCTGAGTCCCTAACCTGATTTTGAGCTGGATTTAGAGTAACAAAATGATGTAGTTTGGGGTTGATTTCTTGTAAAAAAATTTAGATTTCTTTCTCATCTTTCCAATGCACCTAAATGTTCCTAATTCAGACTTGTAAAACTCTAGATATAGCCCAAAAACCAAGGAAAGATCTAAGTCACAAGAAACCTTCCAGGCAGATTTGTACAACTGCATTTCAGCTTAGTTTTAGACTTTAAAATGATAGAACTAGGTCTTAGACTCTCATGAAATTGTAAGCCTATATCTTAGCTTTCCCACGAGCCAAACCATACCTAAAATCGAGGTTTATAGCTCTAGTTATGGCCTAAAAACCAAATAGAATTCTGGCTTAACATGGATGTGCTCTCTATTGTGTGCACGACTATATGGACCAAGGTCTATCCAGAAAAAGGCCTAGACAAGGCTTCTAAAACATTGATTTTTCTTGATTTTTCCTCTATTACACACTTCTATTGATTGAACATCGGTCTGTAAATAGCCTGTTCGGATATGGGTGTCGGCATTCCTCAGAATGCCTATGATATAGTGGTCGACCTTTCGAATGCGAATATGGCTCCATTTCTTCCTCTTTTGCTTTCTTTTTATTAAATTCAAATATTTTTCATTCAAATACCTGAAATGGGAGAAAATAAATTTAGGCATATCTAACTCATTTTAGCCTTTAATTAGGCATGAATAATCACATTTTAATATGCATAAATTTTTATTTTTCTGTGACTAATCAAGCTACATTGTGTACCTCATGTCTAATCCATTGCAGAATCACCTATGTTATTTTTTGTGTGACTAATTAAACTACATGGTGGAATACCTTGTGTCCAATCCATTATCGAATCACCTGTATTGTTTTTTGTTCAGCTTCTTCAGATCATCTTCAGTTTTCTTGGAAGTTTGACATCCTTACACTCCAGGGGGTCATATAAATCTTTGTAGTAGAGGATATATTCCATCTATGGCTTTCAAAGCGCACAATTAGTAGTTGACAGCATAAATATCACACGTACTATGGTACTTTCCATCGCACTTCACCTTAACTCACTAGTTTAGAAACTAAATTTTCCAAAGCTGACCACAAAGATGGATCCAGAATGCCAAAAACAACTATAAAAGGGCTTAACAGAAAAACAAAATGTTCTAAGGTCCAAACTGTAACTTTCGAAAACATTGGTGGGCAAAATAAAATTCTTCAAACTTCTCGGGGTGCAACTCAACTTGTGAAATTGCATTGATGTCATCATGAAGTTAGTGTTGACATCATCATCTTCAATCTTAGCTCGATAGTGAGCAATTTGATGCTGTGTATTTGTGTAGCATGGTGAACTTCTGGAAGCTCTTATAGGTTCGTTTGATCTTTGTTTTTGATGTGGCTATTATTGTTGTGTTCGTATCGATGAGCTTTCTGCTCTGACATACTAAAAAAAAAATAAAAAATTCTGAGCACTTTCATATCTAGACAGTGTGAAAAAGTTACTTATTTTTGCTTAAGTGACTACCAATCTGGCTCTTTGCAGTTTTGATACCACTTATTGGGTTATGGGATGTTCAGAAACACAATTAAGCACAAAGTGCACGAATGATTTTTAACGTGTTTTTGACCAACTGCTTACCAGGGCTGTATCTAGAAATTTGGGGGCCTTAAGCAAAATATTTAGTAAGCCTAGCCCATATGGTGTTTTTTTAATTATTAATATATTAAATATAAGATAATTTTGACATGTATAGATATAGAGTTAAAATAAAAAGTTCAAAAGTCTCTTCTTGGTGTTATTTGATTAAAATTTTAAAATAAAATCAAGAAATTAGTAATTAATGCATTAAACATGGCATAGTTATGACATGTATAGATATAGTTAAAACACAAAGTTTAAAAGTCTGTTACATGAGGATTGGATAAAAAATAAGAATTTTCATAAATTTATTAAATTTTAATTGATTTAAAATATTATTTAATATTTTAATTGTTAGTAAAAGTTTTAAAGATTTGGGACCTTCTCTTTTTGTGAGGCCCTAGGCAACAACCTCGTGGCCTAGGGGTTACCACGATCCTACTGCCTTCATCCATAGAGCTTTCAATATTATTCCTTGAATAGATATATATGAGGAGAAATTTACAATTCAAGTCTCTGCTCCACCTTGCTCTCAGTTCATTTTAGCTTACAACCTGAATCCTAAATATAATTTACACACTCTTTTACTTGCTCTCTTGTCTAGAAAATCCACATATTTTACCTAAGCCACGAATAAACCCTCTGTACGTCTTCCTCTTTTATATACAAACCCAAGGAAATTATAGCAAACTCATGTAACAAAAAATACACTACATCTACAATTCTAACAATGAATTTGGCACAGACTGTGCATTACAAGGAGACTTAGGTCTTTATTTATGGCTTCTATGTGTTTGGCTAATTGTAGCTATCTAGGTCTTTCTATCCACCCACTTGAGTGGATTATGCTAACAGCTAGGAAACAGAATGAGGAATAAGGTGTTAACTTCTTCTTCCTATCAAATCCAATTGCATTCTATCTCAAGATGGCTTATAAGGTCTAGAAAGTCAATTTATAACTTGATAATATTTACAATGAAACAACTAGTATGGTTCGATTTGGACTAGTAGAAACTCTATGCAAAACTCCACCTATTAAGATGATTCACATATTGAGGGATTGCTATAGTAGGAACGGCAAGGCTAGGGATGACAACTATCACTAAACTAGTTTACAAACATGATAAGGTGGTGGAGACTTTTGGGAAAGAAAGAATTTGGGTTGGCATATCTGATGATTTTGACATCAAAAGGCTATTGAATGAGATGTTGCAATCTCTAGGTGGAACCAAGTTTGATACCTTCAATGTTGAAGGAGCGGTAAGAAAACTTTCAAGAAAACTACAAAGTAAAAAGGTTTTCCTTATGTTTGATGATATGTGGAATCAAAACACGGAACAGTGCAAACAATTTAAAAATGCTTTCCTAACAATAGACGGTGATGGGGGAAGTAAAATTCTAGTGAAAACTCAAACTGATGCCGTCATTTCTACCTTACAAACATCTCTTGCTCATCTTTTGGCTCGACTATTAGATGGTGATTGCTGGACAGTGTTTATGAAAAGAACATTTGCTATGGGAGCATCATTGGTAAATTAATGTTTGGTGGAAGAAAGGATTGTGAAAAGGTGTAGTGGTGTGCCATTTGCTATAAAGACTTCTAGTGGTTTAAAACACTCTTTAAACATAAATTGGTGTCAATTGAGAAAAGTGAAATATGGAATTTACGCCAAAGTTTAATTTTGAGTTTAATCACTGACCATTATATATTGTGTAATTTTGCCAAAAGATTATTAGAAGTGTGAAATAGTCTAGCTTTAGGTGGCCCAAGGTTATCTTCAACCACCTTAGGAAAGTAATCTGCAAATAGAGGATGTCAGTAATCACTACTTTAGTCTCTTATTGTGGAATTCTTAGCTACAAGATTTTTAAAAGGATCGATACAACAATGTCACAAGTTGCATGATGCATGATCTAATCCATGATCTTTTCTTGTTTCTCTTGAATAATAGTTGAGTTCAAAGGCAAGTGAGGCAAGAGATGACCTTAAGATTTAACATTTGTCATTGATTTCTAGAGATGAGAAAACACAACTATTCTGAGTGCAATTACTCTAAGGCTGCACACACTACATTCATCAAATAAATTTCTCATTAATATTTTGAGGGTTTGTTCGAGAGTATACGAGCTCTACGATTGATTGGCCATAACATTATAGAACTGACTGAGTCAATCGACAAGTTGAAACGGGTTAGGCAACTTGACGCTTTGAGTATTGACGCTAAAATTTTTTTGGGTTCTATTTGTATGCACTACAATTTGTAGACTTAGAATTTTACAAGGTTAGAGATTGAAAGAGCTTCCAAAGGAATTCCAAAAGTTAGTGAGCTTAAGACATTTTCTTATGCAAAGTAAAGGATCACCTAACTCTATGGTTGAGAGAAGTAATTTGATGCCCGTGGGAACAGGGCAATTAATTGTAGGTTGTCTTCAAAAAGTTAACATCTTTTTATTGTGGGACAAGAAGATGGACATTGAATTGAAAAATTAGCTTAAATAACCTTCGAAATGAGTTGAATATTTACCATCTTCTAAATGTGGGGAATAGAGCAGAAGCACAATAAAGAATTTTTATCAAGGAAGCCTAACATCTAAAAGCTAAAAATTTGAGTAGAGTAGTAATAAAGAAAAAAAAATAACAATGGTGGTGATGATTTAGAA
Organism: Sideroxylon spinosum; assembly: GCA_003260245.2. Taxonomy (NCBI): domain Eukaryota; kingdom Viridiplantae; phylum Streptophyta; class Magnoliopsida; order Ericales; family Sapotaceae; genus Sideroxylon; species Sideroxylon spinosum. Next base: position 14,681,775 of record QLOD02000016.1, on the reverse strand, counting down.
GGCCTCCAACCTCATGGAAATTTGAAAGGCTTGATAATTAACGACTTTGCTGGCAAACAATTTACTTCATGGATGAAGATAGTTTGGTGGAAATCAAAGAATATAGTTGCCATGTATGCGAACAATTACTAACTCTTAGGCACAATTCTTGTCTTAAGGATGTTAAGATATATAAGATGAATAATATGGAATGTATTGGTTGCCAAATTCTAAGCCTTTATGCTATCTCTAGAATTACTGTTTTGCATTTTTTTGTTTTTTTATATTATAGCAACTTGTGATGTTGTCAGTGGTGCTCTTGGGTAATCTAATTTATTTGTGGCTTTTACTTCGTATTGCTACTTCTATTGCTCCTCTGCTTTTGGATTTCTTTTGTGGTTGTGTATTATGATATGTGGTTCATACTGAGACTGGAGAACTAGGAAGGTATACAAATTTTCCTACGCTCCAGTCCTCTCCGTTACATGAGCGGCATGTATTGTTGCATGGGTGTACGAAGGACATAACCCCCTGTGGTATGGTATGGGTATCTTGGTCTTATAGATAGAGTTAGAGTTTTAGTATATATATGCTCTATTATACTATGTAACCCTACAAGGGATTTTGGAGTTAATAAAAAATATTCCAGTCGTCGTGAATGTTGGCAATCTAGCCAAACCACATTAATTTTGTGTATTGGTTTCTATCTTTCTTGTTTCTTTCTTCATTTATATTCATACTACGAACTGGTATTAGAAACGTGATTAATATGGCTTGGGACTTCTATAATGGTGAAATTTGATGTGGTGAAGTTCAATGGAACTGAAAACTTCATATTATAGTAGAGGTGTGTGAAGGACTTATTAACGCAACAAAGATGATAAAAGCTCTAACCGGAATGAAACTTGAAGAAACAAGCCAAGCAAATTGGGATGAACTCAAAGGAAGAACCGTTGCTGTGATTTGGCTCTGTTTAGTGGACAAGGTTATATACCACGTCATGGATAAAAGTTCTTCGGTGGATGTTTGGAAAAAGTTAGAGAGTTAGTATATATCAAAATTGCTCACGAATAAATTAGATCTCAAGTAAAAACTATATGGATTAAAGATGTTAGAGGATAGAGATCTGGCCACCCATATAAACACGTTTAATCAGATTAGTAGTGATCTACTTAGACTTGAAGTTACATTCACATATGAGGACAAGCCTTGATGTTGTTAGTATCTGTTCCATCTTCACATGAACATATTGTAACCACATTATTGTGGGGAAGTGAAATCCTAGATCTTGATGAAGTGCCAACTATTTTACTTTCTTTTAATCAATGAAGACTAAGTAACAGTGAAGGTTCTCAAGAAGCAGGGTTTGTGAAGAAAGAGGAAGCTGATCGGAGAAGCAAAAAGGAAAGGAATACTAATAGATGGTCTAATTCAAGGTCTAAATCATGTGGTAGAAATTTGAAGGGTGTTAAATGTTACAAGTACCATTAGATGGGCCACTACAGAAGGGATTGTCCAAAGTGGAAACAAGGAAACGAGAAGAAATCTAAAAGTATTTCAAGATCTGTTAACATTACACAGAATGATTCAGATTCTAGAGATGGAGATATGTTGTTAGTTTCAATAGGTAATCTTGATAGCCTACTTGACTCGTGGCTATTAGATTCTGGCTATTCATATCACATGTGTCCACACCAAGATTGGTTTGACTCTTATCGTTTAGTAGATTGTGGTTTTGTTTTAATGGGTAACAATGCTACATGCAAGGTTATCGGGCAGGGAACCATTAAAATCGAGATGTTTAATAAAGTAGTGAGTGTTAGGTGATGTTAGGCACATACCAAAATTTGAAAAAGAACCTTATCACTTTATGTAGTTGGGACTCAAGTGGCTATAATTACAAGCTAGAGAGTGGAGTCCAGAAAGTTACAAAAGGAGCCATGGTAGTTATGAAGGGTTAAAAGTAGCCAAGAAATATCTACAAACTAATAGGGAGTATGGTTGTAGGTGGAGCTTCAGTTACAGAATCTGAATCAAATGACACGTTGTCATAGCATATGCAGCTGGGCCATATTGGGGAGTGTAGTATGAATGAATTAGTAAGGAGAAATTTTTTGAAAGGTGCAAAGATGTGCAAGTTGGATTTTTATAAATTTTGTGTCTTAAGGAAGCAGTGTAGGGTATAGTTCAAAAAGGCCAAACATACTACTCATGATGTGATCGATTATGTGCACTCAAACATATGGGGACTAGTAAAAGCACCCTTGAAAGGTGATGCTTAGTATTTAGTCACTTTTATTGGTGATTTCTCTTGAAAAGTTTTGGTATACTTCATAAAACACAAATCTGAAGTCTTTGCCAAGTTCATATTATGGAAAGCTGAAATTGAAAAAATAGGAAGAAAGATTAAGTATTTGAGGTCTGATAATGGTACAGAATACAAAGATAAATATTTTTTGAAGTTTTATGAGGAGCAGGGCATTCAACAGCATGTTACAGCCTAGAAGACACCATAGCAAAATGGTGTGGCTGAAGGGATGAACAAGACACCTACGGAGAGGGTAAGGTGTATAAGGCTAAATGCAGAGCTTCTGAAGAGTTTCTTGGCAGAAGCCATTGACATGGTTTGTCACATCATAAGTAGATCACCACAGATTGCATAAACAACAAAGTTACAGAAGAGGTATGGTCTGGCCACGAGGTTGATTATTCAAATTTGAGAATTTTCAGGTGTCTTGCTTATGTTCATGTGTCTAGTGATGAGAGGTCTAAACTTGACCCAAAGACCAAGAAGTGCATCTTTCTTGGGTATAAGAAAGGTATTAAAAGGTTTAAGCTTTGGGATCCTGAACAAAAAAAGAAGGTGATCAGTCGAGATGTGAAGTTTGATGAAGTTTTTATGCTTAAGGCTTCTTAAGAGGATAAGAGCAGTGATTCAATTGATGATAGTAGCAGTAATAAATAGATGGTACAGATTGAGTTTGACAATTCTAATGAAGAGGCTAGTCATCCAAGTGAAGATGATACTGCTATAGTTAACCAAGAGAACCAGTCTAATGCTTTAGGTAGACAACAACGTGCCATCAAGCCACCAGTGAGGTACGATTTTAAAGATATGGTTTCTTATGCTCTCATTACCTGTAGTAGTGATCCTACTACTTTTCAAGAGATTGTTAGTTACCAAGAGAAAAATAAATGGATGGAAGTTATGGCAGAGAAGATGGAGTCTCTACATAAGAATGGTACTTAGGAGTTAGTGGAACTTCCCAAGGGAATGAAACCAATTGAGTAAAAACGGGTTTATCAAAAAGAAAGACAGTATTTTAAGAAAAAAGAAGAAGAAGAGAGATTTAAGCCTATATTAGTAGCCAAGGGGTACTCACGAAGATAAGGGATAGGCTATGATGAGGTGTTCTTTTTTATTGTTAGACACACCTTTATCAGAGTGGTGATAGTTATGGTAGCACACTAGGATCTAGGGTTAGAGTAGTTAGATGTAAAGACCAAGTTTCTTCATAGAGATTTACATGGAATAGCCAGAGGGTTTGTAGAACTAGGTATTGAGCATCTTGTCTGCAAGCTAAGTCATTATATGGGCTTAACCAGTCTCCCAGGTACTAACACCAAAAGTTTGACTCATACATGATCCAGATTGGCTACACTCACTATGAGTATGATTGTTATGTCTATTATAGGGTACTTGATGATGTTTCTTATATCGTGTTGATGCTTTACATGGATGATATGTTGATAGCTGTGAAAAGCAGGATTGAAATAGATAAATTAAAATTACTGTTGAGTATGAATTTTTAAATAAAGGACTTAGGGGCTACAAAGAAGATTTTCGGCATGGAAATTTCCCAGGATAGGAAGTCCAGAAAGTTGTGGCTATCTTAGACTAATTATGTGTAGAAGATACTTGAGTGGTTTAGCATGGGAGATGCAAAACTAGCTAGTACACCTTTGGTAGGTCACTTCAGCTTGTCAATCTCTCAGTGTCCAGAGACTTAAGATGAGGTTGCGAATATGTCAAAGATGCCATATGCTAGTGCAATAGGATCTTTGATATATGCCATGGTGTGCACTAGATCAGACATAACACATATAGTGAGTATGACAAGTAAATACATAGCAAAACCAAGAAAAGAGCACTGGAGAGCAGTAAAACGGATTCTTAGGTACTTAAGAGGCAAAACAAATTGGGGTATAATGTTTGGGCAGCAGAATGGTAGAGCTTTGGTTCAGGAATATTTGGATGCTAATTATGTAGAAGTAGTGGATAAATCATTCTCGATTATATGTGAATTCCATTTATGGATAAAAATTAGTTAATCTTTCAAATTTCTAGAACTTTTTAATATCTGTGTGAGTTCTATTTATGGTAGTTGTTAACATCTTCTGAATTTGTTACTTGGATTTCATGTGTGCTTCATTACCCATGTTAAGACAGAAAGAGATGATCTTAAACCAAATTCAAACGATCAATATTTACTAATTAGGTACATTGGTCGGCATAGTGAATTATAGGGAGAAAAAAAAGTGGATGATTCAAAATTAATTCTCTAACTTGTATGTGACGGAAAATTGATGCGGAAAAAAACAAAATTTGAGAAAACAAACAAAAAAAAATACTTAAAATCTAATTTGTTAAGAAATATTATTTTCATATATTTTCTAATCCAACTAAATAAGAACCTCTATTTGGTATTTTATATTTCATTCTTTTTTTTTTTTCTTTCTTTTCCTTTTTTCTCTAGTTTTCTTCTCTTTTCTCTAACCAAATTTAGTCATCAATGGTTTATAAAGTGAAAAGGAAAGGTAAGGGGATTTATTTATTTTTCCTTGTTTGAATATTGTAGATTTTATTCATTCCCCTTTTAGGTTTTAGCAATGGGTTTAACTAAGGACAACCTCGAATAATATCAAAAAGAATAAAATTTAAAAAGTAGAAATTCATTAGATCCACTGATGCTTTGAATATATAACTTATTACAATAAAACTAACATTCATAAGTTCGGAATGAAGATTGTTAAAATGAGAAGGGTGAAAGAAATTTTGGAAAATAATGATCTATATATTGTCTAAATATGTCAAATGAGATATATGTAAGCCTACAAAATCATCTATATAAGACAACAGAATATATAGAATATAATATGACTGATACAAGGAATATATACTAGGGAATATTTTAACATCTTTTTGCAAACTCAAGGAGATATAGGAGAGACCAACTTGAGTTTGGAAACTAATTCGTGAAATCATCCAAGAAGAAGTGCTTTGGTAAGCAAATCAACAGTCTGAGTAGCCAACGTCACATGAAAATACTATATGGTACTTTGGGCCACATGTTGGTGCACAAAATGATTATAGATCTCAATATATTAGGCGCGGTAATGGAAGACATCATTGTGAGTGATCTGAATTACACTCCGGTTAACATAGCGAACAATTGTGGCAACAGAATGAGGCATCCTATGTCAAAAAATAATAAGCAAAGCTAGAGTAGCTCCTACATAGTGTCAGTAAATGCACAGTATTTTTGTTTAGTACTAGAGCGAGCGGTGACAGTTTGTTTCTTGTTGCACTAAGAGATGAGAGATTCATCAAGAAAGAAGCAATACCTGGTGGTGAAGCCCTAATCAGTAGAATCACCAGTCCAATCAGCATTACTGTAGGCTTAAAGAATAAGAGCTGACTAAGAAGAATGATGGATCCCATTGAACATAGTGCCATTAACATACTGTAGAATATAGAGAATCGTAGCATAATGAACTAATCGAGGAGTTGACATGAATTGACTGATAATGTGAACAGCGTATGCAATATCGGGCCAGGTTAACTAGCTGATGATAAAGAATAGCATCAGAGAGATGAGTGCCATCAAGAGGTGTAAGACAAATAACAAGCTCAACTGAGGTTGGTGCAATCTTGCTATGAATGAGCCTAGCTCAAGATAGGAGATCAGAAGTATACTTGGTTTGAGAGAGAAAGTAACTTATAATGTCAATATTAATCTCAAGAGCAATTAAGAAAGTAACTGAGAGTACCCAAGTCTTTCATTTCAAAATGGGAACTGAGCAGAGACTTGAGTTTAAAGATGCCCCTATGATCATCACCAGTGATGATCAAATCAACTGCATATAAGAGAACGAGAATAGTACCATGTGTTGATGTCTGAATGAAGATAGCTGAATCATAAGGAGTAAAAGAGATGCCAAATGTACTAATGGTACCATGAGAGCACGACAAAGTTTACGAACCTGATGTGGAGGATAAGATGATTTAGGAAGAGGTTACATAAAAACTTTATCGTCTCAGTCATCATTAAGAAATGCATTTTTAACGTCCGTCTAAGATAATGGCCACTTACAAACAGTGACAACAGCAAACAAATTGTAGATAGATTAAGCAAATTCAAACATTGCAAGCCTAATAACTAGCATTTATAAAGTAACTGCAAAGATAACATGTAGATTGAAGGTGGATTTCACCTAAATTGATTAATATTACACAAACTTCCTTCGTAAAGGATAGGCAAATTCTAAACAGTGTAGTATTGCAAATAAGACTTCAGACTTTCTCAAAAGAAATGAAGAACTTTTTTTTTTTTTTTTGGGTGTGTGTGTATGTGTGTGTGAAAGTTGAATGGAAAGGCATTTCAGAGAGATTATTATTGGGGTAGAACTGATGAAAGAAAGATAATGCATAATTTTAAGTTGAGATTTTCTATTCAGGTTAAGGAAATGTGAAGACCTCGGAATAAGCTCCATTCTTGATAGTTAAGAATGCTTTTCTACTACTCAAATGGATCTGATGATAACCCATGGACAAAGATGTAGCCGCACAAAGTTTGTGTATAATGCAATTTAAACAGGGATGTCAAGCTTTCTAACGCAATAAAGTGTAATTTGTTTTTACTTTTGGAAATCAATTCAGAAAGTAATCCTAGAAACGGAATTGAAAAAATAATCATGGTAGAATTTAGTTATGCTATTAGAAATGGTACTTCCTGTTTTGGAAAGATGAGTGGTGGGGGAACTCTTAAAGGTTACCAAGACAATTTAAAGTGTCAAAGTGAAGGAAAACACTTGTTGAGAGGAATGGATTAAAATGGCACTTGGATCTTCAATGAAGAAGATAAGTACATTCCTAAGAGAAAAATGAAGTTGTTGAAATCTTAAATCTCCATAATGGAGTGCGCTTGCTGTCGGATTTAGAGGATAAAATTGTTTGGATGCCGAACACTAACGAAAAAGACGAGTGAAAAAAAAAAAGATGAAGAAAAAAACAAAATATAGTAAAAAGTTATAAAATTATTTTTTTACCTTTTTTTTTGGGTTGGTACTAGAATAATAGGAAGACAATGAACAATTATTTATCAAGAGATTTAATTTTTATTTAGTTAACCAAATGCCAAGGATGAAGCTGGTATAGGGTAAGGGGTAGTTATAGCCCCCCAACTTTCATGTAAATTGACGGCCTCTAGAAATTGCGTCTATAAAATTACCCCCAAATTCAAGGGTGTGCAGTGTAGTTTTAACTCGATGAGAATGAGGACGAATCCACAAGGAATCTACTGTTTCAATTTCTAAGTTTCTAAAGATGAAAAAAATTCACTATCTAGTTCAAAAGTAGCGTTTTCAAGTGTTTGAGGGCTTTGGATTGATTTCAATTTATAACTAAAATATAAACTATGCAATTAAACTTAATCTAAACAAAGAGTTAAAAATTTAGAATTTAAGGTAATAAATAATTGAAATTAAAAGATGTAATTCAATTATGGAAAAAGATCTTGATTCAACTTTCAATTCCGGGTGGATTGATTAGTTAACAATGTGATGTGCTTTTAATACACAATCTAAGTTTCACGTAAAATAGATCGGAAAGATATTTTCATGAAAGCATTTACAATTCTCGCTGACTCAATTTTATTCTCACGTTTAGGATTATAAAACCAGAAGATATTCTTTTGATAATATTAGGGTTTAGATTTTAATACATTCATCTCAAAAATATAGAAGAAATTATAGGTTCAAAAATCCTTATCACGGATTTCGGAGAATATGATCAAGGGTCTTTGTTTTCAAATGGTTTTGAAATAAATGAAATTAAATCTAAAAAGTGTAGATCTCTGCATGTATATTTTCACATAATACACGTAGGTCTTCGCACATCACAAAGTTTATAATCATCCATTATTCCTTGATTCGTTAAATCAAGAACTAGGGTTTTAGCCTAACATGGAATCGAAAACAACGCAAACAATATAAATAAGAATAGGATATGAAATTGCATTCATTGATTTAAAAGAAAGATTCAAATACCGTACTTCGAAATAATTCGAAAAGAAACAAATCCTCCAAGAAAACGAAAGAACATTCTTCAAGAATAAAGAAAAGAAGCGAAAGAAACAAAAGAAAACTCTCTAAAAAACTCTTAGCGACAGCTGGGACAAACTCCTAAAACAATCCCCTAAGGGTTCTATCTATAGAGCCCTTTACAAAACCCTAAAAATTACAAAATATGGTGCCCTAAAGTATCCAGTGGTCCGGACCACAGTTTGTTAACATCTTCAAATTATGGAGTAATGGTCCGGACTGGCTGGGAGATGGTCTAGACCGTCCTTACGCTGACTTCTTGCTTTGTTTTTCTCTCCTTGTTCTTGCTCTAATCCGAATAGGGGCTCTTTATGAGGACACCAAGGGCTCATTTTTGTTGTTTTCCTCATCTTCATTATTGCTAATCATGATTATTTCCTCTTCTTTCCTGCATTGAAGAGAATAAAACAAATAAGTGATAAAGATTAACAAAACTTGTAAATTTATTAAATGATGTATGCTTCTAATGCTAAGTTATGGAGTTTATACTAACACTTTTCAAGTGTGACCATAAACCTATAGGTATATACTATATTTCAGTAAAAATAAGAACAACCCCTTAATAAATGAAAAGCTAACCAACTTAAGTGCCATTCGATATGCTTGTTTTGAGTTCATTTTCCATTTTCCAATTTTTGTTTTTGAAAACAAAGAAAACAACTCAAAGCACATTGAATAACTTGTATTTTCAAAAATCTATTTTAGAAAATACAAAATAGGTTTACACATGAAAAACCAAATGAAAAAAAATCGTTTTGAGCTTTTTTTAACCCAAAATATGGAAAATTTCAAAACATAGAAAATAGAAAAATATCAAACAAAATGTGTTTTCTGTTTTTATCGTTTTGGGATTTTCAAAACATAAAACAACAATAAAAAATAGAAAACAAAAACAGAGAACTAAAATGGAAATACAAACCAAATGATACCTTAATTTTTTTGTATTGAAACTCACATAAAAAGCAATAAATTATTTTTATCAATAAATTCATTTTCCTTTTCTTTAATAGAAACCCCCTAAATCTCTCTCTCTCTCTTCTCTCTCATATTTCTTTAACAAAGGCCTTTTTGTTGACAAATAAAAAGTCCCCAACCAACTTAACTTTTTATAATGGGATCCACACAAAAAATGATAAAGAACATTAATTATTTTTTATCTTGTCTTTATTATTTGAAATCCACAAATATATCTCTCTCCCCAACTCTCCTATTTACACTCCCCCTAAAAGTCCTCACCTTTTCTCAGAATACTAATCAACTTTTTTTTTATCACAACAAAAACTATAGGTATAATTTGATCTACGACGGAATTCGCACTTCCGATTCTCTTTCTATCGAAATCTCCTGCTTTGAATAAATATCAATTTTTTTACTGAAAATTTTTTAGCTCCTTTATTCTGAAATTCTAGTTTCTTCCTACTAAACGCAATGTTATTCTTCCAATTTCCATGTTCTCCATAAGGTAAGATCCTTGAATTGGAGTATCAAGTATTTTGTCTATTTTCGTTCCTCTCTCTCTTATTTTTTTTTTGTTTTTTTGTTTTTTGGTTTTTACATTACAAATATTCGTGAGGTATAAGCAAAGTATGAATACATTCAGGACATGTTTGGTACAATGTAAAAAATTTGGGGGTAAAAGATAACGGGAATAATTTTTATCTTAGTAATGATTACTGGTATAACAGGACTTTTTTTTTTTTTTTTTGGTTCTAAGGAGTTGTTATCCAAATTTTACGGGCTTGCTGTCAAAATTATAGTATTTGGAGAAATGCAATGAATAAAAACGTGTTTCCAACTTGCGGTTTTGAAACCACAATCCCATATTGCGTTTCTTCACCAGCTCCAAAAGAAACAATACCATGTTGTGGTTTCAGCTGAACAAAACCAAGACACGTGAGACCATCTCATGGTTTTAGCTCATCCATGTTTTTGTTGCTAGAAGATGCTTACTAGTTTGCAAAGTTTGGGTGTGTGGTTGGAGGAGAAACGGCGAACTCATTTTGCATTTCTCAAGTGACCAAACAAATGCAGGTTGAGAAATGTTTATGGTGAGAGATTATGATTAGACAAGAAACTACGAAACCATTTTGCGTTTCTTGGAGGAGCCTGAAGCTACGAGATGATCTTGCGTGTCTTGGTTTTGTTTAGCAAAAAATCGTAACATGATATTGCGTCTTCTAAAGGTGGCAAAGGACCACAAAACCGCAACCTGATGACGCGTTTTCATTAACTACATTTGCCTAAATACTGTGATTTTGACAGTAAGCCCGCAAAATTTGGATCAAAACTCCTTATAACAAAAAAGAAAAAAAAATCGATAGCAAGTTTGTTGTACTTATATTTGGAATGGAAGAGTAAATATTACCTAGTAATAATTATATTATGTTTGGAATGCTAAAAATTCTAAAAGGGTAAAAGTTAATTATGTTTGGGATGAGAATAAATTGACCAAGGGTAATAATTAATATTTAATTTTAATAAAATATTATAATAAATTAAATCATCATGATCATTGTTACTTTAATAATAATTAATTTTAATAAAAAACATATTATCAAAATATATAATTTTAAATAAAAATATCAATTATAAAAAATAATTTTATCATAGATTAATATTTCAATAGTAATTAATTTTAATAGTGAATTATTATTTCTTAAGAAGTATTTTTATTTGATAAAATAGTTTGATAAAAACAAATAAATTTAGTTTATTCCAATAAATTACTAATTTTAATAATTACATGGGGATAAAGAAATATTTTATGGGATAATAAGAAAAGTGTAATATTTTTCCATTACCCCCATTACTCACCTTCCCCGTAGAGTAAAAATTTACCCCTATAGGGGGTAATTATGAACTGAGAGTAGAGATAACAAAATGGGTGGGTTGGTGATGGGTTTAAACAGGTTGAAAATTAAATGGTGTAACCCAAACCCACCCATTTAAAAGGCGGGTTAAATATGTGCAAGTTGGACATGAGTTAGTATAAACCCATGAACCCGTATCCAACCCATTTACTTATGAGTGAATTTAAAAACAAAATTAAAATTTTATTTTTATATTTATATAATATAAAACTTCAACTTCCTTTAGTTCTTTGATGATCAAATCTCAAGTGCTACTTCCCAGGCAATACACTATCTTACCCTCCACCTCCCTTCGGCTCAGAGTCCTCCAGTCACAAACACTACCATATAAATTCTTTCTTGTAAAACATGGTAATATTGAGATGAGTTTCACAAAAATTTACAATTAGTATGTATTTCCTAGCATATCCATAGATTTCTCCAGCAATATTTGCATCACGAGCTCCACTAGTTAGAGAATATGTTTGTTTTCTAGGTAAAAATGTGTTGATAGAGGTAGATGTATATAAAGATATACCTAAAGTAGAATTTATTTTAATTAATGTGTATATTTTTTATTTTAGTTTTTAATCTCTAGTAAAATATAATTTTTTTATTTACTCTGCACAATTAAAAAAATGAAAAAAAATATATTTCAAATTTCTCTCACCATTTTTTTTATTGGTTTTTTTGTCATTGTCAAGCATTTTTTAATTCTCCAATCCAAACAGAGCCTCTTCAAAACCCCTTGCTTTGAATTTCACTTATTGAAATTAGTACTATCTATTTATTTTTGCTTGTGTCTCACTTCCTTGCTTGTTTCAAGGCTTGAGGGGGGAGAGAGATAATTAGATTTTTTAATAAGTCCTGTTTAACAACTCAATTGCACCCATTTATAAATAGGTGTTTTATAAATCATCCAATAACAATCCAATAAGTAAAATAGTGGGACCCAAACCCATGTATTATGGGTTAATTGGGTAGGTTGATCGGTATGGGTTGACTTTGCCACCCTTAACCCAGAGTAATTGTTATGCGGATCATCCAAACTGATGCAATGGAGGGTAAAAATCATCCCAATAAAATTTACCCTCCACTATCCCCAAAACAAACATCTCCTTAAAGTATTGAAGGCACAAACACTAGTAGAGAGGAAAACTTTGTTCCAAAGGTGGACCAGTACTAATTTGCCAACGTTGTGAAGAAAAACAAATGAGATGCTTGGCTTCGTATATATTGCAACTACAATCTCTTATCAAATCTTGAAGCTACTAATTTTTATTGTTACATCATATATATATACGCACACTCTTGTTTCATAAAATTAATCACAATACTTTTCTAACGCTAATTAACCTAAAGCATACTCTTTCCAATAAGGGGAGCCTTGGTGTAATGGTGGAGTTGCCGCCGTGTGACCTTGTGGTCATGGGCTCGAGTCATGGAAACAGCCTCCTGCAATGCGAGGTAAGGCTGCATACAATAGGTCCAATGTGGCCTGACCATTCCGCGGACTCCACATAGGTGGGAGTTTCATGCACTGGGCTGCCCTTATTCTCTTTCCAATAAGGAATTTCAAAAAGTAATATTTGTTCAATCGTAATCAAAATATTAGAACCTTATAATTTCGCTGTGATCCCACAAGCAAGAACTTGTGCCTGCCTATCCAAATTAGTTCAGTCTCGATAAAGAAAATCACATTTGAATAGAGAGAGAAGCATATTGTCCTTTTCAAATTCAAAGCATTTCGATTTTGTTTGATTTCAAAGCAATGGGCACGTATATACATGTGCCTTCAGTGTCAACATTCTTGTATATATTTTACATTTCGAAAACTCTAGGTTTTTTGGATCATATAATTAAAAACAGACTTGAACAAAACTTTACACAGGAAACAAAGATGGTTGCACCATTATTAAGGAAAGTACAAGATAGACTTGAACCATGGTTCTTAAATCGGCGTTATGTAACGATAACGGTTGTTACGTAATGGAATCGGCCCTTCCCAAACCCGTTGAGACCACGTTACATTGAATAGAGCGACCATCATATCGTAACGGCACGTTATAGTGGCATAACGCATGCTATGGTGGTATAATGCGAGAGTAATGGCTCAGTTAAACGAGAAAGATCAACAACAGAAGAACGTACAAAAAAATCGAAAGAGAAACCAGCAAAAAACTAAAAAGTAAAAGCTTTACTCAACACAGATTTGAAAAAATCAATAGAGCTTTCTACTTGCTTATCCCAAGTGCAGGAGTCAAGTGTAGCAAAATAAATCGGTTTGAGTTTGGATCGAGTCCACAGAGAGTTAGATTCAATTTCTTGATTTTAGGTGATGACTTAGGACGACACTTGTTATTAGATTAATTCTAATCACTTTAGGTGGTTAAAAAGAAGGGAAAATCTAAATTTTGGTTGGTTTGAGTGATTTGGTTTGGATTAAGATTAATTAAAACAATAAAGTAAAAGAAATGAAAAAAAATGCAGTATTTAAGGACAATAAAATAAGGATAAAAATTAAAATGCTAGAATGTAAAGAACAGTATTTAAATGCATATTTAAAGACAATAAAATAAAGACAAAAATTAAAATGTTAGAATGTAAAGAACAGTATTTAAATGTGATATTGAAAGTGCTTGAAATATGAAAGAACTTGACCCCAAACCAATTCCAATGATAGTATATTGGTAGGGAAGTTTGAGCATGCTATTTATCTTGGCCTAATTACATATCCCTAGTGGTAAAAGGCGGGAAGATTTAGTAATAAAATTTAATGAGATGGAAGTGTGACTTTATTGGGATTAGAGATGAAAAGCTCGTCCTAGTAAGACATGGAATCAATGTTTAGGGATTTCAAGAAACAAGTTCATGAATTACTAACCGATTATAACATTGCTAGGAAATTCCAAATGATGAATCGCTATCAAGTCTTTTCCATACGATCAATCTTATGATATATAATTTAAGATCATAACATGCTCAACCTCCTTATCTCAACAAACCATTTTCATAGGTTTGGAGCCAAGGGGGAGCCTAGCCTACTACCATATTACGACTATCATTCAAATGAATAATACACGAATAAAATTTAATTCTCATTGAGATAAAACTTAATATACCACAATAAATTGAAATTACGATATTCAAAACTAATCTAAAGACGGAGATGACGATGAAAGGGATGAGAGAAGGGGGTGAACAAATTTAATTAAAACCTACTGCTTGCAATGTTAAATTACAAGGTTAAAACACATCAAAATATTTAAAATATTCTTCCAAATATTTCATAAAACTCAAAATAAGTCTAAAGAAATTTAGGAGAAGCAAAGAAAAAGAGAGCAGAATTTTGTTTAGGTTTTTGCACTTCTCCCACGGCTGGAATTCTCTTCTATTTTCAACAGATTAGGGTTTAAATAGATTTCAAACTAGGGTTACAGCTGCTGGGCTTCTTGACCACGCATGGGCTTGCTTGGTTGGGAGCTGGGCCTGCATGGGCGCTGGCAGGACTTGGGCCTACGCGGGTGCTGGACTAGTTAGATTTCTGGGACAACTTTGGAACAATTTTTTGGCCTTCAAGATAATAGAATCTGAAGTTGGCTTCAACAGAAACTTGTTATCTCTTCAAGTCTTCTTTCCAATGAAAAAGGAATCACATCAATCCAAATTTTGAGTGAAACGTTATGATTGAAAAACCAAAGGGGTGTTATGCTGGGCTTCTCTGCTGGCAGCAATCTGGAGTCAACTTTGGTTGAAAGTTTGACCTTCCAAACAGCTGAATTGGAAGATGTCTTCAACAGAAAAGTTGTATATAGTCAAGTTCTCTTTCCAACGGTGTATAGCACAGGTCAAATTGACCTCTATAGACAAAGTTATGGCCGAAAAACTAAAGAGGTGTTGCGCTAGAATTTTCTATCGTAATACTTTTTGGACTGTTTTGAGCTTGGGTCTACTTCGCTCTTCTTGGCAGCCATGATAATTGATATTTTACATTGAGATGGCCCTTGGGAGGTCTAGAAGAGATGGTAGCCTTTTTTTTCCATGTTTTAGAACCTGAAACACACAAACGATATTTAGTCATAAGAGTGAAATAACTGAGCTAAGATCAGTTATTTTAATAAGTAAACAAACGTAATTGGCATGTCTAAGAGATAAAAATTCATATAATATCGCATCCCAATCACTCTCATTCAAAATCTAAAACTAAAGAAGTACCTGGTCTTTTGCTAAATAAAAAATTATGAGAGAGAGAAAAAAAATCTAGTTCTAGTCTTCCAAATCGAACCAAAAAACTTCACCTATTCATCTTGTTGCGCCTTTGATCTCAGTTTCATTTTCTTCCAGCTCATTTTCAGCCTTTCAGGTTGCAAACGATTTAGATCTTGATATCTTTTTTCCATTCTTAGATTTTTTTCCTCTCTTCTTCGGATCTATAGATTATTATACAAAACTTGTGATTTTTGAAACAAATTTTTAGAGTGAAAAATTCAACTCGGCTGAGTATTGAAACTTGAACAGTGGAATTTTATAACCTAAAAATGAATAGGAGGGCCGATGGATGAAGAGTCTAGAAGAATGAAGAAAAAATTTATTAGCATTGAATGGTTATTGAAGTGGGTTCTTGGGGTGGCGAGCGTCTTGAGCTGCATATTGGGCAGTTGGTAGATATTTTAATAATATATAAATATGGATTATTATATATATAATTTTAATATATTATATTTTTAAAACATAAATATATTAAGATGTTGTTAGGTTGTTAGCTTTGTTTAAAAAAAATGAAAAATCAAATATTAGTATAAAAGTCATACTTATCAAAATTTGATTAAAAAATTTAAAACATTTAAAAATCTTTTAATAACTTTTAGAAGTATAAATGCTCCTTAAATTATATTTAATTATAACTAAATATTATAATAAAAATTTTATATTAAGATATCATACAATTTATATTACTTATGTTAAAAATTATTAGTTAAGCATCACTATTGTACCATAACATATGAATAAAAATTTTATTGTACTAAATATCATATTAAATTAATAGAATTAATATATTACTATATTTGTAAAATATATAATTTATATTAACAATATCAAATAATATTAACTAGGTGTTGGAAAATAAAAATTATTAATTAAGTATAATTGTTATACTATAACATAATAATAAAAATATTAAATTAGAGTTATAATAAATTTTTATACCATAACAAAATAAATATAATATTAGCTATACTAAAGTTATATTAAATTAGAGGTCAACAATTTAATTTAATATAATTTATTATTATTTTAAACATTATCAACATATTAATAAAAATATTAATTAAATATAAATTTTAATATCAGTATTATATTAATATAATTAATTTTAATTTTTTAATTAATTAAATTTAATTTAAAATTTTAGCTACAAAAAATCTAACACCGAATGCTGAAATTTTATACTTTGATATTTTGTAGGGTAACAATGCCACGTCAATTAAATATTAGGGGTGATGGCAGTGGTGTTATTTCTATGGGTGGTGGTGATGACACTTGTAGAATTAACCCTAGTGATGATATTGGTCAGAGGTTTGAAACACCTATTGGCACTAGACATGATGCAAAATGCAAATTTTGTGGAAAAATTATGAAACGGGGCATTACACGTGTGAAAGAATATTTGGTGGCAAAAAGAGGAAATGTGGCACTATATAGGAGTGTATCTAAAGAAGTAAGAGAGGAAATGATGAAACATTTGAAAGATGTCACACTAAAAAAGAATGATAAGCAAAAACGAAAAGACGAACTAGAAACACAATTGAGGGATTAAAGTCGTGCTGTTAAATTGGGAGAAGATAAGGATTCTGATGCTGATTCTGACCCAGAACTGGCATATGCAAAATATAGAAGTAGACAAGATCATCAGGATTGGATAGATAGAATGAGAGGTGCTAGGAATAGTGATAGTGGGTGTGAAATTAGACATGAATTGACTCGGGAGAGAAGTATGCATGATGTTGGTGGTAGATAAGATGAATTAGAATTATCATGAGTAACCTGAAGCTAAGTTGAGAGAAATTGATATTTTACTCCAAAAAAGTAATAGTTCAAAACAAACCAAGCTGAATTTTATGGGTTAAAAATTACAAGAGAAAAGTTAGATAGAGCCATATCTAGATTTATGTTTTTTAATAATATCCCCTTTCGTGCTATAAGTCAGAATATGCTCAACCCATGGTCGATATAGTAATAGAGTTAGGAAAAGGGGTGAAGGTTCCTACTATTTATGAGATTTTAGAAGTATACTTGCCTAAGGAGTATGATGAGATCAAACAATGGATACGCTCCTTTGAAGGGATTTGGAAAGAGAGGAGTGTTGCAATCATGATCACATAATTAATTTTCTGGTGTATTGTAATAAAGGAACAATGTTTTACAAGTCCATTATTGCTTCACATGTGAGCAGTTGGATAGTAGAATACTTTCTAGATTGTTAGATTCTGTGATAGAGGAAATTAGTGAGTCTAACGTGGTCAAAGTTGTAACTAATAATAAGGCAGTTTTAAAAACCGTAGGCCATAAGTTGATGCAAACAAGGTGTCACTTGTATTCGACTGCATGTACCGCACATTATATTGATTTGATGCTACACGATATTTCAAAAAAGAAACGTGTAGCAAAAGTCTTGGATACATCAAAATCTATCAAACTCTTATTTATAATTATCCAATTGTCTACCACATCATGAAGAAGTTCATTAGAGAAAGAGAATTGCTTCGTCTTGCTATCAATAGATTTGGAACAAATTTCATTGCACTTGAAAGTATAGTGATGTATAAGTAGGAGTTAAGAAATACGTTTACATCAGATGAGTAGAGAAGATCAAAATTGGGTAGGTCAAGAAGTGGTCCACAGGTTGAAGTGGAACAAGTAATTTTAGATTTTGAGTTTTGGAAAAAGTCAAATGACATAATTGAAGTATATGAGCTCTTTGTTAAGCTACTAAGGTTAGTGGATGGTGATGAAAACCTACCATGAGTTTCATATATGAGGCAATGGATAAAGCAAAATTGGCGATTAAAGATAATTGTCACTACTATCAAGAATACTGGAAGATAATTGATAGTCCTTGGGCTTCGTATTTATATAACAGTTTACATGCAACTGGTATATTTTTTTTATAGGTGCATTTTTTGTTTTTTCCTTAAATCTCATGTTCTTCATTTATTTTCTTATAGTAACATATTTTTTACATTTATATCCATGACAGAATATTTCTTGAATCTTTAATTTCAATATAGGACTCAATCTCCTTTAAACGGAAGAATTAAATTGAACAAAAAATGTAATCACAAAGTTGGAACCAATATTAGACAATCAAAATTTGGCCATGAATTAGGTAAGTGATAATTATTTTATTTATTTACACAAAAAAGTTAATTAGTTTATATTTCGGATTGAAAATCACTTATTAAACTTATGATACTTTATAGTTACTTATCTTTAAAGATAAACAGGACTCGTTTGGTTAGCCTATGGCTCAAAGATCCATAATGAGAACTAACCCAAGTAAACACATTTTAAATTTTACTCGGTACTATTTTAATATATTTAATATATTTGTTGTTTATGCTTTTATCTCATGCTAATTTAAACTTATTTATATATTACAGTGGAGTGGTGGATTCTTCACGGTTCTAGTGCTCCAGAGTTACAACGTATAGCTGTTAAAGTTTTGAGCCAAATAGCATCTTCCTCAAATTGTGAAAGAAATTGGGGTACATTTAGCCTAATCCACAGTAAAACAAGGAATAGGTTAAAGTATATCAAACTTCACAAATTGGCTTTTGTTCACTACAATATGAGGTTGAGGATGAGGCATAAAATGAGAGGAAGCCAACCAGAAATTGATGTTAGCTTCAACCTAATCAATTTGGACTATAATTTGAGGAAGATGACCCACTGAATCAATGGTTAGAAGAGAAAGAGGATCACTTGTTAGACACAAATGAAGATTTTCAGTTAAGAATACATCAACTTAATTATAGTGGTGTGTCGACCCCCCATCACATGATGATCATGGTGTAAGCTCTAGTCCATGCCTTAGTGATGAAGACAATGGCTTGAGCCCTCCTAGTGGTAATATTGATGGTGATCATGAGATACCAGAATAATATACAGGAGAAATAGGAATGTATGGTTTTAGGGATAATGAAGAGAGGTAGGAAAACCTGTACCAATGCCGCCACAGCATCCATTTCATATGGATGAGTTTTAGGAAAGGAGAAAAGGATCAAGATGAAGTAGGGGGATGCAACAACATGAGTCAGAGAGTTCTTCTAATGACATTTTATTAAGTTTTGGAAGGGTTTCACTTGGTGAGTCTTCACAAAGTAGTGGTGATGAGTCATCATATAATTCACTACATCCATATAGTACTTTTGACCCTTATGGCTACCCTCCTCAATATCCCCTTCAATATCCTCAATATTCCCCTCATTATGCCTCTCAATACCCTTCTCAATATCTCCATGCTCCTGGTGAGTATCAATTTTACAATGACAGCACCTTATCTACTAGCACTGGATGGGATGATGATTCTCAAATCATAACCAAGCCTGTACGACATTGATTTTGGTGGTGACTTTTATGGCTACTTGTTTCATCTAATTTATGTAGGTCTTATTATTCTAACTTTATTTTTTGTTTAGTTTTTATAAGAATGAACTATATTATTGATTTGTTTCTATGACTACTTTTGAATTAACCAATGGATTATTTACTTCTAGATTGATATATTAGTTTACTTTAGTAATTGAACATTTATTATTATGTTAATTATTATGTAAGTAAAAATTTAATATATGTGTGTGTGTCTGTGTGTTTATGTGTGAGAGTTTATATCATGTACATGTCTAAAAAAAATTAATATTTATATATGACATTATTAATTAATATAAAACCATTAAACAATACTAATAATTTATATTTATACATTTTAATTTTTAAAACATCAAAAACTAAGTTTAGGTAAAATGTGAATTTGAAAAAAAAAAAATCATGCTTGTGATTTCCGTTTTCAGTACATAACGTCCGTTATATCCCGCGTTCACGTTGCCGCAACCGTTCCCATTACAATACATGTTACCGTTTTTTAAAACCATGACTTGAATAGAATTTGATATAGGAAACAATATGTTTGCACCATTATGAAGGAAAGTATAAGATATTCTTTGTTTGGTAAAAATATCATAATATTAATTGGAAGCTTTAATTTTAGTAACATATCAGTTATATTTACTATCGTTTTTTTTTTTAATCAACTCATCTTTGATTGCCCGTAAATATTCATACTAAGGATGGAGATGGATGAAGTTTTCCTTCATATAGTTGAAGATATCCTAGGAAGATGATTTCACATGTTAGTGAAGGGACAGACTTACCTGGGGTTTCAAAGAAGAGCTACAAAGGTTGAGCGAAAGGCTTAAAACTGCTTAATATCTGTTAAACGTTACTGAGAACTGGAAACTGGTCAGAATGGAAGCAGTTTAGAACTAGCTGAAGAGACTTAAGGCTGTAGCATTCAAAGCAAATGATGTGGTGAATGAATTTGCTTACGAAGGTCTAAGGAGGAAGATTAAGGTACAAAATAGAATCAGGAATAAGGTACAAAACTTCTTCTCCCTCTCAAATCCGATTGCATTCCGCCTTAAGATGGCTTATAGGATCAATAACATATATTCATTATTTGAAAAAAATTTACAGAGAAGCAACTAATGATCTTGAGTTTGGACTAGTAGAGCTTCTAAGCAATACTTGACATGTTGAACCTACTATAAGAGAAATCAAGCTAACTCACCCCTTTATAGATGATTCCCAAATTGAGGGGAGGAAAAAAGATGTATCAATTTTATTAGACACTTACTTGGCTCCAACATTAATGACCATCAGTATCTACCTGCTTTGCTATTGTAGGAATGGCGAAGACAATCGTTGCTTAGCTGGTTTATGAATATGAGAATGTGGTGAGGACTTCTAGGGAAGAAAGATTATGGATTTGTGTATTTGATGATTTTGAAGTTGAAAAGCTATTGAATGAGATGTTGCAATCTCTTGGTGGAACCAAATCTGAGACCTTTAATGTTCAAGGAGCCATAAGGGAAAAAGTTTTTAGTTGTACTCGATAATGCTATGAAATAGAAAAAAGGTAATATGGGGACAATTGAAAAAAGCTTCGCTAGCAATAAATGGTGATAGGGGTAGTAAAATTCTGGTGACAACTCGTAGTAAGAAAGTTGTGGATACCATATACAGTGGTGGAGATAGGGAAGTTGAGGGGGATAAATTGCCTCCACTTATTTTTCAAAAAAAAAAAAAAAAAATCAATTACAAATATATCTTTTAGCTTTCTCCTCACTAAAATACTTTCTGAACCCACTATCCCAATTTGTTGTTACTTGTCCCTACCCATCCCATTCCATCTTACCTATATCCAACACACATTTATCTTTAAAAATCTTAAAAGCTCTTATCTTCTTGGTTTATCCAACATCAATTTTGTTTTCCTTTTCATTTATCATTAGTCTAACTTCATATCTTTGGACAGGTTTTGTCATTTGTTTAGATAGGCATTTTTTGTAATCATTTATGTTTTATCATTGGTTTAGATAGGCTTTTTTTTCTATCATTTAATTTTCTTATCCATCTTCAGCTCTTTTTTTTATCATTTATTATTACTTGATTTTTTGGATAGATATTATCATTTTTTTTGGAAGGATTGTTTTTTTTTTTTTTTAATCATTTATCATTATTCAATTTTAAATTTTTTTTTTTTTTTTTAGATTTCCCTTATCAATTTGTTGATACTCCTTATCAAAACTTCTTTTATCATTTATTATTAATTCATTTTTTTGGATAGACCTTATCATTTTTTAGATTGGATTTTTTTTGTCATTTATTGTCTATTCAATTTCAGTTTTTTTTTAGATATGACTTATCAATTTTTTTAAGTACATCTTACAAAATATTCTACCCCCACGCACTATTTTTTCTATCTTCAATACTATTCATATAGGTACCTCTTCCTCTTTATTTGAAAGGACTATCAAAAGATGATTGCAAGAAGGTGTTTGAAAAAAGAGCATTCATTGTTGAAGAAGCAATAAGAACTTAATATTTGGAGGATATTGGTAAAAGGATTGTGAAAAAATGTGGGGGCGTGCCACTTGCTTTAGTCATTAGGCGGTTTAATGTATTCTAAGAAGCATAAATATGAATGGTTGTCCATAGAAGACAGTGAAATGTGGAATTTGCTCCAAAATGACAATGATATGATGCCTTCTTTAATGCTAAGTTTTGATAACTTGCCATCATGAAACAATGTTTTACTTATTGTGACATTTTTACAAAGGATTATATCATTGGGAGGAATACATTAATCCAGCTTCGGATGGCCCAAGGATACCTTCAAACCCCTCAAGGAAGTAACTTGCTAATTAAGGATGTTGGCAATAACTATTTTGATATCTTGTTATGGAATTCTTTATTACAAGATCTTCAAAAGGATGAATATGGAAATATCAAAAGTTACAAGACGCATGATCTTATGCACAATCTTGCATTACTCATTTCAAGAAATAACAGCTTAACTTCAAAAGCAACTGAGTTAAGAAACATTGATGTTAAGATTCAACATTTGTCATTGATTTTTGAGGGTGAGAAAGACATAAATATTAAGATAGCAAGTCCTCGAGAACTGCGCACGCTAATTTTAAAATATGAACTTGTTACTAATATGTTGGGAGACTTCAACGGTTTACGTGCTTTATGGTTCGTCGGCTATAGCATTGAAAAACTAACTGAGTCAACTGGTAAGTTGAAGAATCTTAGGTGTCTTGATGTTTCATGGACTCGTATTCAATGTTGCCACATCCTATTTGTAAGCTTTACAATTTGCAAACATTGAATATTTTAAGATGCAATAAATTGAAAGTGCTTCCAATAAATTTTCAGAAGTTGGTGAGCTTAAGATATTTTCATGTGGACGATGAAGAAGAAATGAGGAATTCAATTCCCATAGGTATAGGGCAATTAAATTCCCTTCAGACATTACTATTTTTTGTTGTGGGACAAGAATATGGACCTTGAATTGAAGAATTAAGATACTTAAACATTCTTAACGGTGATGTGAAAATTATTGTCTTCAGTAAGTGAGGGGTAGAGTAGAAGCACCAAAAACAAATTTGTTGAGCAAGCCTAACATTCAAAAGCTAAATTTTAATTGGAGCCAAGGAAGAGTAGAAGAGAGTAACGATGACAACATTGTCTTGGAAGGCCTCCAACCTCAAAAGAATTTGAAAAACTTAATAATTGAGAATTTTTCTGACAAGCAATTTGCGTCATGGATTAAGATGGCGAGTTGTTTGGTGGAGATCAAACTTTACGACTGCAATAAATGTGAACACTTGCCAATACTTGAGCATCCTTCTTATCTTAAGATTGCTCTGATAGATGGGATGGAAAACTTGGAACGTATGGGTGTTGAATTCTATGGCCATATTAGTCATAATGGTGCAGTGTTTCCTTGCTGAAAGAACTCACCCTAAGGGATATGCCAAAGCTAGTAGAATGGCTGGAGACAGTGGAGTGTGTGCAATCAAATGCTACCATTTTTCCTTGCCTCAAGAATTTGGGAATCACTGATTGTCAAATTCTGGTTATTGTTCCAAGTTATTTCCCATCCATTAAGAAATTGGGGATCCTTGGACTCCATAATAGCTTGGCCCTAGACAAGATTAGTAGCCCCCTCACCAATATCGAGAAGTCGGATTTTGATTCTATCTCTACTTCAAAGCTCAATTTGATAATGGAAAGAATGTTCGCAAGATATGCATTTCTAACAGAATTTTCTATTGAATGGTGTGAAGGCTGGTTGCATTTGCCTACAGGGCCACAAAATTCTACATCTCTCAAGGCAGTATCATTAGTAAGGTGCCATATTCTATATGGGCTAGAAATACCTCGGTCTCTTGAGAGTTTGCATTTTTGTATTGTCCTAAACTAGTAGAGGCCAAGTTTGATCCACACAAGCCTATCTATCTCATGGATCTTTCACTAATAGGCTTAGAAATATTGACAGATAATTGGGTGAGGCTGTTGCTGTCCCTAACTGGCCTTGCAAAATTGATAATGGGTTACTTCTCGTAGGACCTTGATTATTTCCCCTGGCCTGCTGCTGATGGTAAAGGGTACCCCTTGGTCTCCCCGAAGTCTTTAACATTATAATGGTTGGAAGGGTTAAGTCTCTGCGAGAACATTAGTATTTCGTACCTCGAAGTTTTTAGAACTCCCTAATTTTAAGGGGTTGGAGTCTCTACCTGAGTGGATTAGAAATCTTTCTTGTCTCCAGAAACTTTTAATTGAGTCCGCGCGCAAACTATTGAATCTACCTGCCAGCTTTGGACACCTCACAAATTTGAAAGGTTTGGAAATTAAATATTGTCCCGTTCTCAAGAAAAGCTACTAAAAGAGAAGTGATACAAACAAGCACAAGATTTCTCATATTTCAGAATTCTATATAGATGTAGGGATGGGAATAGAGCCGGTAGTGGGTCAAGTATACCTATTCCCGTATCCAATCTCTAAAAGCAAATCAATTCCTATACCTACCTGATCCTCACTGGGGATTTATTTTTACCCTCATTCCCACCCCAAATGAGGAACAGAGATCCCTGTGGGAAGTTGGGTACCCGAAATAAAAAAAAAAAAAAAAAACAAAAATGTTAAATTCTAGATTACAAATTCAAATATCAAGTCTAAATTCTAAAATTTTTAAATTACACAAGCCTAACTGCCAAAGTATTCAGTCTAAATTCCAGATTCAAGCATAACTAGATAAGCATCGATTCAAGTTACAGTCTCTAGATTCAAGTCTAAGGCAATTAACACAAGTCAGTTAGGAGATTCGGGAATTTTTTTAGGGATCGGGTAGGGTACGGGTTGGAGATAGAATCATATTCATACCCTACTTGATCCCCGAAATTTTTTGAAACATGTTTCCATACTCTACCTGTTTCCTAAAAAATCTTTGAATCCCCTACCCATTTGGGGTAGAAATCGGGTAGGGTACAAACGATTTAGCCAAGATAAACATTCCCACTTAGATGGCAAGTGTATTCATAGCTAATGAGTGAATGAATTGGTAAGTAAATAATCTCCCTTTGACCAAAATATCTTTCCTAATATCACTTAAATATCAAAATCTTTTACAAGATTTTAATACTTACAACAACAATGATTTCTTTCTCCATTTCCTCTTATTTTGATTTTTTTAATTTTTATTTTCAAGGTTTGGTTTTAGCCATTGCTTTCTTTCTTGGAAACATTTCTACGGTGATTTTGATTCCCTTATCTCTGCAACTAATTCATTCTCTTTGAATTATTTTAACTTTTTTTTTTTTTGGCTTTAGCCAGAAGAACCAATTAGCTGACTATGACTTTTCTTGGTAGACTTAGTACCGATTTCTTGACAACATTTGAGTATACTTGATTGAGTACAAACCGATACATAAAAAATCTAGGGTACTTTCAGAGAAGAGCATGACAGCAATTAGACGCTAGGTGCATTCATTAGTAGTTTGCAAGAGTTTCATTTTATTTTACTTTTTTTTTTTTCCAATTGAAACCAAAACAATTTAAATTATTAGTACACTGACAATAGAGAACTATATAAAATCTTCATTTCACGTCATTTATTTATTTAATTGCTTTTTTTTTTTTTTAACATTTTAACATGATTAAGTATTATGATTTTACAGCTCCCCTCCCAAAAAAAAAAAAAAAAAAAAACAAAAACAAAAACAAAAAACAAATGAGTAGCTATGCATATGATTGATCCAATCCATTGGTCATATTTGCTATACCTAATAGTTCTATTACTCTGCATTACTGTTAATATAAGTTCAACTACTTCCTCATCATGTCATAAATGAAAAACTATGTTTGGAATTTTCATCGAATTTTGAAATCGAATAGCCATAATATCAAGTGATTTCACATGGAATAATTTATTTCAAATCCCAAAGCTTCAATTGAGTCTTTACTGTAATATGATTTCTTGTATATTCTTGGTGACCATTGTCTATGCTTTATCTTGAATTTTTGTCACTTCGAGCTTTTGTCAAACCAAATATTTTCTCATGAAAAGCTAAATATTGCCACATATTTAAGGATTTTGTTGCCATTATAGTCCTAATTTCAGCGTTCCACAATATTTTAAAGAATTACCTACGTTTAGAGGTTTTAAATAAACAATCCTATTTTTACAATTTTTCCATTACGTTTGTATGTTTAGTTTGTCCATTGGATAAAAATCATGGCATCTATAATCAACCTGTTGAATATATTCATGTTTTATAAAAGAGATACTAACTTATTTACACATTTCATCTTATTTAATACTAGTATATAGATTTTGATGTATACGAACTTTGCCCAAGTAGTGAACAATAGTCAATTAAAGTTCAACATTTTGAGTTAATTAATGTTCAACATTTTGATATTCTTTTTATACATCAAAGATGTTCGTTTAATATGTTATGGAATAGAGAGAAAATATTGCAATTAACAATAATCAACTTCGTAGAACATGATAGATGTAATAATATTAGGCATATATTTATTTCTTATATTTGAAATATACAACCCTAAAGTCTCCTTAAATTATCTAAAACATAGTTCTTTGTGGTAGATTTGCAACATAAAGTGTTAAAAAAATTCAACCTTGCCAAAATAGAGTGCAGAAAGCGCCCATCTTCCATCGTCGAGAGTCTAGTGAATATTGTTGGTAGCTATTATGATGTTTCTGAAACTGATGTGATATAATTTTGTTTATGCAGGTGCACCACTTGTGATGCTCTTGCAAGTGTTCAGCGAGTACTTTATTTATTTATTTATTGACTTATGTTTCATTATAATGCTACTACAATTGTCGTTGCTACTCTACTCTACTCTACTCTTAGCATTTGTATATTTATATTCAAGACACATGTCAGATTGTTTATGATTGTTCTTTTTGTTCAAGACATTTAAGATTGTCTATGCTTATGACGGAAGTTTTTGTTATGTTTTTTATTTGGAGCTATTTTCTAATTGTGTTTAATTTACATTCATTGCTTATTTCTTATTTTTGCTTTATTGGGTATGCACTTTGTATATAGATTTTTTTTTATGTTTTTATGTTTTATTAATTTACCAAAATATATGTATAATATCCTTTTCAAATTATAATTTTTTTGTTTATTAGAAGTTGTTCGGTAAAATTTAACCCTCTTCTTTCGTAAACCTCCTTTCTCTCATATTCCTGTATATTCCCTTCTAGTACAACCTGTATATAAGAAACGGTGAAATAAAGCAGTCGAATGTGGTTTCCCGACCAGGGACTCTTTGATGCTTAAGTTAGTTGTAGGTATTATGAATAATAATTTTTTGCAGAGAGTGAGAGAAGAAGGAGAAGAAGGAATCCATACCTTGAATACGTTTCGCTATTTATAGAATAAGTATCTGACATGCTTTCTTTTGATTTGACTATACAGTGATGGTCGTAGGTGGTAGCACCAAATGCTTGACGATGTAAGCCTTGAAACTTGTCAGCAAGTGACTTTGTTATCTATATTCTATAGATCTTATCTCTTGATGTAATTGAGTGTAGTGAGTGAAATAATTATATAATGTAACTATCATACAATTTAGTCCCAATTTAACTAGAATATATACCCTCTAGTTAGGGGAGTAATTTATGGTCGGGGAAGCCCTATTGTGATCGGGTAAGATAATTTTTTTTTTGTATTTTCCTTAAGGTGCTATATTACACTGAGGAAAACTTTTCAGGTTAACTGCTTAATATATCAATGGTTGGTGCTATTTTATGTAGTCTGGTCATTGCTTACACTGGTGTTTTACTATTTTTGCTTAATTTGAAACTTCACCATGCATCAATCATTTTAAGTACAAGTAGGCTTGGCTCAAAAAGTGTCCTCTTTCTTTGCTTAAATACTTTTTGGTTCATTGAAAACTTGTAGTGCCCCAATGATAAAAACTTTCCTAATGATAAACACTTTTCATATGATTCCTTATAATGTGCTTGAATTAAATATTTGAAAAAAAAAAAAGGAAAAAAGAAAAGGAAACGTGAAATCTTAGATAGATGCTAGTATCTAGTTGGATTAGAAAATGTAAGAAAATGAAAAACAATTCTAATTTTTTTTTTCATTTCTCAAATTCTACAATTATTTTCTTTCATTTTCTATCATGAGTAAACAAGAGAAGTGGTTTTAAATCTCCATTCTTTTATCTTTTCTTTTGATGAATCTGCAGTCCAAACACAACTTCAAGGAATATGAATCTAAATTTTTCCTAGGGTATCACCCTAGGATATAATGGGGTGACATTTACATCAAACTATTATGCTTTTGGCATTATATAGTTATATAGTATATCCACATATGGTCAATACTTCATAGCCTTTGTAGTGATGGGTAAAATTATTCTCAATTAAATCTGATTTTTGTTGATTGGTATTAAATTTGAATTAAATTATGGGTAAGAACTAGTTATTTAGACCTCAGAATATTAAGACTATAATCTCTAGCTAACTCGGTGTGGCCAACTAAAGAAGTAGAGTTGAGACCTAGTTCAAATGATTAATATTTACTAAAGGAACCTAGCGTGATCATTGTTTAGCTATTGAGAGATGTCATACCCTCTATTTGAACTTTGTTTTTTTTTTTATTATTATTATTATCATTATTTTTTATTTATTTTCATCATCTTTAGGTAGAAAGAAGCCAACCTCAAATAATAACAAAAAAACAATAAGATTTCCAAAGTAGGGAAATCATTTAGATCCATTCTTGAATGCTTTGAATATATAACTCAAAATGTTATATAATTCTTAATGTTTAGTTAGGGAAGAAAATGGGTTATATGTCAAGCTTTTCTTATTGTTGCCTTTTATCCTAACAGAACATTTACACTCCATTCACAAATTTAGTTCATTACAGATTTGTATTGAAGAAAATATAATTGATGTATTGTATAAGTAAAACAAAAAAAAAAAAAAACAAAAATGAGCTCATTTATAATTTTCTCAAAACAATTCTTTCCAAAGAGGAACCTTGCACAAATTTGCAATTAATCAGGCTGAACAAGTGCACATCTATACTACAATACTAAAACAATATGGTTTCTCTCTCCTCCACTCTTCACTCTCATTCTATGTGTCATGCCTTTTTGTGCTCCATTCTACTTTTCTTTTTTTTTTTTTTTTTTACAGATTTTTGAATTATTTTTAAATTTCCCTCATTCTCTCTTATTTTCTTCTCTTTTTTCATACACAGAAATTTTGTTCCTTTGTCTCACATCGCTAAAACGCTATTGTTAGGTTTATTTTCTTACTTTGAAAATTAGTGAACAAAACAATGATTTTAAACTTGTATTTTTAGGCATTTGGTTAAGATGTTAAAAGTATAGGTTTGAAGATTTTTCTAGAAAGTTTCCTAATGCAAGGTTAAAGATACTTCAAGGAACGTTTCTTGATACAAGGATGAAGATACTTTAACGAAGATTTTCTAATATTTAAGAAGGTTGGGAAATTTTTTAAAAGATTTTGGAAAGACTCCTATGAGATTTTTGAAGTAGCAAGATTTTAGAAGTAACAAATTATGCAATCCTATATAGGATTGTGTTGCTAGAATGCTCTATAGATATAGACATTCTCCTAGGGTTTCTATAATGCATAGAACTAGGTCTACGTTGCCTACACTAGAAGAAGTTCACAAATCTTCACTTAGCTAAAATCATTATACACTTGGGTTTTTAATCTTTAGGGATTAAAAATTAGTCTTTCACTAATGAGGGCTTGTCGTTGTTATATGAGCAAAGTCTCAACACAAGGGATCGAGGGGTTTCGATTTGGTAACTTTATAGTTATAACTTTGTAACCCGACTTATATAGTGAAAGAAGTTTATGGTTACCTCAGTTTGGATTTTCCAAGTTAAATCCCTACATTCATTTATTTTTTTGCATTTGTTTTTTTGGTTGATTATTTAATACTAAGCTTCACCTATTTTTTCAATTGGTATCAAGTAGGTTCATTTAGGATTTTCTAAATCACAAAGACAAGGTCACAGGTACTAGTATCATCGAAGATGAGAAAATTGCTTTCCTTTCCTAGAAATTGAAGTCTCTCATTCAAAAGCAGTAGGTAAGGAAGTCTAACACTTCACAAAAGAATTCCTTTAGCAAGTCTAAAAAAAAAAAAAAGAAAAAGTCAACCTTCTAACTCTAGTAAAGATGGTGAAAGTAAACAAGGAGGTTTAAAAAGTAAAGGAATTCAATGTTTCAAGTGCTATGGGTATAGACACATCTCCTATGATTGCCCTAATCAAAAGAAGAATTAAAATCCAAAAAGAGTTTTAGTGTTACTTGGGATCATGCTGATGAGTCTACAAAAATAGAATTTGAAGATGATTACTCCTCAAACTTCACATCCTTCATGACATTTTTAGATGAGAAAAACTTATCAAATATTACTGAATTCTATAAGGATATAGTTAAGTCTAAGGCCTCTCAAAATAGCTTTGTTAACATTGGTGAGTCTTCAAATGTTAATTCAATTAATTCTTCTTCCTCAAATCAAAATGAAAAATATATTAATGAGATGATAATACAAAATTAATTGAAATTAATCAAAATTTTCTTAAGGAAAATGGCAAGTTGAAAGTAAATATTTGAGTTCTGAAAAGAAAAAAAGAAAAAGAGACTCTTGTCAGTAAATGTGAAAGTCTTGGAACTCAATACAGTGAAGTAGAGGACGCCTTACACAAGCTAAAAGATGAGTATGAGACTTTGAAAGACATATATGTGTACTCATAGATAATTTGGAAGAGAATGAGAGAGTGTGTGATAAAATTAAAGGTAAGCTATTTGAACTCCAAAAGAAGTTGAGCAAGCCTTCCAAAAAACTAAATGAAATCTTGGGTTCTCAACAAAGAGTTACAAACAAGTGGGGACTAGGATGTGTTGAAATGTATAATGCAAAGGACAACAAAGCAAACATAACTCCAAAGACATTTGTGAAAGCTTCCACACAACTATGAGATCCTACAAATCAAGCCTTCACATCTGCTTCTCCATAAACAGAACCAAAAAAGAATCAAGCCCGATACTAGCCAGCTAGTCCGATACTGACCAGCTAGCAAAAGGTAAGTCTCGAGGTATGTTCAATAATTCACCCTTTATGCCAGTTTATCATTGTGGGATATGTGGTCATATTTGCCCCAACTATTTTAAATAAATAGCAAGGCGTACTTAGAACCTATAGTGAAAAAAAATAAAAAGTTTTTATCCAAAATTGTCAAATAGATTTCAAATCTCTCAAGACTACCCTCCCTCTTTTGACTCTAAATTTTTCTTCCCGAGGTTGGTAAGACATTTTTCAAAACAAAAGAAAAATTTTAAATTTGTCAAGAAAACCATCACACGTAATAAAAAGGCATCCAAAGTTGATAAATCTCAAATGAAAACTCATGCAATTTGGGTTAGAAAAAGATGATTTAATACATGCAAAACACCTAGGCTTGCAAAAGAGGCAAATTTTTATGATAAATAATTGATTGTATTGTATAGACTAGAGTATGGTTATTGTTTATCTTTTTCCTAATCTATAATTACCTATAGCATAGTTTGGGAGTAGTGATTTGTTTTACTATTTCAGTTTTTGTTTTTTCTCTCTTGCTCCTGTTTTTTTTTTTTTTTTTTTTTGTTAGTAATTTTTGTTGAGAAGAATAGTCTCTATAACCCTTTTCTTAGCTTCTCTAATACCTTAGGTTTAAATTCCTTTGAACTTTCATAGTTATGTGCCCCATTACTTGGGCTATGTATTATTAATCAAAAAAAATAGCTTGGACTAAGGGAGAGTATGATAAGTTCTTAATTTACATTTTATATATCATACACTATTATTGTTTTCACTCTTGGAATTTTAGAATAAATGGATTGAACACCATTAATGTGTGTTACTTGCTTTACTTAATTTCTTTTCTTATAGCACACATTAAATGTTCGTTTTTATACTTGTGATTCTCTAAATTGTTAAAACATAAGATTGATTCTTACTAGGTATAACGTCAAACTGTTTTTGTACTTACCAAATTGAATTCTCTTCTTTGTCTATTTGTGTATATTGGGCTTAGCAAGTAGAAGCATAAGAAGGGTACCGTGAGTGAAAAGCCTCTTAATGACATGTTAGTTATCAAAATAAGCACTCTCTAGTAATAGAAGATTTAAGAGAATAACTATCTACCCATAAATGTATGAAAGCCATCATGCACATTAGGTTGTCAAAAATAAAATATTGATTAAAACAAATTGGGAGATATAAATTGAACAATACTAAATTCATTTTGTTTTATATCCCAATTGCCACCTATGGTTTTTGAAGAGCATTTTATCTTCACATTACAATCTTAGTATTCCCTTGTATTTGCTTTGATGATTCTTAAATTCACACATGCACTTAGAGTATCACTTTGTATAGCCTTGAACACTATATGGGGTTATGTTAAGAGATTTTAAGTATTATAAGTTCATGCCTTGGTGATTATTTAATTTGTTTAATTATTTAAGTTCAAAAAAGTATAATAAAATTAGTGTTTGAGAAAATTAAAGTGTCAATTGATAATTTAATTTTTTAAACTTGGTTAATTACCTTTAGTTTTTATTCTCATTTATGAAAATTTTTTATTTTACTTTTTTGGTATGCATCCTAGTGAAATTTTATAGGTTTTTAAACCTTTTGTTTGCTAGGCATTTGGTTGTATAGTTGGTAAGTCATTGAGTGACAAAAAGAAAAAGACTTTGGGGATTTTTTTATTTTTTTTTTTATTTTTGGACTTTGTTAGTTAGTTGGATGAACTTTTTCATTTGGTTAGGTGGATATTTTAAATGCATAGTTTTTTTTTTTTTTTAATTTATTGGTTAGCTAACCTGTTGTTGAGATAATTTGGTTGGTTAGTTAGATTGTTTGTGTTGTCCCAAATAGTAATACTAGAGGGGGTGAATAGGGTTGCTTAAAAAAATTTGCAAATAAAACTTTTAGCCCTTAAAGAAAATATATCAAGATGAAAATGATAATAAAAAAAATGAAATGCACTTAAAAAATATTAAATATTTGTGGATAAAAAGTAAATGATAGTGTTTGTAATAAATATAAAGAGAATGGAAGAGAAGCAAACACAATGAATTTATAGTGGTTTGGCTTCAATGTTGCCTACTTCCACTCCTTCAAGGTCTTCCTTGAGATTTCTCCACTATTCTTTGAACAGCTTGTTACACACTAGCTTCCCAAGGTGCTAGAAACCTTTTCAAGTGATTTTATCCCCAAATCACTCACACCAAGTGATTCTATTCCCAAATCACTCCATAAGTCTCTCTCAAAGAATATCTTTTGTTCTGGTTCCAACACTTGAACCAAAACCAACAAGAGCTCACCCAGCTCTCAAAAATTAAGAGGGTTACAAGTTTCCCTCTCTCACAATAACAATAATGAGTTTAGCACTCAATCAAATAAAAACAAATTCTCACAAGTTGAATATAAAAGATGAAGCACAAATGTAAGAAGAAATCACTCTATATTTGCAAAATTATGGACTTTCTTATAACTCTTTGTAAGCACTTCTTTCTTTTTTTCGTCTTAAATCTGAGTTTGAGGCTGTATTTATAGGCAAAAATCTTCAAATGGCTGTTACTAAGTAAAAAGACACTTATTGCCCTTGAAAGAAATTGGATATCCTTACTTCCAATGCTGTCTTTCAGATTCAGATTCAGATTTTCTGATATATTTTGGTGACCGTTTTTCACCCTTATAACGTTCATATCGGACATTGAATCAGAGTGATGAATTTGTAGATATATTTGTTGGATATATTCTGACCAAATATGAGCTTTATCCAACGGTTAAATCTTCAGATAAAGGCTCCAAAGAAAGACTAGCTTCAGATAACTTTTTTTGACACTCTGAATCTATGTTTCTCGTTCAAGCTTCTGTTTTATCATGATAATTTTGGAACTACAAGATACTTAAACTAAAAACATTGTAGCTTTATAAGTATTTTTTCCACACACCAAAAATCAGAATTTTGTAACGTTTATATTATGAGTTATGGCTCAAAAACCAACACTAGCTCCAGAATTCAGAATTACATTTGCTTCTGTAATGCCAAATAGTGCAACTCATTTTTGGACAACATACCTTCAGATCCCCGAAAATATTACTCCGACCAAGTTGTAGATATGGAAGTATAGTTTATTATATTTAAATTTCATGAACCGTTACGTCTTTAGATATCATCTATATACTAACACGTATCTGATCTTGCTGTTTATCCGAGTTAACCTTCAACTTCAAGTCTTCATCTTTCTTTAATTTCCATTACTCCAAACTTTTTAAATTTCTTTATTTCATCATCCAAATTATATAAAAATACATGAAAAATAATATCAATATCTTCCAAGCATTTTATCTTGAATTTATCAAATTAAAATGAATTGTAACATTTCATACAATGTCTATTTGAAAATTAATTGTGAAAATTTAATTCAATGTTTGTTATCATCAAAATCAATTATAAAACTAAGTTTATGAACCTTGGGTCAACAATCTCCCCCTTTTTGATGATGACAAACCATTAATGATCAAAAACTTAGATTTTCAAAAGACAGATCAAAAAGAAATTTACTCATATAAGCTCATTCAATCATCAATATTTT
This sequence comes from Sideroxylon spinosum, assembly GCA_003260245.2. Classification (NCBI taxonomy): domain Eukaryota; kingdom Viridiplantae; phylum Streptophyta; class Magnoliopsida; order Ericales; family Sapotaceae; genus Sideroxylon; species Sideroxylon spinosum. Next base: position 14,646,750 of record QLOD02000016.1, on the reverse strand, counting down.
GTCTTTCTCCCCTTTTAACATCATCAAAAATATTACTAGGAGAAAAAAAATTTTAAATAAGTCATAATTCTCCCCCTAAATAAATGCATCAATGTCAATTAAAAAAGATCATTCAAATATATTTAGCTCCCCCTAAATATATGATGGTGAAATAAGCATCAATAAGCACACAAGGAGATTAAATAAAAATCATGTTAGATTAGCATACCAAGTGCCCTATGAATATAACAAAATCTATCCTCATTCAATGACTTGGTAAAAATATCGGCTAACTGATTTTCTATCCCAACAAATTCAAGAATAATATCACCTTTTTGAACATGATCTCTAAGAAAGTGTTGTCTAATTTCAATGTGCTTTATCCTAGAATGTTGAATGGGATTCTTTGATAAAATGATAGCACTAATGTTATCACAATTAATTAGAATATGGTCAAAGTAGAGTCTAAAATCTTCTAATTGTTGTTTCATCCATAAAATTTGAGCACAACAACTTCCGACCGCGATATATTCGGCTTTTGTAACGGATAAAGCTATGGAATTTTGCTTCTTGCTAAACCATGATATAATTGAATGACATATAAATTGACAAGTTCTACTAGTACTTTTTCTATCAATCTTACATCTGGAAAAGTTCGCATCAGAGTAACCAATAAGATCTAAAGAAATGTCGTTAGGATAAAACAATCCTAAAATTAGATGTTCCTAATAAATATCTAAAAATACGTTTAACCGCAATAACATGAGATTCCTTAGGTCATGATTGAAATTTAGCACACATGCATACACTAAACATAATATCGGGTCTACTTGCCATTAAGTATAAAAATGAGCCAATCATACGTCTATAAAGTTTTTTTATCAACTTTCTTACCATTTTCATCCTTGTCAAGTTTGGTTGAAGAACTCATAGGGGTCCCAATAGGCTTTGCATTTTCCATTCCAAACTTCTTGAGTAGATTTTTTGTGTACTTGGCTTGGTTTATGAAAATGCCTTCCTTAGTTTGCTTGATTTGAAGTCCAAGAAAATAATTTAGCTCTCCCATCATACTCATTTCAAATTCACCTTGCATAATCTTAGCAAATTCTTGACAAAGAGAGTCATTAGTAGCACCAAAAATAATATCATCCACATATATTTGAATAATAAGCATATCATGATTTTTGGTTTTAATAAAAAGAGTAGTATCAATTTTTCCTCTAATAAAACCATTTTCAATCAAAAATTTACTCAACCTCTCATGCCAAGCTCTTGTAGCTTGTTTTAAGCCATACAAAACCTTTTTGAGTTTATAAACATAGTTTGGGAATTCATAATTTTCAAAATCGGGAGGTTGTTCAACATAAACTTCCTCCGAAATATATCTATTTAGAAAAGCACTTTTAACATTCATTTGATAAAGCTTGAAATTTTTATAACATGTAATTCCAAGTAACATTCTAATTGCTTCTAATCTAGCTACCGGTGCAAAAGTTTCATCAAAATCAATTTCTTCTTCTTGATCAAAACCTTGGGCAACCAATCGAGCTTTATTTCTAATTACTTTCTCGGATTCATCCATTTTATTTCTAAAAACCTATTTTGTTCCAATTATGGGATGATCATTAGGTCTAGGGACTAAATCCTAAAGTTTATTTCTTTCAAATTAATTAATCTCTTCTTGCATAACTAAAATCCAACTTTTATCATTTTCGGCTTCTTGAAAACATTTAGGCTCAATTTGAGAAAGAAAAGCTAGACTATTACAAATATTTCTAAGAAGTGACCGAGGAGCTATGTCTTTGGATAGATCACTAATGATTAAATCCTTAGGGTGATTGTGAGCATATCTCCACTCTTTTGGTAAGTTTCTTTATTGTTCTTGAACTCATCAAGCTTTGGAGCATTCTCAATGGCTAATGGTTCTTCTTTATCTTCCTTTGTTGAGTTTACTTCTCCTTCTTAAATAATAATGCTTTTCATTCTTTGTTCTAATCCTTTGTCATCATCATTTTCAATATTCTTGGAGGAAAACTTGTTAGATTCACCAAAGGCAACATGACTAGATTCTTCTACAGCTAAAGTTCTTTTATTGTACAATCTATAAGCTTTGCTAGAAGTAGAATATCCAACAAATATTGCTTCATCCGATTTAGCATCAAATTTTCCCAAGTTATCTTTATTATTATTTAAAATAGAACATTTACAACCAAATACATAAAAGTAGTGAATATTGAGTTTTCTCCCTTTCCATAGCTCATATGGAGTTTTCTTTAAAATAGGTCTAATCATTACTCAATTTACAATATAGCAATCGGTGTTAACTGTCTCGGCCCAAAAGTACTTTGGTAGATTATTTTCACAAAGCATAGTTCTAGCCATTTCTTCAAGAGTCCTATTCTTCCTCTCAACTACACCATTTTGT
>QLOD02000016.1:14603955-14642437 GCA_003260245.2 Sideroxylon spinosum | reverse complement strand
TTCCCCTTCCTCTTCACACAATCTTCCAAAATTTGGTGGCTTGAATATATATATGTAATTCTATATATATAAATCTCTCAGATTTTATTTATTTATTTATTTTTTTGGGGAAATTTTGGGGTGTAGTGGGGAGGTGTTTATATAGAAATTCACTAAAGACTTTCCCCGTAAGCTTCTCCATCAATACTTCTCCCCGGACTAACATATGCCATAAATATCAGCTACTGCCCTTTTGGCCTTCCCCACGCTAGCATTCCAACCCTTGCCACACGTTTAACCTATAGAAATTCCACCTCTCCTCCCAACCAATAGAAACACACCCCAGACACATATATAATACACACTAACATTAAATATATATACATTCACACTAGCATAATATATATATATATATATATATGCATGAATTGAAATAATACATCACACTAAACCAAATCAAATCAAGCATTTTCCCACTAGGTGGGGTCGGCTATATGGATTTGACAATGCCAATCATATCTGTTGAGGGTCTTGTCCTCCGTTAAATCCATAGAGATAAGTTCATGTCTAATAGTTTCTTTCCAACATCTCTTAGGTCTTCCTCTCTCTCTCCTACTCCTGGCAATCTTCATGCTTTCACACCTCTTAACCGGTGTCTCTATTAGACGTCTTCTAACATGATCGAACCATCTTAAATGATTTTCTCTCATTTTATCTTCGATTGTTGATATTCTTACTTTACCCCTAATCTCTTCATTCCTAATCCTATCTCTCCTTATGATCCCACATATCCATCTTAGCATTCTCATCTAAATGGTTGTAATGATAAAATAATTAGTTGACAATACAATAGTAATATTATTTTGGTCTAAAATATGAATAACTTAACTAAACTATACTAAAATTGATATCATTGTACTAAATCTAAATGACTTTATTTTAGTTTAAAATATGAAATATATATATATATATATATTTTTTAATCTCACTTGCAAAATTTCAACTCGAGCAGTTAATGTCTTGAGTTTGATTTAAATTTTTAATGAGTCATAAAAAATTCTTAAATTTAGCACTAGGTCACGAATCAAACTTGATCCAAATCTCAATTGAATCGACCTCAAAGCAATTTGGTTCATGGGCACTACAACTTTCTATGCATACCAAATTTTTTCTTGATATATTCGATGCCAAATCCGAAGGCACATAAGATCATTTACTTAGAAATTAAAATTTTGGCATAGCTATATAACTTCAATTTTTTAAAAGAAAAAGATGATTGGAATGATGTGTCTCTCTTATTGGTTAATGATGAATTAGTTATATGTTAATAATGTACTTGTTGAAATTAATAAGCTTGTAGAGTGTATTAGAATCTTAATAAACATTTTGCATTTTAATAATGTATTGCCAAGGTAGGTTCATTGTACCAATACTAGTTTTCCACTTTTTAGTATTTGTGCAGGATAAAAATTTATTCCGCTCATACTCGTCACGCCACCAAGTTTCTCCATTGGGCAAAGTATCTGAGAACAGATAAAACAATTAAATAAAGGGGTAGGGAGTGTCATTACAATTTTGGCGACTAATTTTGGTAGATTCTTCACAAACATAAGCCCGCCCTTCCAAAAATAAAAAAAATAAAACAAAACAATTAAAGAAAGAGGTCAGGAGCGTCATTACAATTTTGGCAACTAATTTTGGTAGATTTTTCTCAAACATAAGCCCCTCCCCACCAAAAGGGGGGGGGGGGATAATTCAGTTGTCGACTAACGTTGGATCATCTCAATCTTTGGGGTGTGTTTGCCAGCCTCATTCAGAATGGATTGAGCCCAAGGGCAAATTCGATTGAAACTGAATACAATTATTGTGTATTATGTTATTAGCTTACGACTGTAACGTTATGTTATGTTTTCCCTTTAAATCTTAGTATTCCCAACACCATGTATTTTGTATAGCTATAAGGCACCTTGGTTACCACAGTTGCAGTTAGTTGAAGTATTGACTTTTTTTTTCATCGGAAGAAATCAGCTACAAAAATTACTTTGTTCACTAACGTGTGGGATCGTTTGCTTGGGGGAAAACGACCTTGACGTGCAATGATCAATTTTCATTTGTCCTCGATTCCCAAAAGAAGAGATTTACACAAAAATTATTGATTTTGTTTTCATTTAATTATAAATTTTAGTACCGTCACATTATTATTAAGTTGTTATTTTTACTAGCTAGTCTTTACTTTTGTTCTTATTTACTTTAAAAATATAATTTTACACCCATTGATTACAATTCGTAGATCCATCCTGGTTGATGCATTTATAAATAGATCTAGAAGTTTGCCCACCGATCCACATGAGACACTCAAAAATCATGAACTTTTCATCTGAATTTCAGCAATTCAATTCTCGGTATATTTTGGGTAAGGTTTTTCATTTCCATCATTATTTTTATTATTGAATATTTCGTAGAATTGATATTGTCACGACCATCTATGACAGAGGAACAACCACCGGATGAGAACAAGAACAAACCTCGAAATGGGACTGTTGAGAATGAGAACGTAGCGGTGGACAGTGGTGCAGACAATGGTGGCAACCGCTGGTGGGGAATTGTTAAGGAGATCAAAATGAATGTCTTGAACTTCATCAATATAGATTAGATACCAAAATTCCTCATTGGTATAGTTTGTCACACGCGTGATATGTAATTTGTAATGTTGATTTGCATCATTTTGACAACAAAAATTTGGCAATTAAATTGATCAGCAATCAGGAACATAAAATAGCATAAGAGTAGCCCCTACATTTGGAGAGTCTTTTAGCATCCAAAAACTGAGGGACAAACAAAACGTGGTAGGAGTACGAGCAGCAGATTTTTCTTCATTTCATTTTTGTCAAATTGTTCTGTATCTTGGTCGGTAGAAACTTTGTTGTTACTTGGTCATAATATTCTCTCTTCTTTGTTCTTTTTCCCCATGGCAATAAAAAAACTCCACAATTGGGAAAGTACATTGATCAGTTACTAAGTCTGCGACTTTGTTTTGGGAGGTCGCAAGTTCGAAATTAACATTATGAATTTTCTAAGCCTGGCAGAGATGATTTGTTTTTGACCAGACTAGGACTTATTAAGATGCACGTATACTACCTAAATGATTGTGCTTGTGGTGATTCTCTGCGCGCGCGCCTGCGCATGCACCAATCAACTGCAGTAGGAAAACCTGGTAGTACATATCACAATGTTCAAAGATGCTCTAAATTGAGTAAAAGAATTACAGAACCACTTGATAAACCTGTTTTGAATTTTTTTCATTTTACGCTTTTTCAAAATAAAAAAATAGCTCATTATGTATTTTTTCACGCACGTTTCAAGATCTATTTTAAAAAACAAAAAATAAATTTACGCAAAAACATGTAAAATGATCGAAAGTATTTTTTATCAAAAACAAGAATCTCACACGGAAAACAAAAAATATCAAATCAAATGCGTTTTCAGTATTTCGTATTCTTAAAACACGAATCTCAAAACAAAAAATAAAAAATAAGAAATAAAAAACAAAAAAATAAAAATACAAACCAAATGCCACCTACATTTCCTAACCAACTAAATATCATTAAGGTCAATCTGTTAAGACACTTGAAACAACCATTCAAAAAAAAAAAAAGGCACTTGAAACAAAATTTGAAATTTTATGGCAAAGAAATCCATTTATTATGCATTTGAAAGAGCAATGGTAATGACAAAATGTTAATATACAAGTTACTAAAGATATAATTTTAACCTCTCACATCTCAGACAAAAGATTGCTAATTTTCCGAAGCTCCTTTAGAGCTGTCATAGCTGTAACTTGTCCTTTGCCTACCAGAACATTTTTAGAGAAGTTCTCTAAAGATCCCACTTGTCCGCGCTCTTGCTGGAAAACTGACTCAATTACCTGCAACGAAAAGCAGGTAGTTAGATGCGATGCTCTTAAGACTTTGAAAGAAAATCACATTGAGAGAGAGAAAGAGAGAGAGATTATGTTCCAAATTAATTTTCACAAAAAATCGACTTCTAATTCATGGTTATCAGGAAACTCATTTCAGAGTGATGAAGCTAATTCAGGCAAGTGTAAATAAGAGATCTGAAGAAATGTAAATATTCCAAGAGCAAAAACTAGAGCAATAAGTGGGATGTGAAACTGGGCTGCCTAAGATGACAGACTCATATCACATCAGACTATATATATGCTCAACCATCATTCCTCTTCAACTATGTCAAACTGAGGAAAAACTGCCCACCACAGCTTAAATGTTCTATTGTGAACAAATTTCTCAGTGAATTGCTACCCATAAGAGCAAATCCGTTTTGGGTAGAAAGCAGGGATTCAAACCTGCAGGAAAATTGACAAAACAAACATTGCGTAGGCTCCAATACAATTGTTTCGTAAGCCCATTAATCCATCTTTCCTTCTTATTCATTTGCATTGATCATCTAAGCAATAAAGAATCAGATTATTACCTGAATATTCTCGAGCATAGACTGACTAAGATTCCTCAATGTAGACATCACGTTCTGGTCTACAGAGTCAACTTTTTCAATTGGTGGAGAGTAATTGTGTCCAGTGGCTGCTACATTATCCTCATCCCTTGGACCACTTGAAGCTTTTGTTGTTTCGGAGAGACCTTTTCCAGACGTCCCCTCACCACTATTCCATCCAAATTTCATAAACCACTGGAATTTACCAGAAGGCTTCCGCTGCTCCTTTAAAGGAGCCACGGATTTTTCCATTGTAATGGAATCATGTCCACATTTCAAAGAGACATCCTCTGGAGAATCCCCTCTGGCCGTCGTTTCTTCTATAGAATCTTTTTTCAGTCCAGATTTCACAAAGATATCCACTGGAGCATCCGAGACTGGGAGAGGTGAGTCCCCTGCATGCCTCCCACATGACTCAGGATTGTTTGATTCTTGATCATTTACTTCAATGGATAAATTGGAAGCAACACTGCTTCTTGCTGATTGATTTTCATGGTCATTAGGACTAGGTGACTCGGAGAAAATAGAAGAGTTCTCTTCGCTGCCAGCATTGCCACTCAAACATCTCCCATCTGCTGTGCAAGAGAAATTATTATAGGTATTGCCTTGCCCTCCCTCCTCTACTTCTGTGAAGGTAGTATCTTGCTGACCAAAATCTTCATCACACACTATTTTTTCCGAATCTTCCTCCAATCCAAGTTGCCGTGACAAATCCTCCAGCAAACTTCTCCTCACAGATAATTTGGAGCCAATATTGCTGCTTTCATCCTTTGATGGGGGTGGGGTAGATTCAGTTCTAGACATATTCAATCTCACTTTTTCAGACCAACCTTTTTTGCGGTTTGGAACTTGTTTTCCTAAACTACTTTTTGTAAGTTGTTCTGCCTTGTGTAAATTTCTCCACTTCTCTTCCCAATAACTCTCAGGTACATAAGTCAGAAGAGTTCTTGGAGAAACTGAATCTGATGAAAGGTTATGACCTCTCACAATGTCTGATTTTCTTCGGTCCAAGGCCCCAGTAAGCAATGGCAATGGCTTTGAGTTATTAGCATCCATTGCAAGAACCCGCAAAGATTTAGCCTTTCCTATTATTTTCTTCAGATTTACGTCGGGTGGAAAGTTCAGCAATCTCTGAAGGCAGGAAGTAGCATGCTCAGTAGCAAGCAGGGAAGATCTCATATAAAGTATCATTGAAACAGCAACAGCTGAGATGAATGCTCCCCTAGATGTATTGAGGACTCTAAAGCTGGATTCAGCATCGTCAACACATTTATTTGGCTCACTATTATCAGATGCAAATATTTCATCCCAGATAATTAAGAGATCTTCAAGTGAGAATTCACGTCCAAATAAAACCCTTAGCCAACGGAGTGCAAAGTACTGAGGTTCTACCCCTAGCTCAATAAGGTGACTGTGAAGAGATGCATCAACAATAGAGAGTAAATGGTACAATGCAGAAGAAGCTTCAATAACAGGAGGCAAGCCAGTATGCGAGCTACCTAAAGAAGAAGGTGAGAAAAATTCTGCCATAGCAACTGCCCCACCAGCCCTGCTCATCAAAGCATCGAACATGCAGTAAGTATCGTGCTCCATAAATTTCTCAGACAAGACAGCACCCAATTCACCTTCTGTCCCATAAGCATCACTTAGCATCACGATGTCTTGTATCTTCGGATCAAGTTCATCAAGACTGCTACCCTTCATTGGACATTTTTGTGAGGCAGTTTCATCTTCTGTAGAATTAGATAATTTCTTAAAATCAAAATTATATGTTAAGTCATTTTCATGAAATGTGAATCCATCGAATTTATCGATAAAGTGGTCTTCATAGAGCTTCCGTACTTGAGAAAGATGCTCTACATCAGAATGCAGCACATATAACAGAGGAGCCAAGAGTTCATGCATCCCTGGTGACAAAAACAAGTTATGATTAGAAATGCTATAAAAAGAACTTCCTCGGAATAAAAGTGGAAGTTTGACTTGCATGCATGCATGCATATGCACATGCCTGTTCCCCCATAGTTTATGATGAATGATTAAATAAAAAAGTGCATCTGAGATGAAAGCAAATACTTCAATTTATGTTAGGACTTGGGGGTAACAATGTGAAGTTTCAATTCTCAGATAATGTCTTTTGTCACTTAATATGAGACTCATGCTAGCAAGCAAAATTGTATATCACACTAGACTACATGATCAGACAAGCTGGCAATATGTCCAGGCAACCAGCAGCAAATCTTTGCCTTCTTTCAATACCATCATTCATAACCAAATTCAATTGAGTGAATTTTCAAATTCAACCAACGCTTACAACTTCACAAATCAGATTCAATCCCTGTAAGTTAGTGTAGCCATAAATAGTTTGTGCTGTTTGACTAGAGCATGGACACCTTAATCAGCTGTTGTTTTTCATTATCTAATATTAGTTCTTTCCTCACCCTTGAAAATGGTACAAAGATGCAAAGCCCTATAAGCAAAGGACAATTGATGTAATGCGCCATCATGGGCATTTACTATGTTAACTGGGAATAAAATGTAGTTGTCATATAACATGGAAAAATAAATAAATAAATATATAAAAGGAAAGAATGTAAAATTCATAATTCTTGAGAGAATAGCAAACCCACCTTGTCTGTAGCCATACTCTAGATGTACGATACACCACAACAATAAAATACGTCTCAACATGCTTTGGCATTCTGGTGTCTGGAAGTAGCTTCCATGCTCAGGATATAAACGAGACAAATCTTGGTCAACCATTCTCTCCAATTCAGCATTCCGAAAGAAGCGACCCCACACGCTATCTGCACAATAATCATAAAAGAACATAACTGCATTATTCAACAAAAAGCAATTCAGCTCAAAGCTTCAATTGTCTCTAATTAGGATAGCACCACTATAAAAAAATGTATATCACTATTTGCAAAAACTTACTTTCATCTTCTTAGCTCCCACAATTGCAAGTTTGGGGAGAGGGGGTTTGCTAGCATGTGATGCAACTGACTTTTAAACATATAGTTTAGTCATATCTCCATGAGTGTGTTAAAAACTAGTAGCTGGAATAGCAACAAGGACATCTAGAAAAGGCATCCATCTTGAAAATATTTTTATCTACTCAAGAGGTATAGAAATTTCACCTGGGCTTTGCGACAGTGGATTATCAATAACAAGATCAGGAGAACTGCTCCCATCCTTGGGAATTTGTGGATCAAGAAGGAGGCGCCTCCTCAAAGCTGCATATCTGGATATGCAAACAATTCAATTAAAAGTATTATCCAAGTCACATTTGAATGTAATAAACGAGTAATAGCAGTATTGCTTCACACAATTCAAGAATTGACTACCAAATCTCTTTCACATAAAAATTTCAAATTTCAGTTGCGAAATCAATAATAGTAGTCATTAGAATCTTTTTTGGATCTGAAGAAATTGTTTTAGGTAGATCAAACAGCACACATACAGAAGTTCCAGTAATTAAAAATAAAAAAATAAAAAACCTCAAATTATAAAGAGATGTCCATCAAAAACAGCCCATTTAATAATAATGTGCATGTGTTAAATTAATTAGAAACACAGTCAGTTTAGCTCAAAGAAAGGAAAAGTATGAAAGGACCAATGGAACAAGCCAATCTGCATGGTAATCATAATTATGAGCTTACAACAATAAGACGCCAAAAATATGTGCAAATATATATTACCTATTGTACTATAATTTTTTTTTTGATATCTCAGGGTGTCCGGGCCAGTTTGCGCGCATCTCGACTAATCCCTAAGGGCCCTGAAGTTAACGACCGGGTAAACCCTCCAGTAGCCACGGTATCAATGGCAAGCGGGTTTCGAACCTGAGACCACAGGGGGAGCAAACCCCTTGGCCCCAGGTCAATTCCCACTGAACCACCCACCGTGATTTACCTATTGTACTATAATTGAAAACAACATTGAATAAAAAAGAAAAAGGAAAAATGACAGAAAGAATTCCGGGAGGGCCAACAAGCACAAGCTGCTTTTGTGCACTCGCCACACACAAAATTCACAACTGGTAATCCTAAAAGATTTGTGCACAAAAAATACACACACACATATGGACCATATTTATATACATCCTAGTACAAAAAAACCATTAGTACCCAATTGATTAGGTAAACGTAAACATTACAGCTCATACACAACAATAACTCCACATGGAAACTTTTAGTTACTCGGTAGATTTAAGAAAAAAGGGTGGAATTTTCCGTTGTGACCTATGGTCAGGTTTAAAACTGAAATCAGTTTTAGAAGGGGAGAGAGCCTGTGCGGGAGCCTGTGCCTGGGTTGCCCAATAGATTTAAAGAAGAAAGTAAACAGTACAAAATTATGCAAAATCTGATCCAGTTTATCATATTAATCAATATATTGCTTAACCGTATTTTGAAATACAGAAAAAAGAAAAAAAAAAAAAACTTATGAAATTATCAATCGAGCCATGAAAAAGATTCAAATAAACAAATCCACTATCTATTTTACGTTAAGCAATACATGAAGTAATTCCTATAACAGTAAATAGTACAAAATTAGATAATTACCAAAGATTTACTAACTCAAATTCCCATCTTTATTTTGCGAAAAGCAGAAAAGAATACAAAAACATCGACAAATTTATTTAAATGGAATGCACAAAACATTAATCAATCAAAACTGATCCCAAAAAGTTACTAGAAGCAAATACAGCTAAACCATTGATTTATTTTTTACAACTTCTGGTCAAAATTATAGGCTGAAAATCAACTGTAATATCAAAACATCAAAGAGAGAATGAAACTGACAAGCTAAAAGCTGCGCTTCTCAAGCTGACGCAACTGGTCATTTGACGCTGATTTTAATCAGACCATGAAATAACATCTCCAAAATACAAATAAAATAAATTCAGGACATATATGCACACATATATATACACAGAGAGAGAGGGTACCTCCGACGAGAATCTGCGGTAACCCTGCGAAGATCGTCAACAGAGGACGAAGAGGAAGAGGGCAAAATCCCCAAACCGATACGCCACCGGACCCCTCTGAGATCCATGAAACGAAGATTCTCGCTGGTAGATCCCTCGGGAAGCACAAGTGACGGCGAAGACACCACAGACGAAGATTCCGGCAATGTCGGCTCGGTCGGAGCCGCCGGCGACATGATTATCGGGCTTATTGCTCACCAACCCAATTGCCTAAACCTATCCAAAAGCTCAAAAATTCTCGCACAACTGCAGAAAGAGATATTGGAGTTTGGCAAAACCAAATCTCAGAGCCAAAAAAAAAATTCGAAAGAATTGAAGAGGGAGAATGACCAGAGGGGTAGAGGGCTTGATTACAGAAAAAGATTTATAAATTTAAAACGTACACACATATTTATTTATAAAAGTTTCTGTTGAATAGAATAAAATTCTGGGATAAGTTTTGGGAGAGCAAAAATAGAGACGAAACAAAGAGCGGAATCACAGTAAGAGAGAGAAAGGGTGAAAGGAGAGAGAAGCTGACTAAAGAACGGAACGGGATTGGAATGGAATGGAATGGAGGATGGGAAGGGAGAGAGATGGCTGAAATTGCGTGGGGGAGAGAGAGAGAGAGAGAGAGTTGCGTGCTGGGTTTTATTTGTGAATTACTTTTACAGGGATTGGAAGCGGAGAGAGATCTCTCTATAATTTGCTCTCATTGGCAGCTTCGGGTTCGTTTCTTCTTTTTTTTTTCTTTTCTTTTCTTTCCTATATAGACAAACAGAAAAAGTAGACAAAAGAAAATTAATTTTTGTGAGAGAAAAAGGATAATAAGAATTTTGTTTCTCTCTGGGATTTAAAGAAAAAAAAATCAAGAGAAAAATAGAAAATGTATTATTAGTGGGGGAAATCACATGGGGGCTCTTGAAGGTCAGGTGCCAACCAAATTGGACACCCACCCAGCCAATCTATACATGTCGCAATTTACACAATACTCTGCTAAAATTAGGAAAAATGTTCCAATTATTTGTAGTTTATTCCTCTTAAATTCTAGCTTATCTCTCCATTATTTTAAATTATTTTAACTTTTTTCTCCAAATTTCATCTATTTTTGAATGGTAATGAATCTATGCCCTTCTATGTTTTCTAGGAGTAATGCAATATAGTCAAAATATTTTATTAATCTTTTTCTAAAATAATGTGACATATTTATATATTTTTTGAGACTAAGATAATGTGACATATTTATAATTTTTTTAGTTTAAAATCAAATATTACACTCATATAATTGCTGCTTCATTTTTCAATTTCTAATACCCTTCTAATGCCAAAACTAAAAATAACAAAAAATTAAGCTGTCCTCTTCTCCTTTTTTTCACTTATGGAGGGTAGGTAGATTGCATGTTTTGATATGTATAGTCATATTATAAAAGTTATAAAAATGATTACAATAAATAATATAATATATTATTCTGTAATTCAGATACATTAGTTAATAGATTATTATTTTTTTACAAATTTTTTGTTATAAAGCTAGTTGCTGGTTCGAATCATTTTGGATATGATAGCTAGAGAGTCCTATTATATTTTTTTAGATAAAAAAAATATAATAAATTGAAGTTCATCAATTTGGTTTATCCCTATTCTAGTATTAATTTACTAACAAAAATACTATCGAAGGGAAGTAAAAAAATGCAAGGAAGGAAAATAACATAAGCCAGCAAATTAGTGGTCAACTATTGTGGAAGGAATAAACCACAAAAAGTATTATGTACTAATATGAATAGGATTATCAAATTGTGGTTGTGTTTTTTTTTTTCTTTTGGTATAAATTCTCTAAAATTTTGGTATCGTACCAATGATAGTATGTGAGGGGAGTGTCAAACAAACACTTATTAAATTTTTTATATTCATATATGCTTTTTTTTTAAACAAAAATAAGTAGTCATTAAAGAGATATTTGGTAAATTAAAAAAATAAATTTCTTGTAACTTTTATTTTGGTGTTACCATATGTTATTTTTGAAAAAAATATATATATATATGTTTGATGAAAAGTTATAAAAATTAGAAAAAGTTAGAAAAAGTTAAAAAAAATTTCGTTGAAAAACTTAGAGAAAACTAAAAAATTAATAAATGTGTTGGAAAAATTTAAATCACCAAATGGCCCTTAAAAAAATCAATTAAAAGAAGTCTCCTAGTTATTGGTAAATTATATTTTCTTTTTATATGATTTGTACAAAAGTAGAAAATTCAATTTCCACAATTAAATAAAAATAATGCATAAATGCAAAGGAAGAGAGAGAGTGAGAGAGTGCTGAGTGGAGACAAGAATGAGATCATGTTCTGAGTGGTTTACTGTTGTGGTAGCCCCCTCCAGAAATGAGACCAAATCAGTGGTTGAAGCATATTCTGTCAAGGACACCTTTGTTATTTCAACCCATCCAGGGGTAATATTGGACATTCACCTGACCAGATTCCTTAGTTTATTTGGAAGCTGAATGGTCAATTCAGTAACCAATCTCAACAAAAATACAAAAATAAAAAACAAAAAGAAATGACGATCAATCCAAAATAAGTTAAATAACTGGTTGTTGTAAAATGTAAGGGGTGTGAAAATAATTAATTAAAAATATTCCGAGCATGTCCGCGGGTGACGTGTCCCTCCCACCCTAGACACGTTATTTAAAGAGATGTAGATGATATGGTTCGCCGGTGCAGCGAATTGCAATGGGGTGGGATTGAGTCTTCTAGCGAATAAAAGACCACACGTGGTTAGATCACAGCCGTTGAAAACTAGTCATCTTTCAAGGTTTAACGGTTCTGATGGTTTCGTTTTTATGATGGGGGTGGTGGGTCACGTAATGAGCAAAACGTGTAAGTAACACTTTAAAAATGGATCATATGGTTGGACTTTGCTTGTCGACTTCGTGAAGATGATAAGGCTGCGCATTATACTGCATTTTATTTATTATTAAGGGATGTTTGGAGGTGTAATTTTAGTAATTTTTAGTATTTTTTTTATAAGAAGTTATTAATTGTAATTTTTGGTATGTTTGGTTATTTTCTCGTAATAAATTTTAATAATTTTTAATAACTTTTTGTAGTTTTTGGACGTTTAATAAAATTTTTGATAACTTTTAGTATTTTTTTGACAACTTTTGACAAACTTTTGATAATTTTTAGTAATTTTTAAATTGAAAAGTTACTGTAATAGAGTAAAAAAGTGACAAAAGTTTGTACTTTGCCAAATACTTAAAAATCAAAAAATGATATTTTTTGTTAAAAATTTTGCTACCAAACGCCCCCTAACTCCATTAGAGTATTTCATAGATTTTTTTTTTATAATTAGTTACTAAAAGTTTTAATTATTTTACATTTGAAAACAAATACCTTTTTTATTTTTTTTAATTTAACATTTTTTTGGTTCTTTTTTCTAATTGAAAGAACCTAAAAATATAATAAAATAATTTTGATCACTTTTCCCAAAAAAAAAAAAAAAAACAAAAAAACACTAGAAGTAGCGTAAGTTTACTTGTAAAAAAACACTAGAAGTAGCGTAAGTTTACTTATTTTCAAGCTTTCCACAACCATGCTTTGGTTTAACGGTCTGTTTTGGAAGTCGAAAGTTTTAGAATATTTTAATACTTTTTGATAAAAATTATTTAGTGTAATTTTTTATGTGTTTAGTAAGAAAATGAAAATGTCAGCAATTTTTATGAATTTTTAGTCACTTTTGGTTGTTTGGTAAAATAGTAAAAGAAAATTTCAAAAATTTTTATGCTTTTTGATGCCTTAAAAAAACGCAAGTTACTAAAAATTATTCTTTTCTTTCACACCCAAATGAGCCCTAAATCAATACAACAAACTAGCTCGCTGTCTTCAAAATATGGCATGCCATCAATGGCTAAAATTTGCCATTAATATCAATTAATGGCTGGGAACATTACAAAGTTGTGGAAGTTCTCTGGCTCCCAATTTCTCTCTCTAAAGTGAAGGATTCGGATAGAAACAGAGAGTTTGGTCTTCGAGGTGAAGGAGCAACAAAGACAGCTCAGCTCGTGAAGGAAGGAGGATTTAAGGACCAATACACGCGCGGTCGAGATCTTCGCGAGCCACCAGCAAGCTTGGCAACAGGAAGAGAGGCACTTGTTACATCAGATCGAGGGCAGGGTGGTTAAAAATTTTTCAAATTTCAAATTTCAAAATTTTGACATTATTTATATTTTCTTGATGATTATGTCCATTTATTCTTGGATTATAATTAATCATCAATTTCCCCTTTTCTTCTTTAAATTATTTTGGGGCTCCATGAAAGTTAGAATATAATAACCAAATTCATTACATAAGTTCTTTTCTAACCTAACTGTTTAAAAATATTACATATATGCCAAGCCCTATTCTAACTACGAATCGTCGTCTTGGATCGGCTATTAGCCTCTGTCATCCTTAACTTTTGTTATCAGACAGTCTCTCTATATAAAACCTATAAGACGGGATGAGTTGCCAGACCCAGTAGGAAAAAATATTCAAACAATATCAACAAGTATTTCCATTTAAAGACAGTTATTAAATGTTCAAAGCAATTATGATTAGCAAATAAAGTATACGTAACATTACGAATTAAATAAACAAACAGTGTAATGCTCATGCAAAGTTACTCTATTCCCATCCTTATGACCTATTGCCACCCTTATAACCTCTCAACAAGTTCTTCATGTAAAAGTACATGAAATAATTATAATGTTAACAATAACCCTTTTTCCACCCTTATATCCCCCGCCACCCTTATATCATAACTTTGTTGCCTTAGCCTGGCCGCTTAAGTTCTCAAATCACAACTAACAGTATTACTCACACAACTGTCGATACATTTCAGAATATCTGAGGGTAATTCTTCAAACTCTGTAAAATCAAACCCCATCATTTTACATTCTCCCGTAATATCACAATAGTCATACAATGACATTTTAGCGTATCTGATGACATGAATTCTCAACATATAATCAACATTAATACTCACGATATTTCAACAAATTTTAGAATATCTGAGGGCAACTTCTGCTATGCATGTATACAAAATACTAAGTTTCAATTGCAAGAATAAAACTCCTACCTGAACGAGTCCGGTGACCCTTCTTGCTAACTTTTCAATTGTTCGGGTTAAATTCTGTGTAAATAAATTATGGTTTGTCAATAAATATTCATATGTTGTTATTTAATCACTTCAATTGTTGTATCTGGCCTTAAAGGTTTATATTAATAATTTTTTTTTGTTACTAATAATTTTACCTAATTTTTTGACAAATCTCTACCTCCCATAACTAATTGTTTACTAGTACTCTATTATTATTATTATTATTATTACTACTAGCATCATTATTATTTATGTTGATTATCAATAAAAGAGGCTCCCATAAATTTATATTAAATACCTTTCATTTAGTGATTACGTACACTTTGTTGCAATAAAATTAAATTATGGAGGTGGTTACTATTGATTTATTTTTTGGTCTAAATTTTTAACCCAAACAAATTATATACATAAATCATACTTTATTCCAAATTAATTAATAATATAAATCTACTAGATAAAATACTACCACTATATTTCAACACATTTAATTATCAACACTTCCAAAAATTTATTTGTAAGTTAACAAAGGAAATACATACCTCAAAATTTTGGCCCAATTTCCTTAAATTTTTCTCTTTTCCTTCACCTATTTTTTTTGTTCTTCCTTCTTCCCGAACTATTGTCTCCCATATTACCATGGACACACACATATATATATATGCATTGGTTAGCCTTAACCCTTACCCGTGGCTCCTCCAAATTTATCTCTATTTTTTTTTCCAAGTGGCCCTATGAGCTTCTTCCACCCACACCCCAATATCATGACTTGGTCTACCTATTCCCACATGTTAATTAAGACAATTAATTTGGTGGACACCTAATCACTCTTAGTTATCACTTTATTTCCATAATTATCTACTAATTTAATTTCCAACAAATTAGTTTAAAAAGGAACTAAAATTTTTTTTTCCATTAACACAATTAAATTTCTAAAATCAAATCATATTAATATTTAAAATTTTAACAAAATCCCAAGGTCTCACACTCCACAAAGTTTCATCTGCTTTCAGTCTTGCTGATCGCTCTCATAAATTGAAGGGGTTTATACTCTCAAGTGCAAGAGGTTGGTCATAATTTTACTCGGGAAGTTCCAAGGTCATCTCCACTGGAAGCAACATTTGATTGAAATCTAGAGTTTGGTGACATATTTTTGAAAAATTAGTTGGAGGATTTTGCAAAGAATTAGAAAACGAAAAGAAAATCTTTAATTCCTTATTGAACGATTTGAAAAAGTTGATTTACAAACTAAAAATTAAATAAAAAATTTAATTAGAAAAATAAATATTGAAATTTAATTTGACAAGAGATTGGAAAATTTGACCTCCTTACCAATTCGATGGTAATGTGGAATAGAATTTCTTGAACATAATTTACTTAACCTAACATCCGCACATGCAGTGTTAGGTTAGGAGTTAAGTGTTAAAAGTACTACAAAATGGAATTCACAATGTCAAGTGATTGTTTTGAAAATTCGTTCAGTCCTACCGGGATATTGAATTATGCATTTGTATGCACAATTTTGTTTTGCAACCAAATGTTGATTATTACACTGATGAGCCGATGTCCAAAGAAAACTTGACTAGGGTTTCTAGAAAATGATTTAGCAATTTTACCAGGACACTGAATCGGATATTTAACCTATAAGAAAGTCTTGAAATAAAAAACCGATTATAACACAGGTAAAATGAGTTCGAAATTAACCTAAATTATTGTAAAATTAAAAATATGAAAATTTAATTTTTTTTTATTTGAAAATACATTCCTTTTCGTTCAAGAATTCCATTCCAACATCACCACCTTCATTGGATTGAAGCCAAGAAAATGGTTTAGCCTAGCATAGCTATTAAAAGTTCGAAATCAACAAATGTAAAGACAAGCATGGAAGAAGAGTAACTTAGAGTAATAAAGAAACTCAAGACCACAAAAAGTTGACTTGAAATAAATTTCAAAAATTGACTTACAATGGTCAAACAAAGGAACCCTAGGAAAGAAAGTGCTAGGAACTTCAAGTAAACGTAACTAGGATAAGTGAAAAAAAACATACTTCCCTATTCTGATAATCCCCTATTTGAAATTTCTACGATTAAGGGTAAAATAGGTTCATCAAGTTGAAAAAAGAAATCCAAGATTTAAGGATGATGGGCGCCCATAAAGGATGTGGAGCGCCTATAGCTTAACTCCCCTAGTTGTTTGATAAAATCTCAATGAAACAGCTTGATTTTCACTCTCGATGGGCGCCCATCTGATTTATGGTAGGGTGCCGAATGTCTCTAAGGTCTACCCATGAAAGCACTTCTTTAGCAGTTAGATAAAAGGCCTCTGAGACTTCAATTTCTATTGGCTCTTGGTCGACACCCATCTAATTCATATTAAGGCGCCATGGCTTCTGTGGGGCGCCCATCAACTCTTCTTCAGCTTCAACTTTATCTCTTTCCTATTTTAGCTCATATTTGCATCCTTTTTCATCAAGTTGGTCACACAATCCTACAAAATCCCACAAGTTTATCAATATTCTCATTTCATGATAACAATTGGGAATTCTATAAATAAAACACTTATAAACAGCTATATAACTATGATAATATAACATAAAATGTGCACAATCATACCCCCCAACTAAAATTGTGCCAATCCCTAGCAAAATAAGGAATAAGATCCACAACAATTACGGAATTATGTTTAAATGATCGTAACCCCACCGATTAAAGATCACGGAGGTGTAAAGCAAGAATCATGGCTATAACCGATGTCATCACACAAAGAAGGTATTCATCTTTCAAGAGATTGAACAATTCATTTTCCAAATTCAATTTTTCAAGATCACAACATGCTCCTTCAACAATCCATGCACAAGAGCCAACCAACAAACCAATTACTACCATAGCACAAGGAGCACATACCCAAAAGCTTCAACCTCAAATCTCATAAGGCATACACTCACAAATGATCAAACAAACAGGGTCCCACAAGAGTGCACGATAAATTTAAGAGTGAATGTGAATCGAGATCAAAGTGATGCACTCAACTATGAAGACGAAGTAAGTGAAAAAGACACACATTAGCATAACTCTATAAAAGAATAGTTCAGAAACAAAGTAATCCAAGCATAGCAATCAAATCACATAAAAAGGCCGATTGAATCCAACCTTATCTTCCTTAGGATCTTCTAGGTCTTAAAATGGTTATAATGGGGCCATGGAGTGAGATCTGGCTCCAAATGAACGTTGCGTAATCAAAAAGTACCTTGGAACAACTTGTCTTCTTTACAATCAAACTTTTCAAACTCCACCCCCAAAACTATTCCTCTCAAAACTATGTTATCTCAGCTTCTATCATGAATTCTTAATTTATAAATTTCACCAACTCATCTTTCTTTCTTAGAAGTTTGAACATATGCAAACAAAGACATGCATTGTCAATGAGTTACCTCTAACAACATTTTTCGCTTGGAGCTTCATTCACTACAATAAGAAGCTTATTCACAAACTCACACATTACTCTTAGGACATTCTCAGTAATTACAATATAATACACAAGTCTCATAATCACATAAGCCTAAAAGGAATGAGAAACCTTTCTTTTTATCTTTTTTTTTTTTTTTCTTTTTGAAGAATTGATAATTTTGAGTTAAACCAAGTAACCACTTGGTGAAAGCATACATGCTCAAGGTTGGGCAACGTTAATCATTAAGGCTTAGGGTTAAATTGGTGGCTTAACCAAAAGAAAATCATTTATTCTTTTTTAGCTCAACATGGCTCCTAGGGTTGATTTAACCAAAAGAAAGTAATTATGGCCCAAAATCATCAAAGAAGGCCTAGGATCACTTCCAAAGGTTGACTTCACAAGACCAACTCAATCATGCAATCACCAAACTCATGCTCATCCTACTATGCCATGAACCCAAATACAAGAATATGTATGGAGTTATTGAAAGAATTGAAGTTCAAAGAAACCAATAATGAATAAATGTAAATTTCTCTTTCAAAGAAACGTATCTTTGGCTCAACATTCTCACATGGTCACGAAGATCTCCACGTATTAGGGTTCATGCACTAAGTGAGCAAGTAAAAATTGAGTTCATGGTAGCATTATTCACAGATTATCTTTAAAGCATGTGCAATCAAAATTAATACCACAATTGTCAATCTCAAGATACACAATGCCTCTCATGTGACTTAAAATATAGTATGCTCATAAACTCAATTTAGAATCCCAGTTATCACATCCATTCACATAAAGGCGTTAAAAATGTTTTAAAATGTTTAATTTTTATTTTTTTTAAAAAAAAACATAAGCACAAACCAACATATGTAAGCTCACTCCTCCCCTCCCCTAACTAAAATCACATTGTTCCAGTGTGAAGCATACAAAACATATGGGAGAAGCTAGGAAACAGGAGAGCATGAGCAAAGCCATCATAGTAGCATTACAATAAAACAAAACAAGTATGCAACCCCTGGAGTAACAAAGAAAGCAATGTGTAAACTGCCTAACCTAAACTCAACAGCATTCCCAATCAACAAGAGAGAAATTTGGAATGTACAAATGGAGATTGAAGAGAACAATAAGTAAAGGCAGAATATCAGCTTAGTAGCACCACATATTCAAGCAGAAGAAACTGTACCCAAAAAGAAAGTAGAAAATAAAGAAAAGAAAAGAAAAGAAAAATAAGAAAAAGAGAAAAATTCAACATGTACAAGAAAAAGAAAAAAAATAAAAGAAAGAAAAGGGAAAAAAAATATACCAAAAATGTTGTTGTATTTCATTAAGAAAAATATAAACTGAATATAAGACATGATCACCACAAGACAACGTCAGCCTAACTTAAAATATCAACAACATAAAAGGGGCAGATTTAGGTCTACATCACATAAAACAACAAAAAAAAGACCTAAATTGACAACACATACTTAAGTGTATCAAAATAGGCCCCAACAACCTATGGGCTAGGAGGTCGATTAGATTGTGGATCTACAATAGGTAGATAAGCAGGAGCCATAGCACGAAGGGCTACAAGAATAGAATCCAAAGAGGCACCATGAGATTCCAATAAGTGGTGCTGGTATGCCTTCTCAGCCTCAATCCTTGCTACCGAGCCTCAAATGGTAGGAATCTTGGCCTTCACATACTATAAGCAAATGATTATACCCTTAATAGCATCTCACTGATGGACTGTTAAGGGCGGATGTGGAGGTATTGGTGGTGCAGTGGATGTGGAAAGTCTTAAAATTAAGGAAATACTAACCGGTGTAGTGGCCAGAGGATCACGTATTTGTAACTAAACTGTACTCCTGGCACCGGTGGACTAAGATATTATGACAGATGGAAGAGTTGTCTGAGCACTATCTTCTACAACAACACCAAATTTCTCAAGTATGCCCATAATAAGCCCACCAGAAGATAATACCAATTGTGCCTAGTACTAATAGCTCCCTGAATGATGGTATCAAAGATAACCGAGGTAAAATCGATAGAGACTCTAGTAACAATGGCACATAGCAGCAAACACCCTAAATTGGCCAAATCATCATGCACTAGCTGGAAAATTTAACTGCAGGAGAGCTCATGAAGGAAATGATAAATGGGGCTTAATTTCTTCTTTGGACACTGAGGCACAAAACCCCAAGTCATCTGAGCATGATCAGATAAAGCACAGCTAAAGCATTACAGAAAGAACAAGTGTCTTTATAAAAAGGGTAATTAGGGCTCTCCACACGTGCAAAAGAAAAAAATGAAGCACTAGTGGATGCCTTGAGGTGAAAGCATTTCCTACAGACCTTAACTAAAATTTACCACTCACCCTCATCTAGTGCATACACCTTAACATTAATAAAGCACTTCCACACAAGCATGAGTTTGACGAAGGCATGAAAATTCATCACTCAGACTCATCCCCGACCCGTGATGATATCTCTGACGGTAGTAAAGTGGGACAAACAAATCCCTCACTCATAAATCACAGGTTTTTGGCTCTAATAATTCTAAAACTCCAATGGCTGATCTTAATTACGAAACCAATATGTATTAAAATTTAGCTCATCTCCATCCTATCCACATGATCTAAACTAGAATTCTTAAGAGAGGTCAATGGCTCTTCCTCAGATGAAGAAGCATCACCCTCCTTCGAAAGCTCATCCTCTTCCTTCTTAGATGAAGAAGATGGAAGAGGCATAAGATCATGATGCCTCTTTGAGCGAATGGCTTGGGAGAGCCCACTATACTTCTCGGTTCGGGCTTCCTTTCTCATTCTAGGCATTGTTAGAACTTCAATCCAAGTACTCAGCAAATGTACTCACATATCACCAACTCAGCTAACTTCCAATAATTAAACAATTGCCACAAGAACACTAACAAAGTACACCTAAAAACTGACTAAGGCAATTCTCACACACTTGGCATGCATATTTTTTTCCCACCACTCTCAAATACATTAAAATCAACTCAACAACTTCAGATTCATGCTCATTAGATCAAATAACATCTAGGTAGAAGCAAACTCCCATTGGGCAAACATAAAGTAGCTAAGACATTTTATTAAACACATAGTAGGCAACTTTACAAAACACCCTTCACAATGCAAATCATTTTTGCCCAACCCTTCAATAACATCATACCTAACAAAGCATCACCAAAAGTAGAAGGAAATACCACAGAAAATTCTCAACCTGTAGCTCAACTAAGGTACTTCAACCTACCTTTATGCTTAGAACTTTGCTTCCATCCCTAAGTGAATACCTAAGCAAAGGAGTAAAGAAGCAATCATAAATAGCCTAGACATTGTATTTAGATGGAGGAAAGTATCTTGAAATGATGATGGAGAGTGGAGAGGATGGAAGGAGAAGTGATGGGCACTCATGGATGAGTGTCGCGGTCATGAGAGAACTAAGGAAATAAATTTTCACCAATTGGGAGTGAAATAAAGAAACCAAGGAAGGAAGAGGTCATTTGACCCACTTAAGCTCAGCACATGACAGTACGGGTGCCCATGGTGAAGCTTAAGTGCTAGACGGGCACCCATGAAAGAATGAGGGGTGCCCCTCAGAGTGTATTATAACTACATACTTATGTTCAACTAGCACAGATTGAAACCTATGGACACTTCATATTAACAACACACTAATCTAAACTTAAGACATCCCAAAGACTCAAAATAGACAAAAGTAAAGAACAAAAGAAAAATAAACAAAGAAAAGAAAAGAAACAAATATTTACAAGAATGGATTCAAGTCTTTCACTCAAAATAAGATGGGTCGGTGAGCTCCCAAGTCTCTATCTCAGCCACAAAATTCTCTAAATAGGGCTTGAGACGATGTCCATTTATCTTGAATATGGTCTCATTGCATAGGTTTCGAACCTCACAAACACTATTCCTAAAATCAAAGTTATGACAAACAGACCAAACCACCTAGACCTAAGCTTTCCCAAAAAGAGATGTAACCGTAAGTTATACATCAGCACTTTTTGGTCCACATGAAAAGATTTCCTAAGAATATGCTTGTCATGCAAATCCTTCATCTTTGCATTGGAAATTTTTGCATTCTCAAAAGCATCATTTCTTAGCTCTTTAAGTTCATTTAATTGAAGCTTTTTAAGAATGCTGGCATCATCTATACTTTCATTGAATTGTCAGATTCCCTAATAAGCTTTATGTTTCATCTCAAGGGGTAGATGGCAAGCCTTGCCAAAGATAAAGCAATTGACTATGTTTCTAAGTGGGTAAAAGTCATTGCCACTCGCACCAATGACCACT
Source organism: Sideroxylon spinosum (assembly GCA_003260245.2). Taxonomy (NCBI): domain Eukaryota; kingdom Viridiplantae; phylum Streptophyta; class Magnoliopsida; order Ericales; family Sapotaceae; genus Sideroxylon; species Sideroxylon spinosum. The sequence continues at coordinate 14,620,100 of QLOD02000016.1, read as the reverse complement.
GAGTGGCGGTCAAGTTCTTAAAATGTACTTAAAGCCAAACAATATAGGAAATGGGCCTATGAAATCTATCCCCCAACAATCAAAGATCTCCAAAACAATGATAGGATTTTGGGGCATCTCATCACGCTTAGATAGGGCTCTTAATCATTGGCACCGATCATATCTCAAACAATAGTCACACACATCTTTAAACATAAAAGGCTAATAAAATCCGCTTTAAAGAATCTTAGCGGTGGTTTTCTTCAAAAAGAAGTAGCCTTCACAAGCTAAAGCATGACAAAACTGAATGACACTATGAATCTCATTATTGGGAATGCATTGTCTCACAATTTGGTCTTGACAATTCTTATAGAGGTAGGGCTCATCCTAAAAGAAACTACACACATTATATAAGATTTATCTCTATCTGCATTCGTCCAATAAGAGGGCGTTTTATTGGCCACTAAGAAGTTGGTAATATTCAAATAGCAAGGAGATTGGTTATGAGGTATGGTGCTAACATGCATGATGTGCCCATCGAGGAAATGCTCATTGATCGATAGGTCATTAGATTCGGACACATGATGTGGCAACCTAGATAAATGGTCGGCTGCCATGTTTTCTACTCATTTCTTGTTCGTAATCTTCAAATCAAACTTCTGAAGGATTAGCATCTATCTAATTTTATAGGGTTTGGCCTTTTGCTTGGAAATAAGATATTTCAAGGCCACATGGTTCATAACCATCGTGACATGAGAACCTGCCAAATAAGACCTAAACTTATCAAGGGCAAATACTACCATGAGAAGCTCTTTTTCTGTGATGGTATAATTTACTTGAGCCTCATTTAGAGTTTTACTAGTATAGTATATGACATAGGGTTTCCCTTATTTCCTTCACCCTAAAATTGCTCCCATTGTAAAGTCACTAGTATCACACATAAATTCGAATGGTAAAGACTAATACGGGCTTTGGATGATTGGTGCGGTTGTAAGCAATTGTTTAAGTCTGTCAAATTCTTATTGGCATGATGTTTTCCATTCAATGGGAACATCATTGGACAACAATAAGCATAAGGGTCAAGTAATAGAGCTAAAGGATTGAATGAACTGTCGGTAGAAACCGGCATGACCGAGAAATTATCTTACGTCCTTTACACATCGAGGGGTAAGGGTGCACAAAAATCCTCGAGCAACCTAAAAACCGAGCCAATTCGATCACTTTGGTTCAAGTTGGTTCAAGTCTATTCTAGTTTCGATCTGAGTTAAAAACTTTGCAAATCAATTTTTTTGATTCATTTCTGGGTTAGTATATTCTCAAACCAAAACCAAATCAAAACCGAACTAACCTGAGTAAATATAATACTATTCTCTTTTCACTTTAGCCCATGTGAGGTGCACGTGATTCCCTACCCATCCTAATGTTTCCGACTTTCTATGGTTTTGCCGCTTCACCAACTATTGCATTTAACAAATCTAAATAGAAAAATTTAATTGTAGCCGTTCACATGGACTAACTTAGCATACTTATGAAATAATATATAAAGTAAGACAAAAAAAAGTTTCATTAGGGTTCAGTTCACTGCCACCTTCTTTTTTCTTTTCTTGCCCATTGGCTCTAGAGTCTTCACTGTCTTCTGCCTTTTATACTATCCTTTCCTATTCTCTCTTACAATATTTACAAGTTTGCATGGAGTTTCGTGGACTCACTAGACTAGATCTTTTCCTAAATAGGTATCATACATCTGTATAAATATACACTTTTAATTCTTTGGTTTTGTTGTTCACTTTCGGGTTTTTTGGGGTGATTTCATTTCTTTGTCGATTGGTGCTTCACATTTTCTCAGTTATTAGTGTTTTTGATTTCGTTGCTGATGTTATTGTTCTTTTTGTTTATTCATTTTTTGGTTTTTGTTTTAAACGTTCTTTCGAAGTAAAAGGCAATGACTCATCCAAAGTTTGGAAAGGATTTTGTTTTATGGTGAATGTGTGCAGTACAAGTAACTCATTCCTAATCTTTTTTTTTTTCGATCATTGATTGAGTTGGAATTACTCTGGATTACAATTGAAACTACCTTTCTTTAGTGTTTAGATTTAATCTACAAATCGGTGGTTGATTGGAGTACGTTTTGGTTCTATATCTAAATAGTTGGTTTCTTCTATATCTTGTTATATAGGATTATTAGTGTTCGGTAATAAAAAGTATCACCGAGTATGCTTACCACATCCACGAGAAAGTTGTCGTTCATGCTTGAAAGGAAAGAAGAAGTCAAAAGGAAGGGTCGAGGAGGTTTACCAAATATAATCCCTCCGATGAATAAGTCAGAAATGGCTTGAGAGAATTAGAAAGTAAGTTGATAGCACTTTATGAACAAGTAGTAAGCATACCTCAATTTGGTGTTAAGTGTCCTATTTATAATCTGAATTATAGAATAAATTTATGATAAATAATTGGAAGGGGCGTCGTTGTTTTCCCCTTTTGGAAAGCCTTTGGCTGTAATAGGGTGCTAGGCATTAAATGCCTGTCATATTCCATTAAATGGGCATCACTTAGCATTTATTGCGCGTGAGATGACAAGAGGATTGCATGTGATGTGACCTAAAGGGGTTGTGCAAATGTCCCATCTGTTTGCCACTTGTAAAGCTAATGTCTGACTAAGCATAACGAAATAGTAAATAACTAACTAAATCCATTACTCAAGTGTATTTACGGTCAAGAACGAACTAATGTAACCGTCCTAGTAGTGGGGCCCATTCTTTGTGCTTTGAGCAGTCGAGAATATCTTTCCCGAGCACTCACCCTCAAGGTATTGTGCTCGGGGATCTTGACACATGTCACTTATACGTTTTTTACCAACATTATTGCCCCACTCTGGTTGGGAAAATTATTTCTCGAGTAGAGTAAAAAGGATAAGATGTATCGCCAGGCGCATTTACTTTTCTCGCACGTAATGGCGAATGGAGGGCCTATTTAACCTTAAGAGATTATGAGCTGGGGTTTCACAATTGGTTTATGTCATTTTGGGCGGCCGCATTTAATACATTTTGCCACTCATATTCAGATTTTGACTTTTCACGTATTCACTGAAATAAATACATTCTTTCGGCCATTGGTAACTTTATATAGATCTTTTTTTCTCTAATCCCGCACTTGTAATCTTGCGTTTTATGTTCTACTTCACTAGCATTCTTTCGACCTTTCAAGTTTCCATTTGATGAGTGTCTAAAACTCCTTCTTTTTTCGATTTCATTCTACTTGGTCATGATGGGTAGATTATTAGATGAAATAAGGGTTGAAAGGGGATTTGAGAGGTTCAAACAAAGATATAGCATACCCACTAATATTGAAATTAGGTTTGGGGAGGAAGGTAAGCGTGAAATAGGTCTTTTCCCAATCATAGCCACAACCAAAGGGGTTTTAGATTCCCAATTTCTCACTTTTTGCGTCAAGTTTTCCACAGAATAAATCTCTCATGTAGGTTTGTCACACATAATTTCTATAGGATAGTAAACGGTGTGGAGAAAATGAATCGTAGATACGGATTTCATCTTTCTATCTATGACTTACGCTATTGTTATAACTACATCAAATCCTGACCAGAAAAGGCCCTCGTGCACATGCTGCCCGATAATGTTTAAGGATATGAGGACGATTGGTGTGTGGTCTCTAGTTAGTGGATATGCAGGCCTAGGGAGGATGATTTTTCCCCAATGACTACAGCTGCATCGTGGCCAAGTTGGGTGAATGTTGCATTTCGTCAAAACGTATCTTTTAGATTTTCGGAGTGACATACACTAATTATTGTTCATTTTTATATGTAGACAAACACGAGAGGAAGTCTTGGGCTAGGGAGACACAAGTCGACCTTCCACATATTAAGGAGGTCTTAGCTTTCCTTGGCGAACCAGATAAATATCCTTTCATTAGGTCAACACCCATTTTATTCAACTTCCAGCCATTCTACTACTTGTTCGTTGCTCCTCCTCAAGGCTTTATCATCCAGGCTGCTGCGGATATTCTGCACCAGTGGTACAACTGGTCGGATGAGCGAAAGTTTGAGTTCTTCTACAACCGCCACCCTTCTTTGTACCTTGCTATGAGTTTTGCTATCCCTGTAGGACAAGAAGAGCCAACCGCTTTGGAAGCCCTTCCACTTCAAGCAATAACACTAGACATGCCACCTAAGCGCAACGTGATGAAGGCTACCAAGGAGAGCATGTGCCAAAGAAAAATTGAAGTGGCAAAGGAAAGAGCTGAAGAGAGAAAGGCCGAGAAGATTGCCAAGAAGAAGGCCAAAGAGGTGAAAAAAGGTCGAGCTCAGCAGAAAAGTTAAGCAAGAAAATGTTGATAAAATAAAAAGGAATGAGGGGTTTATGTAAAGGAACTGGGCAGCTCCAAAAAGGTTGAGAAGGAGGATCCCCTAGCTAAAAAGAAGCAAAAGGTCAATCGACTCTCGACTTAGTGTTTCTGGATCCTCTCGCCCCCACACAGCTGCAGCCAAGCATACGGGGAGACATCCCGAGAACTTCCCCAGTGCCTTCTCCTCCTCCCTAACCAAAAGAAAAGCCATCAACTGGTGAAGAGGGCTCAAGGTAGACTCCCTTAGAAATGACATTCCCAAGGAACTCGGTCAGGGATTTCTCTCCTTGGACCCCACAAATTCAAGATTCAGCTATGAGCCACCCAGAGTTCTACTTGCGAGGGATCATCCTTTCTCATGATATGCAAAACACGAGGAAGAATAAAATGGAAGATCTCAAGAGCACAATGATAAAGAATTCAATAACAGTAAGTGAGTTCTCATAAGCTTTTCCATACTATATTAAAAATTTGTTTAACTTTTCTCCCTTTAATTCGTTTGCTTTGTTGTAGTCGACCTTCTACTCCATAGAATTCATCACCAGGAGTTAAGCCTTGCATGATAAAGTTGGTGCAGATGATGCTTTCAGTCGAGCCTTGAAGAGAGATGGTCGAAGATACCGAAAAGGAGAGAGTTGAACACGAGAAAGAGTTCAAAGCATCCAATGAAAAGATTACCACGGTAGAAAAGAGGTCAAAAGCCAGCAAGAAGTAGATGAACTCTGCATTGGCATGTCTGGCTTTCAAAGACAAAGAATTAATTAAAAACATAAAACTGCTCAGCAAGGCTAATAAAGATATCTCTGAGGCTATGTCTAAAAGGGAGATGATGATAAAGCGCATGAAGGAGTATTATACAAAGTATAATGAGCTGAGTGAAGATAACGTGAAGTTGAAGCTTATGCTTAGGGCCGAGACCGCCAAGAAGCTGGAAATGAGAGATGCTCTAAAGGCTACTGAGGATTTCGAGGCCCAGTTCAATGACTTCGTGAAGTAGATGGAGGATACAAGGAATGAGTATTTTCTGGATGGCTGGAAGGTAGTTATGCAAAAGTTGAAAGTGGATTCCGCCTCTAAGACATATAGGAGGGTTCCGTTCCCTAATCCAGACTATCTAATTCTGAAGTTCAGCTTTGATCGAGATCCTTGAACTCCCAATGTCGAAGAGCTGATAGAACAACTTCTAGAAGAAGGTAAAGTCCAGATCGTAGATAGGGCTCCCAATGATGTTCATTCCTAGAGCATCATGAAGCCGCGGCTGAAGTAATCAAGCCTGCAGAAATCGAACCGGGATAGGATAAACCCTTGAGGGATTAGTTTAGTTGATTTTTTGTTCTTTTCCCTTTGTTGTAACAACTTTCATTTTATGTTAAATGAAAGTTTCTTTGCTTAATACAATGTACTTTGCTTGTTCATCTTTCAATGAGTAGTTATACTTAGTTCTTCAACGTAGAACTCTAACTTTGTGGTATGGAACTCTTCTTTACTTATCAGCATGTTTTAACAATCTCCATAACTAGCTCAATCATAGTTTGGTAATTGATGGAAAATTGACTAAGTATAACTTGTAAAAACAGGTTGTATTTTGCTATGGTGTAAACTTGTATTTTCTGCTTTCAGACTTTCATTTTCATCTTTTGTTTAGAAAGACTAGTGTGGTCGGGATGCCACAAAATATTTTAAGTTGGTGTAAATTCAAAGGGTTAGCCTTTAAATTTTTCTGTCTTCATAGACGACGTGGTCCCGACCATAAATAATAATATCAAGCTTACGTGGGTTTTCTGGTTAAGCAAAAAATTACACCCTTTTTGCAAAATAATTCACAAAATAATTTAATTTTTGGGCAATTTTTATTATACTTGTAAAGGGTTGCTTTTCTTTGAGGAGGAATCTACCTGTAGGTTACATTTTAGACTAGCATTATGCCTTTGAAAAAGCCAATTGTTATGGATCAGGCGATGCCGAACATAATTAGTAAGGTTAGGTAGATTGTGAGCTTTTACGTGCATGACAAGATGATCTAGAATAAAGAAGCCGACGAAGCGCTGAGCAGGCTGAAAGAATACCTAACAACTGCCCCTATCTTATCAACCCCTCAGTCAGGGGATGTTTTTACAGTTTTAATTAGCTGTGTCGGAGCAAGCAGTAAGTGTCGTGTTACTAACGGAAGATGAAGGATAGTAGAAGCCTATCTACCACGTATGTAAAACTCTGCAGGGGGCAGAGGCCAGATACCTCACCCTAGAGAAGTCCACCTTGGCCTTAGTAATGGCATCTAGGAAGTTGGCTCATTATTTTCACGCTCACACCATACAAGTTTTCACAGATCAGCCCATTTGTCAATTACTAAAAAGGGCAGACGTCACTGGAGGAATGGCCAAGTGGACAGTCTCCCTTGGTGTGTTCGACATAAAATTCACACCGAGAACTGTAATCAAGGCTCAAGTTTTGACGGACTTCATAGCCGAATTTACTAGTCTAATCCCTGAGCAGATCCAAGAAGTATGGATCCTCCAAAAGGGGTGCTGAGTAGGTGTAGTTTTGATAACCCCCGAGGGGGTAACCATTGAGTATGTTATTAAGCTCGACTTCTAAGCTACAATCATTGTACAAACCACTAGTGGCAAACCAGTAGGGCAATCCTTGTAAGAACCACCGTTGGATGAACCCAGTGGGGCAAAGCACCACCTGGTAAACCTAGTGGGGTGAACTGCCACTGGTAAACCGTTGAGGCAATCCTTGTATGAATCGCTATTGATAAATAATGGGACAATCCTTGTAAAAACCACCATTGGGTAAACCTAATGGGGTGAACTTTTGGGGTAATCCTTGTATGAACCACTACTGGTAAACCAGTAGGGCAATCCTTGTAAAAACCACCACTGGCTAAACGCGAACCACTATTGGTAAAAATGGGACAATCCTTGTGTGAACCACTGTTGGTAAACTAGTAAGGTAATTCTTGTAAAAACCATCACTGGATAAACCTAGTGGGCTGAACCGCAACTGGTAAATGAGTGGAGCAATCCTTGTATGAATCACTACTGGTAACCAGTAGGGCAATCCATGTATAAACCACCATCGGGTAAATCCAGTGGGGTGAACCGCCACTAATAAACTGATAGAGCAATCCTTGTATGAATCACTACTAGTAAACTAATAGGGCAATCCTTATAAAAACCACCACTGGGTAAACCCAGTGAGGCAAACCGCCACTGTTAAAACAGTAAGGCAATCCTTGTGAAATGTATATGTCTTTGGTAATGCATTCCTTTGTGCCATCCTGTGAAAACCTTTAAAACTAGTACAACTATGAATATGTATTTATGGAATGTAAATTCCTATATGTAAAATAAATTTAAATGCATAATATTCTATGGCCTTTTGATGGGTCACCTCTCCAAGTTAGATAGCTAGTATGCCTTGCTCATGAGCACTTCTGTTATGTGGAATGGTCCTTTCCAGTTAGTCCTAAGTTTTTCTTCTATTGGGTCTTTTCTGGTACCCATCAGCTTTCGAAGAACATAATTGCCAACGTTGGATTCGCAGCTTCTGATGGTTTTGTTGAACTTTCTCCTTATCTTATTTTAGTAATTTGCCATCCTGATAGCAACCAACTCATTTCTTTCATCAATGAGGTCAAGACTTATTCTCATTGCAGTATCATTTTGATTAAAAGATTGCATGCGGATGGTTGGCATACCAACTTCCAACGGGATCATCGCTTCTATATCATAAGCAAGAGAAAATAGGGATCCCCCGGTTGATCTCCTTAGGGTTATTCTGAACATCCAGAGTACAATTGGGAGCTCATCCATCCATCTTCCTTTAACCACTTCAAGACTTTTCTTGATACCATTAAGGATGATCTTGTTTGAAGCTTCAATCTATCCATACTTCTGCGGGTATGTAGGTGTTGAATAGATATTCTTGTTTCCATACCTAGAACAATATTTCCTAAATCGAATTTTCCTAGGGATGCCATACCTTGTGATGATATTCTTCTATACAAAGCAGATGGTATTTGCATCTTTGATGTGGGCCAATGATTTTGCCTCTACCTATTTGGTGAAATAATCCATACCGACTACCAACCATTTTCTATTTCCGGTAGTAGTAGAGAGTAGACTAATAATATCTAGTCCCCATTGTGTAAATGGCTAAGGGCTGGTGAGTGGGAAGAGTTCTTACGCAGGCTGGTGTGGAATTGGAGCAAACATTTGGCATTTCTTGCATCACTTAACATAGATTTGGGCATCTTGTCCCATCCTTGGCCACCAAGAGCCTTGAGCGATTGCTCTATAGGCAAAAAACCGGCCCATAGTGTGTGCTCCACAAAGACCTTCTTATAATTCAAAGAGAAAGTCATGTACCTTTTCAAGGTGAATGCATAAAAGATAAGGGCTGGTGAATGATTTTTAGTATAGCTTGTGATCGAAAGATAACCAGAATCTTATGGCTTGAATCTTGAGTTTCCTTGCTTTTGTCTTGTCCTCAAGGAGAGTCTCTTCTTTCAAATAAGTAACAATTGGATCCATCCATGATAGGCCCATCTGAACACAAGCCACATGGTCGCCTTTGGAGACGCTCGATTTTTCTAACTCTTCGAGCAAGATAGTGTTCGTAATCCTGCTCCTGGGGGTTGCGGCCAAAGTTGCCAAGGCATCAGCATGTGTGTTGTGAATTCTCCCAATCAGCTCGTTTCGGATAACATCAAACCCCTTCAATTTAGCTTTGATAGTTTCAAATATTCGATAATTTTTTCACTTCTTACAGCATATTCATCGTCCAACTGGTTGACCACTAGCTAAGAGTCCATCTTTATGATCAAACTTTTAGTAAAGAGGCGACAAGCAATAGTGAGTCCAACTAGTGAAGCTTCGTACTCTGCCTTGTTAGCTTGGAAGCTGAGCTTGATAGCATACTTAATGGTTGCCCCCTCGAGGGTTGTCAAAACTACTCCTACGCTAGCACTCTTTTTAGACGAGGATCCGTTAACTTCAATTTGCCATGGTGGTGAGGCTACTTCAGTGTTTGCTTTAACATCCGAATTAAACTCTAGGAGCCATACTTCTTGGATCTACTTGGGGACTGGCCTGCTAAATTTAGCTACGAAGTCCCCTAAAACTTGAGCCCTGATTGTAGTTCTTGGCACGAATTTTGTATCGAACACACCAAGGGAGATTGCCTACTTGGCCATTCTTCCAGTGACGTTTACCCTTTTTAGTAATTGACCAATGGGCTAATCTGTAACAACTTGTTTGGTGTGAGCGTGAAAATAATGAGCCAGCTTCTTAGATGCTATTATTAGGGCTAAAGTGAACTTCTTAAGGGGAAGGTATCTGGCCTCTGCCCCTTGTAGAATTTTAGTTGCGTAGTAGATAGGCTTCTGCTTTCCTTCATCCTCTGTTAGTAACACGGTGCTTAGTGCTTGCTCCAACACAGCTAAATATAGCTGCAGAACATCCCCTGGCTGAGGGGTTGATAAGATAGAGGTAGTTGTTTAGTATTCTTTTTCACCCTGCCTAGCGCTTTGTTAGCTTCTTCGTTCAGATTGTCTTATTTGTCCCCTTCAATAACTTTAAAAATGATTGGTACTTATCAAATGCTCTCTGATGAATTGATTAAGTGCCGCCACCATTCTTTTAAGTTTTTGAACTTTTTCTTTAGTTCGTGGTGGCAATATAGCATGAATGGCTCGAATTTGATCAAGATTGGCCTCGATCTCTCGCCTGGTGACCAAGTGTCCTAAGAATTTTCTCGAATTCACCCTGAAAGCACACTTTGTAGCATTAAGCTTCAATCAACATTCATCCATGTAGTGAATACATGTTGCAGATGTTGGATATGGGTCTTGGGCTCTTTGTTTTTTACCACCATATCATCAATATAGACCTCCATGCTTTTGCTGAGGTCGTCTTTAAACATCTTAGTAACAAGCCTCTGGTACGTCACCCTAGCATTCTTGAGACCAAACGGCATGATCCAGTAGTAGTAGATCCCCTTTTGGGGTGATGAAAGAGGTCTTCTCTTCATCGGGCCCATATATTGAGATCTGATGGTATCCCCTAGATGCATCTAGGAAGGACATCCACGAACTACCTACTGTGGAATCCACCAATTGGTTCATTTTTGGTAGAGGGAATGGATCTTTCGTATAAGCCTTATTTAAATCCGTATAATTAACACAGACTCTCCATTTCTCATTTTGCTATTTTACTACGACTGTATTGGCTAACCATTCAAGGTATGAAACTTCTCTTATGGCCTCAACCTCAAGTAACTTGCCGACCTCTTCAATGACGGCTTCAATATGCTGGAATGCTGATCTCCTCGCTCTCTGAACTATGGTTTTGACTTTTGAATTAATATTTAACTTATGACACATAAATTTGGAAGAAATACCTAGCATTTCTTGTGGGGTCCAGACGAATGTGCCAATATTCTTTAGTAACGTTTCTATGAGCTCTAGCTTTTTCTTGGGTAGCAGGTTGGAGCCAATCAAGAAGTATCTATCATCTTTAGATTGCCTAATTTTGACTCTTTCCAAGCCTCCAACAGCTTTATTCGTATAGATGCCACCAATGTCATCGATTTAGGGAATGCTTTTGGGCATCTCTTTAAGTTAGACTTGCTCGGGAAATGGTTTGGATTTCATGGCAATGGTGAAGAATTTCTTTGATGTGTCCTAATCCCGTTTGATCTTAATCACTTAACCACCATAAGGAAACTTGAGGACCTGGTGATAAGTTAAGGAGACAGCTTTCAATGCATTTATCCATGACCTTTCAATAATTGCATTGTAGTAAGACGGTGCATTCGCCACCATAAATTCAACATCATACTAAGCCGGGTCAGCTCGGACAGGTATTACCACTCTCCCTAGTGGCCTATCCGAGGAAAAACATTACTTTTGCAGAACTCCTGACATCTACAAGTATTTGCTTAACATCGAATTCAAACATCTTCAAAGTAATCAAAAGTACATCGTTGCGTGGTAGTTGAACATCGGTGACTTCATCTTCAAGAAAAGTAATTCCCTTAGCATTATTTCTTCAGGAGCATTTGCTTGGGGGTTCCAAAACTTCAAGAACTTCAGTTGGCTGGCCCACATGCTACTTTTCTACTTGGGGAGATGTGACAATACTCTAGGGAAAATTTCCATGTGTATGACATGGATAACCACCGGTCATTGAATCTCTCTCCTTGGTCGTGTCCTTGGTGGTGGTTGGGCATCACCTGGAATGTCTTCTTCCTCAAGATTGTCCCTTCCTCTTATATGATCTCTTGGCTATGATCAGGGAGCGTCTTGTGCGTTCCCCGTCTTCGTTTGATCGATGAACTCTTTCAAGTGTCTTTCTTTAATGAGATCTTCAAGGAAGTATCTCAGGGAGTGGCACACTCTTATGCGATGCCCTTTAATCTGGTGGTATGAGCAAATGTCCTTGTGATTTTCTTTTCCAAGGTAGTCGGCTAGCTTCTTAGGTCGTCCAAAATAGGGTTGGTCATGAAGATTGACTCCTTGAAAACCGTGTTATGGTCTCGAACACCGATCTTTGGTTGTCGGCATACTCTCTTAGTACCTTTCCCCTTTTTGAAAGCCGAGGATTTTACTTCCTTCTGTTCGGTGGGCTTTATTTCTTCGCATCGACACATGAGGTCGGGCATATTAACGGATGGCTTCTTCGTTAATGGCTTCTTTGTCAACGATAGCTAGAATTTGTCTCATTTTTGCAACCCTAATTTGAACGAGGTCATAGCCAATTGTTCGGAGCATCCTTCTACCTCATTGTAAAGCTCTATATATCATCTAGAATATTCCCTCAAGCTCTCATCATTCTTCTTCTTCATGGTAAAGAGTACATCGGTAATTTTTGGCTGTTTTGCATTAGCCAAGAACCTTGTAATGAACTCTTTGGCAAGTTTATCCCAGCATCCAATGCTTCTTGGAGGTAAGTTATGGAACCATTGGAGTGCTATGTCTCTCAAACTTGACAGGAACACTCTGCACATTAATTCATCATTGAAACTCCATAAGATCATCGCCTATAATGGCTAGAATGGGCTAGCGGATCCGATCTACCATCGTAGATGGTAAGTCATGGAATTTGGAACTTCTTTAGGGTTTCTACTTCACAAATCTCCGAAGTAAATAAGGATACAGAGATCCTTCCAAGTACTCTCCTAGCCATCGGGTTGTTTGATCAAAAGCGTCCCACTTTGCATTCTCCAGACCACCTTGGCCTTGCTTGACTCCTTTGCTCTCCAGTTGACCACATCATCACTAAAAGAACTTTCAGCAGGCTCATAGCATCTTCTCTAATTGTGTCACTTTTTCTTGTTTTGGGTTTCTTTGGGGAACTGCTTCGACCACTTTACGTTTTTTAGCTGTTATAGCCCAGGCTGTTTGGCATGGGCTAGATGCATTCCATCTGTGCTAGGATCGGTGGTTCCCGTCCCACGTGGAATATCACCAAGCCCGATCTGGAGGCGTCTGGGCCACTGAATTTCTTCATTTTCATCCTCTGAGTCCTTTGAATCAGCATATAAGATGTCGAAGCTTTTGTTTGACCCTTTGATTTATCAGTACTGATGTGGGTACTGGTCACCGGCTTTCTTTTTGCTCTACTCAATTCGAGGAGTATCTTTACTAGCTCCACTTGTTTTGTATACACCACTGCTTGCAACTCTTGTTTTCATTTGGTAACCTCCGAGTCTTCTACATGCTTCCTCTTTCTAGATTCCAGACCCAGAGTTCGTATCGTCAATACAGCTCCTTCCTGTCTTGACCGTGTTGTTTCGTTTGCTGTATGAGGTGATGGTGGGGGTGTGATGGAACCACCAAAAGCCATAGTTAACAAGTCATTTTCCGAATTATGGATCCGGTTTGGTAACAAGGTATAGGGAATAAAGAAACGCAGCATCACAGTGGGCGTCAAATGTTCGGCAATAAAAAGTATTATCGAGTGTGCTCGCCATATCCACGAGAAAACTGTCGTTCAAGCCTGAAAGGAAAGGAGAAGTCAAAAGGAAGGGGCGAGAAGGGTTCCCGACCACAATTCCTTTGATGATTAAGTCAGAAATGGCTTGAGAGAATCAAAAAGTAAATTGACAGCACTTCTTGAACAAGTAGTGAGCATACCTCAATTTTGTGTTAAGTATTTATAATCTGAACTGTAAAATAAATTCATGATAAATAATTGGAAAGGGACATCATTGTTTTCTCTTTTGGAAAGCCTTTAGCTACGATGGGGTGCTAGGCATTAAATGCCCGTCACATTCCATTAAATGGGCATCAATTAGCATTAAAGCGCATGAAGCGGGCAAGAGGATTGTATGTGATGTGACCTAAAGGAGCTGTGCAAGTGTCCCATCTATTTGCCACTTGTAAAGTTAACATTTGACTAAGTATAACAAAATAGTAAATAATGAATTAAATCCATTACTCAAGTGTATTTATGGTAAAAAATGAACTAATGTAACCATCTTGGTCGTGGGGTCCATTCTTTGCGTTTTGAGCGGTCGGGAATATCTTCCCCGAGTACTCGCCCTCAGGGTATTGTGCTTGGGGATCTGGACATGTGTTACTCATATTATTTGTACCAACAATTAGATTCACATGTTGATGGATGAGCTATGATGAGTGACTTCACATTTTTCTCATCTCTGTTAGTATTCATCATCACATTTGTCTCATCTATGGATCTGTTGTCTGATTTTCCATTCATAGAACAGTTTTTATTCTTTTCTATATTTATCTTAATAACTGAGAAGCCGTGGACTAATTTACTTTCTAATTATTGTGGCAATTCATTCCAGAAATTTGTGGTTCTATGCGTTTTTTATGTTCAAAGTCTCTTTTGATTATTTTTGGGTTATTAAATTTTTTGGGGCTTTTATTTTCTTTTTTCGTAAAAGTAGAAGTTTTTTTTTTTTTTGCCATCAATTTTAAAGGATCTGTTTGTTCGTTATTTTAAAGGACCTGTTTATTTATTATTATAGTTTAAAAAAATTAATTCAAATTAAAGTAAGTGGGTTACCGTCAAAATTCCAAATCTATCGATTTCAAAGGGCTTATTCGTTTGTTGTTGTCAGTTAGCGAAATCGAATTTAATATTTTATGAATTGGATGATGAAAAATAATATTGTTAAAGCACTTTTTGAATCGTTAAAATTAATATACAATTACAAGTGCACATAATATAAATGTTTTACTCATACAGAATCAAAAAGTGCCTAGCAATATTATTTGCTTTAAATAATTTATATTTACAGGGCATCACCTATTTTAGCCCTAGCTAATTTTGCGACCTTATGATTTATCTTTCCTCAACTCAGTTGGCAAGGCAAATAAAGTTGGCAATTCCAATAAATTTTCCTAGTTTTCTTTATTGTCTCAATTTTTTATCTTTTTATTTTTTATTTATCCAGTGCATATCTGAAGGGGTACTTTGTTTTTGTAGTGTAGATCTGAAGAGACTCGATTTATCTAGTGTAAATCTGAAGAGGTACTCTCTGATACTGGTAACTTTTTTATTTTAGTCCTTAACGGTTTAATACTGGTAACTTTTTATTTTAGTCCTTAACAGTTTAATAATGGCAACTTTTCATTATGCTTTTCTTGTCAAATTTCTATTATATCTCTTATCCTTTTTTCTTTATAATTTTTGTATTTAAATGATTAACTAAAATTTGTAATAAATATTTTGTTTATATTTTCAGCTATAATAGATGTTTCCGAAGATTTTAAGGAAATTTCAAATCCTTCTTTATTAAGGTATGTAAAAAATGCATATTGACTTCATTTTTCTTCTTTTTTCTCAACACAAGGTTTAATTATCAAACTTTAGAATTCTTTTAACTTTGTAATAGTTTGTGATAAAACTTGACTTTTACAAGGGGTTGAACAAAAAATTTGGGAGTAGTTGATAGTGCATATGTTGTTCAACAGACTTTGGGAGGGACATCTACAAGCAAAGGTCATTTGCCTAAGTTGTTTTTTGTTCTTACAATCTTTGTTAGTATTAGTATCCTCAATATGTATCCATAAGCTCATTGTCCTTGCTATTAACTAATTTTATTTTATTTTTTAATTTTCAGCTGGAGTTTTATATGACAGAAAGCTATGAAGTTGAAAAATGTAAGCATTGGGCATTGAGTTGATCAATGGAGTTTTCATTTTCATTTCATTTTAATTTTGTGTGATGGAGTTTGATTTATTTCAGTTTATATTATTATGGGATTGTATTTTTCTAGGGATATTATAAATTTTATTTTATTATTATGGATTGTATCTTTTTTAGTAATATTTTGGATTGTACTAAGTATTGATTTTTATCTTTTAAGTGATTTTCATTGTTAGCTTCCTATATTTTTTTGTAGGTGAGAAATATGTAATAAGTGGACCCAAAAATGGACTTGACCCAACCTAAAAATGGACCCGACCCATCCCGAATTTGTATGAATCAAAACTTAAATTGAACCAACTGATATTTTTAGGTTGGTTCGGTTCGGTTCCGTTTTAAATCAGTTTGGTTTCGGGTCTAAATTTTAAGAATCAGAAAAAATCAATTTAGTGTTGGGTTAAGCATAAACTCGAACTGAACCAACCCATGCATACTCCTAACGTGTGGTATGTAAATTTTAGATGAGTTCAACTTTTTCTTTGTCTACCTCAACCCAATGACATGACAATATGTTCCCTAAAACAATCCTGTACCATAAAAAGGCATTTTTCTCAGTTTAGTATCAAATTACTCTCATTACAATGCACCAAAATCTTCTTAAGATTGGTTAAACAATCATGG